>OY998177.1:239501645-240065645 GCA_963921935.1 Galeruca laticollis | reverse complement strand
TTTCTTTTGTTTTTCATTTGACGCAAAAAAGTTACTGAGCTTTCTCATACACCTTAACACGTTCTACAACTTTTGTATTTAACATATATCTCTAAATCGTACATTAAAACATTTATTTAAGAAAATTCACAAATTTACTAGACATTTTTTTTTTATTTTTTTATTTTTTTGTTTTTGATTTGATGCCAGAATGTTACTTTGGTTTTTTGTACATCTCAAAACATTCTATTACTTTTGTATCTAATTTTTTATTTTGGGTTTTATGCAAACATGTTACTGAAATAAGCCTGTCCAATTGGTCCTGTGCCATTGGGATTTTTTTTAATAGCACGGAAGGAGCTGTTCAAAGATCTTCGATCATTGAATTTCTAAAAAATGTTTTAATTCGATTCAGTGTTGGAAAACATCATTCGGCCTCTGATGTTGTCGTGGGAGTTGTTATCACAATTTCTAATAATTTTCTAGTCTCCTTCAACGTATCTCTTAGATTGTTTTTTATTAAACATTTTACTAGAGGTAGTGCACCATTTATTGTTCTGCAATCATTTCTTGAATAAATAACAGGCCGTTCATTTCGTAATCTTTCTTTATCAACAAACTGAAGAACGCGATGGTTACCATGAAAATGACATTGGTCGTTATGTTAGTTGTGCCAATAACTTGCGTTCTGAAAAAAAGAAGGAATTGTTGACAAACCCTTGGGTTCCATCATCCAATTACGATTTTGCTTCTGATGCCATTCACTTGAAAAGAAAATTTAACCATCACTGGTTAGATAAATATACTCCACGGCTGGTGTACTCAAGTCGTTAGAATGGTGCTCTATGTTTGTATTGTGTTTTATTTCCGCCAAAAATTGCTACAGTAAAAGGAGTTTTGGGGTCATTTATGGTAATGATGTGCATGAAGATTGTAAAAAGCACGATGGCAGCCTGTAAAAAGCACGATGGCAGCCATTACCACAAATCTTCAACAGCTGTTGCAAAAGTATTTCTTGAAGATGCTCCTGTTGATGTCCAGTTGCAAATAGGGCACTATAAGACGAAAATAAACAAATATTGTCAGCAATTATTCCATGCATAATATTTTGTGGAAAAGAAGGAAATGAGAGAGTTTTCTTTGACCTTTTAAATTTGAGGATTGACTCTGATCTCGGGACATACATTACCAAATAGCTGGCGCACTAGCACAACGATATTGATGTTTAAAAATGGTGACAGAACTGTACCCGAGAACTACAGAGGAATAAACCTGCTCAGCACCGATCGGAAGCTCAAAAGTCATAACCACCAAAATCACCAACGAAATAAATCTGGCAGATGAACAACAAGGCTTCAGATCCGGACGATCCTGTAACGATGCAGTTTTTGTCGTCAGACAACGTCCCGGCCTTCTGCTGCTTTATAGATCTACATAAGGCATTCGATCGGGTAGAGCTAAACGACGTAATTCACCTGTTATATACTACCGAAACATTCCAGCAGATACCATCAAGACTATCGAAAACATATACAGCAAAAGTAACATACTGGCCAGAATTAATAACAAACTAACACAGCCGATACCTGTGGAAAGAGGAATACGCCAAAGAGACTCATTGAGCCCGCTGCTCTTTACCCATCCATAAAGTCAAAAATCTGAATAGAGGGTACAGAATGCACGAAGAAACTATCTCTATAGTATGCTATGCAGATGATTCCGTACTGATTGCGGAGAGTGAAGATTATCTTCAGAGACTTCTACATCATTTTAATATAACAGCAAGAAAGTTTAGCATGATAATATCACCGAATAAAACAAAGAGTATGGTGATATCTAAAGATCCAATAAGGTGCAAGCTGGAAGTGAACAGAAAGATAATCCAGCAAGAAAAATGCATCAAATACCTGGGAATACTAATGCACAGTTATTGAGATACAGAAGTGGAAGTTGCCCAACAAATAAACAAAGCCAACAGAATAGCAGGATGTCTTAAACACACTATCAGGCGAAACAAACATTTACGGACAGAAACAAAGGCCAGGATTTATAAGAGAGTAGTGAGGCATACATTGCGGAACAAGACCTGATACAACAAGGACATAAAGACTGATGGAAACATGTGAAATGAAAATAGTCCGTGATGTCACAGGAAAAACACTATGGGACAGACAACGTAGCACAGAGCTCAGGCCAAAGTGTAATATAGAGAACATAAATCAATGGACACTGAAAATGGAAAAAGAATGATATGGCCATATAAGTAGAATGGGAGAAAGAAGACTGGTAAAGATTGCACCAGACAGATCCCCAAACGACCGAAGCAGTATTGGAAGGCCAAGGAAGAGATGGAGTGATAACCTGGATATATAGTGAGGAGGCTCCCGAAGATGGAACAGAGATATCGAAAAATGCTAGAGACTAAAAATGTAGAGGGCGCTTAGACACGTACATAGAAATTTTTTAGCCCTAATAAAAGAAGTATACTTCGCCTAAAAATTCCGAAAATTCAATGTTAAAAAATTACGAAAAACTTCTTTCAACACCCTGTATATACTCAAAAAAATTCAAATTTTTTTCTCTATCGATCGATATATATACTGTGGTAATTCTATCGAAAAAGAGGGCGCTAAAAGACGCGCTAAATTTTGAGAAACATCATCTCGAAGTTCCACGTTCAATTTCGGTCCACTGCTGGGGGGTCATTGGGGGGTTCCTAAAAATATTTCAAACCCATGACGCCTATTGGCACTCCAAATCCCGAAGATACCCCGAAAATGACGATTCCATCATTAATATTTAGCGACATATGGACCCCCCAAAAAAGGAGGGGAGGGGGGTGCCCCCATATATCACCGAGAAGGGTTTAACATAACAACGTACGCTGGCATATTCTCAAGTCGAATATCTGAAAAAAAAATTTAAAAATTTACTTTTCGATTAATCCCTGTATATTTTCCCCCATTGACCCCCCATTTTTATGAGCTCTATGCATCGGTCCTGATTTCCTCTACCAGACGAAATTTTTATTTTTTGGCTATCTCAAATAATAAAAAAGTGGATTTCAGTTGTCGAGCATCAGTTAAATTGGGGGAGTGGTGGAGCGGGATCATATTTTTTTTCATGACGCCGTTAGGTCGAATAGAGGCATAGGGGGGTCTAATCTTTATATCTCAAACCGTCTCCGAGATAGCTATAGGGGGGAGGAGGGGGGGTGGAGGGGGAAGATTTTTTTCCTATGATTTTTATCTGCATTTTTTTTTCTCTACACGTTGGTATAAACAGTTCCCGCTTCGCGGGAATTTTTTTTGGATGCTCTCGTTCCCTTTTAATGGGTGGAACAGGAAGAAGAAGAAGACTTTGGTGATGAGAAGCTAAAAAGCCACTTGAATAAATGTCAAATAACGCAGTCTATACCTCACCAACAATTCAAAATGAGTTCATACAATTATGCGGTGAAGTTATAAAAGAAAAGATAATCTAAGACTGTAAACGGGCAAAAGCTTATGCTATGATGGCTGATGAAACAGCAGATATCGCTGAAAAAGAGCAGCTTTCTATTGGATTGAGGTTCTATGATGAAAGCCAAAAAGAATCAAGGACGAATTTGTAGCCTACATTGAGTTAAAATGTCAAGATGCTTCTAGAATCGCTAGCGCAATTCAAAGTTTTTTAGAAGATAATAATTTTTCCGCCGATAATTATGTGGGATTTGGATTTGACGGGTGCTCCACGATGGCCGGCAAATAAGGTGGTGTACAGACCATTCTTAAAAAAAGTACGCTAAATCTTTATTTTTTCATTGCTCCAGCCACAGACTAAATCTTGTGGTCAATGATACTAGCAAGCTATCAGAAATAAGAAACACAATTGTAACGGTTAAAGACGCTATAACCTTCTTTCGTGAATCGCCAGCCCGTAGGAAATCGCTTCCAAATCTTTCAAGGCTCTGTGATACCAGATGGTCGGAAAAATATAGGAGCATAAAAATATTTTCAGAAAGCTTCACTGACGTTGTTAAAACAACAACATCTATCTGTCGAAGGAAACTATGCAACAAGAATATCTGCCATCCAATTGCACTGTACAGTTACTAAACCAATATTCATCTTAGGCTTGAACAAACTCGCAAGATACTCTGCAATTTTGGAACGCGTTGTGAACGTTTTACAAGGTAAAAGTATGGATTTGGTTATGGTGAAGAAACATATTGATGATATTCTAGATGAAATCAAAGAAAATCGACAAGTTGTCGAAAATGTTTCTTATGATTTATTTAAAAAATCACTTAATATCGCAGAGAAAGTAGGGGTTGAGTTGTCAATACCACGAGTCACTCAAAAGAAAGTACACAGAAGTAATACACCATCAGAGTCTGCAGTTGAATACTGGAAGCGGTAAATGATCATCCCTTATCTTGATTCTTTAACTCCATCTTTGGCTGCTAGATTCTCCAACGAAAATACACCTGCTTTTGCTTCAACTTATCTTCATCCTTCAAGCATGCTCAAAATGGCTTCAAAAGATTTCAAAAATAATGCAGAATATTTCATGGAATTTTATAAGTTGGGTGATGCCTCTGCAGAATTAGATTTGTGGAAGAAAAAGAATTTAGCAGAAGACAAATCAAAGGACATCGAAGTGGCTGCACTTTTGGAGAAAGCTAATGTTTTTTTCCGTGCAACAAGACACGCACTGCTAATATTAAGTGCTTTTCCATCCACTACTGCTACCGTGGAAAGATAGTTCAGTACCCTACGAAGGGTGAAAACCTGGCTCAGGAGTGAGGGACGACAACCCCAAAATCTACACAAGAATTGGAAGAACGTCTAGTCGAATCATGGAATGACCTAGATCAGAACCTAATCAGAACAATGGTTTTAAGTTTGAACCAAAGATATCGGGTGGTCATTCGCGGAAAGTGTGGAAACACCAAATACCAATTCTCTATTTACTTTTGTTTTGTTTCCTATTATTCGTTGTTCCATTGATTATGCTATCCATTTATCTAGGTATGTTTTTTTATGTCCTTTTAAGACCTTTTTCTCTTCTAAAATACCTTGAATCTCTCAATCCAGATATCAAGGAAAACAGAACTCAAAATGAGGTATTGAGCCAATATAATGAGTAATAATTAATGAGCACCTGAGAAAAAAATAAAAATCACGTCAACTTAAAAATTGGATATTTTATGAAGTAATACAGATGAACAAATGAATAAAGAAAGAGAATGTAGAAGAGCCATGATGCTTTGAATTGGCTATTGTTGCAATAACTTGCAATAGCTTGTATACCCCACGGGACGTTTTGAAATTTTGGAAAAAGAACATAACATTTTTATAGCACCTGGTATGATATCAAAATTATTCGTTTTACCAAAACAACTAAGGCAGTAATATTCCTAAGAGTAAAACCTACGATTTGAAAAAACTAAAACAAACAAAAAATGTCGAAAATACATAACATCAAAGTTGAGGTAACTTATTGTGTGACTTGAAGTGGTACGAGCAAGACGTGTTGTTAATCCGCTCCCAAAAATGAATTACAAATGCTGCAAACTTAAACTTTTTGTACATTATGTGTGCACAAAGTGTTCGAGTGTGTTTCACAAAAGTTGTATGCAGCAACACATGAAGAAAAAGGTGAAATTTGTTAAGGACAATAAAATAATCTGCTGCCAAGAAGAGAGTTTCACGGCTGAACACGAAGAAGAAACCAGCCTATTAGAAAAAACAATAAACGAAGTTGCGGAAGATGGATTTTTGAAAGACAAATACATTCAAAAATTGTAAGATGAAAACTAAACTACAATACACCAGGCATTAGAATCTGAGAAAGAAATGAATTCACTCATAGAGAAGCAAAAAAAAACTTATTGAAGAAATGGAATGTAAAATTAATGAGTTAAAGAGAGAAGTAGCTGAAAAATTAGTCTCCGTAAAAACCATGGAAACCCAAACATGCACTTATCATATGAATCACCCGTCTACAATGACTGATATCCCTTTCAACAGTGGCGTAGACAGATAAACAGAAAAAGATCAGTGGAGAAAATGAAATGAAGAAAAAAGTGCAACTGGGCGGAAAATCTGTAAGGTTGCCTAGAAAAACATTCAAACAAAAAGAAGAGTCACCAGTGTAAAAATAAGAAAATCTCAATCAAAAATGAAGAAAAAAGAAAAATCAGTGAAGGATTCGTGGAAGAGATAATCAACCAAGATGCAACCCTTTATGATGAAATTTGTGAATTGGAACAGCAGTATTGTATGGAGAAACCCTTGGAAAATATTGCTAGTAGTCCAGATGTAATAAATGAGCAGGTAAAAGACGTATCAAAAATCCTTATTTTAGATGATCAATATGCGACAGGTAGTTGAAAAGACTTTAAAGAAACTAAAAAGTGGTGTGATGAAAATGATCAAGCCAGACACTGAATTATCAGACTTGACATGCAATATTTTTTATTACAGTTTGTGCTATGGTCAGAATGATTATGTTATAGTGATGTTCACTACCAAGAATATAAGTAATACTAAAACATTGAATTCCGCTCTGAAAAATATTTTGTTGATAGGTAAAACTACTAACTTAATAATAATATCAGAATGTAACACTCCAATTGATCGCATTATAAATCATAAAATACGTAATGCTGTAAACCATACCTGAGATTCGTGAGAAATTGTTCTATTAAATTTCTTGTTGATAAAAACCACCAAGGTAGTAAATTTGATATTTGTATTCAACTTGAACATGGTTTATCAGGCTGAAGGCATAAAAATGTTGTTCTCACAACAAGACAAACAATTGAAGTTGCAAATTTTCAGGTTTTATGCACCAAGGAAATAATGATATAACAGAAGCTGAACTAACTGGCCAAGTTAAATATTTGAATGACAACCATATCATAGTACATCAAAATATACAATGCTTGAAAAATAAAATTTCAGAATTAGAATTATTTTTAGATACTTTTGAATCTTAACAATCAGTCATTTGTCTAACTGAACACTGGTATACAAAGCAAGAACAATGTCTTATTAACATTAGAAGGCTACCAGTTGGCTTCAGTTTTTGCAAGGACCCATAAAATACATGGGGGCTTATGTGTTCTGGTAAAAAAATTTTTTCAAAAGGATACTATTCACTGGACGAGTATTTCACATACATTAGAGTAGTAATAGTTATTTTATTTTACTTATCTTGTGATTTTTAAGATTCACTGTCTTTCACCTTCTGATTTTATATATACAGGTAATTTTACAGTAGTGTTTGTGTGTGTTTCACTGGATGATTATCTTGCAGGTACATTAAGGTATTCATATTTATTTTGTTTCAATTGTGATATTCTGTAATTTGTGATTTTTTATATTTTACTGTTTCTAGCTTTTGATTTTATCTATAATGTGTTATCTGCTATCTAGGTGCGTGTATTCATGTATATATATATATATATATATATATATATATATATATATATATTATTGTATATTTGTTAATTTATATTAATTTAATAAGAGCCTACTTTGGAGTGCTATTTTACTATGTATTTTAATATTTGAGATATAGTAAATTATTTAATTGTATTTTAATTATTTGTTAATTTTAATTTATTATACGGATTGTATGGGCGCCAGAATTGGTTCGCTTTCTACGAATTCCCAATTCAAAGATACTACACAAGTTAGAAAATATTATAAATTTGTTTAACTTTTTAACACTGTATCTCAGGGATGACATTCGGCACTTGACGATTGTCAGCAACTGGAAACTGTAGGTAAGATACCAAAGAAACGCAAGACGAACGTAGACAAATGATTTTAATTGAACATAATTATGCAAATGACGAAATTATTATGAGTTAAAAGTTTATAATTCATATTAAACTCAATAGAATATTATTGACGAAAATCTTCGCACAAAAACGCTTTTCATAAATTATTAATATTATTGAATTCAAACGTATCAAGTAAGTTTCGCTTGATTACTTATTATTCTAAAAGTTCTGAATGCATTCACAACGATTCAACCTCTACCCTCGCTATTGTTAACCTTGTCGTTGTGTTGTGGTACTCTGTGATGATTATTATTTAGTTTACAAAATGAAAGAAAAAGCAAAGTGTTAGGGATGTATTATCATAATTTATTATAAGAATTTGGTGAGTATTAATTTTTTAATATGTGTTTAGTGTTCTGTGTCCGATATTTAGTGGAGATTGAATATCTAAGACTAATATTTTTGCTAATAAATAGATACCAAACAATATAACCTAACATATAAATATATCAAAAATGTTTTATAGGAGAAATACAATATATACATGAGGAATAGAGTTTATGGTTGGTTCTTCTTGACCCTGAATGTGGTGCATCGGAGAAAAACGATCGCCTATGATCGAATAAGCGAAATTCAGATGTGGAAAATGATGTGATGTGAATTATTTCATCAGTAGAAATATCTTATCCACAACAAGATATGTGAATAGTCATCGAAGATTATATTAATAAAGGTAATTGTTCATCTTACCATATCTAGACGCTATCACCATTTTTACACTTATTTATTTATATACGAGTGATAAATTTTTGTTAGTTTATTGTTCAAAACTTTACTAAACATTTTGGTTAACTTTTTTACTTGATATATCTTAAATTATTTCAGTTTTTATAAAATTTGGAGGAAAGAAATTCAATACGTCCTCCATTTATTAAATTTACACCGCGTCTCCCAAGCTGAAAATCATTCCAATGTTTTTTTACTTTTGTTTTCCATCGTTCATTTGTTGATATATAAACATCGTTGTTATTGAATCAAAATATCCGTTTCTGCGTTATAGTAGACAAATTCACTTTGTTTTTATGCACTTCCACTGTCACTCCGAAATACTCTATTCGAACTATTAACAGAACGTTGTTTCGCGTTGATATTTTGACCTTGAAGTTTTATACAAATAATTGGACAGTTTACGCAATATAAAGGGTTTCTGAAAGTGTCTACAAAATATTAAATTATAATAATTGAATTTTATTTCAAAATTCATGTGATACCATATACAGTGATGATCATAGTTATGTACAAAATTTATGTTTGACGTAATTTACTTGTTACTGTTGTATTTTCAATATCTTGAAATATACTTTAAAGAAAAATAGTTACAAAATTAAATAGTGATCTTTTATATCATTTTATCAATTGTATTCTATTTGTAAATATTTCTTGTCATATTTAAGCTATGTTTTTTTATGGATTATTTCCTTTTATCGAATATTCACTAATACTATTACTTAGATTCACATTTCTGAGTAATGTTAATGATTCAACATAACCTAGTAGATATATTTCACTTTAATATATATATATATATATATATATATATATATATATGTATATATATATGTATATATATATATATATATATATATATATATATATATATATATTATAACAGATAAGAAATCGTTGAAATATGAATCACATAGGAAAATACAGTAATTGTTAATCAATGTAAATTTATTGTTTATAATTTATCAATACTGTCCAAATCGAGCTTTATTGACACCAAACAAACCAATATAATAGAATAAAATAAGATCAACCAATATTTGAAATTTTAACCTAATAGGAGTTACCAAATTTTACCTCGAACAAGTGAAGTTGAGAGTTACATCCTATAATCAAAATGTTGGCATATTATGATGAACTCAGCGGTTATTAAGCTTAACCCTGTATTCAGAAGACATTTTTCATAAAATATAATCCATCATTTCAAATAAATATAATCTATAATTTTGAGATTTAGATTCCAGTCACAGACTTTTGTAAATATTTTCCAAATGGTTCTATTGTGGATGAATAAAAGTTTTGCAGCTTTTGTAGAAAGTTTTCAATTATTGTTATTTATAGAGGTTTAATTGATATACCCTGTAAGTATAGCAAGGTTAAATTATTATGTTCATAATGTTTTGAAAAGATATTTTTTTATGTTAAATGGGAGTTTGAATAGGACTTGATAATGCTTATTTAGAAAAGTGGTTCAATTGTGATGGAACTTTTAATGAATTAAGACCACATCAAGAGAATCACTTGATGAATGAAGAGAAAAACTTTGATTACATTTTATTGGATGGTTCTTTGATTTTAAAATTTATTATTTGACATTTGTCAAGTGAGTTAGATACGTATAATTTATACTCAATTTAAGGTGGCATAACTGATCTCCATTGCTTGGTTATTTTTATAAAATTTTAATTAGAATATAATCAGTTTGGCAAGATTGAAAAAAAAGAGTTTTGTTTAGACGACAGAGGAGAATGGAAGAGTCAATGTGAATTATATTAGAAAAAGCCAAAAATTTGATTTATCTATCCATTTTAACAATTATTAACTGATATAACTACGTACTGGAAATCAGAACTCATGACAATTTAAATAATTTGACTCCATTATAATATTTTGAAAGAAAAATAAAGCGGATGTCATCATGTGTCAAGAGAAGAGAAGAGAAATCAGAAATTTGAATAGAGTTTAAATTATTGTATTCCATTCCAATGCATGTGAGCGAATAACGTTGATTTATAAAAACAAATTTTAAGTCTTGCCAATCCATAATTATCTTTTGAGAACGTTGGTGAATAAATAAATGGAACCCTGGAAGGAACAGTGATCAGTTAATGAATGTGCTAAAGGTACTGTGACATTTTGTTTATTATCCGCATAAAAACTTTCCAAACCCATTTTTTTATTTGTAATGCTTACTTACAGAGTTATATAATTTTGTAATATAAAATTTATGATAATTTGATTTAATTTAAACACATACTTGTTAGTAATTCTTTTAGATTTTATTATTTTTCTTAAAATTCCACACTAAAACGGATGACAATAATAATAACCTTAAAAATCTGTGACAGAAATTCAAGAATGCAATTCCATGTGATTAATAATTTTAAATATCCATCACACGAAGTCATTTAACTACTATTCTTTCACGAATCGACTCCCTGAGAGCAAGACATACTATAGAGAGTCGGAGCAAGTTGGTTGGTATATTATTTTATTTTACTTACCTTATACATGGTACGTTGGCGCCCTAAAAACTTTTCATAATTATAATAACAAACATTACTAATCTAAATTGAATCTTAAGAAAAAAACCTATACTTACAATATACCTCAAAAATTGTTACAATATATATATATATATATATATATATATATATATATATATATATATATATTGAACCAGATATCATAGATAATAAGAGAATTAGTATTATAAAAATATGTTGCTAGTATTAAAATATATGAAAATAATATAATTGAAGAAAACAGGTAAAAAGGAAACACTTTTCTTAATTTAAACAACATATCAAATAAAGATATATTAAATAATAGCCTATAACAATATAATAAACAAAGAATTACCTCAATAATAATACAAAATATAGAGATTGCCTAACCAATGTAATGATGTAAATAAAGTTGCCTAAGACGAAGAATATTTTCCATACCATAACCAGCTGTTCACCTAAAAAGATATAATTATATAGTCAAGTCAAGAGAATTTTAGATATAAGTAGTTACATTAGAATACAAATATTATTATAGATAACTCATTATAATCACTAATTTAAGAATAAAAAACAAATACAAATATTGAATAGAATAGAATTCAATAGATTTTCATAGATAAACAAATAATGACATATAGATAAATGATATATGGTAAATAAAATGAACGTTGAATCAATAAATAGTAATTTGTTAAAGTTTATTATAAATAATATAATGCAAAGAGTTTAGACAAATAACATAAGAGAATTTATATTTATAATTAATATGAGTGTAACAAGGATATACTATCAATAACAATATTGAATGTTGTACAATGTAAATGTATCTATGTATAACCAATTTTAATTTATTTGTATGATGAAAAAACTCATAGGAACTCTATAAATGAACTAATAATGTAAAAGAGTGTATGTATGAAATTTTTAATAAGTGAAAGAAGTTTCAATTAATCTGATTGCAAAAGACAATATTTTATTGGTTATAAAATATGACAGAACAAATTGTGAATCAACAAATAAACTTTGAAATAGTGACCTGAAAAAGAACAAAAGACTGTTTGTTGAAAAAAGTAGAGAATCGAGGGGACGCTTAGAAAAGAAGGGAAGCTGGTGTCAAGAAGCGAGGAGTGTGTGTGATGTTGTTCCTGAAATTTCAAGAAATTCGCGGTTTAAGACATTTAAACCTATAAAGTACTATTAAATACAATCTTAGTAATACTCACAGTCAATTGTATCAAGTTTTTCGGCAAGAATCTACGAAATTTTCATTAATTTTGGTTTTTTGGAGCTTCAGCGGAGTGTTCCTGGGATCCAGAGACTTTCATCCCAATTCAAGAGCAACAGGTCAGTGTTTTTAAATCATTATTGGCCAATAATCAGAGTAAAAACTCAAAATACTCAAATAAGTACTTAATTTCATAAATTGATAAACTTTTGCACATATGATCGATCTAAAAAAGAAAGAAACAGACTTTATATAGTGAATTAATCGCATAAATCGTTAAAATTAATAAAAGGCCGAATTTTAAATAAATTGAAATATGTACTTACGACATCTTGTAATCGCATAAATCTGGTGATTGAAATTTCATAATGTAATAACTATTTCCATCTGTATATAATTTCTATTTTTCTATCTATGTATATAACAATTTTCTTTCCACAGCAATTTGTATCATATATAACTATGATTTATATATAAATTCTTTTATGTGTTTGAACCATTCACTTGTTTGCATCTTCAACAAACTTTGTATATTATGAATAGATGCTTCTTACGTATCAGAATTGTTCGTTTTATGTTAAAGCGCATGACTAGTTTTTCACGCATGCGCATTGATGAAATTATTAAAATAAATAAGTAGATACAATATAACCATTGGCGTCGCATATTATTTTTATCAAATATAAAATATTGCATTGAAAATTAAATCTATTTCAAATAATGTGTTTTCTTTTTATTTAAACAATTACAACAATATAATAAGCCAGGACTCAAAGAGAAAAAGGATTTCATGCTCCCGAATAATCAAATTAAAATAAATTACTAAACAAAACAACAATAACCAACTGAGCTAGCCAAACTAAACAAAAATTCTAAATAATAATCATCTACATTTAAATAATTCATAATCAAAAGGAAAGTAATAATATTATCCAATATATAATAATATATAATATATATATATATATATATATATATATATATATATATATTGAACCAGATATCATAGATAATAATAGAATTAGTATTATAAAAATATGTTTGCTAGTATGAAATATATATGAAAATAACATAATTTAAGAAAACAAGTAAAAAGGAAATACCTTTCTTAATTTAAACAACATATCAAATAAAGATATATTAAATAACAGCCTATAACAATATAAAAAATAAGGAATTACCTCAATGATAACATAAAATATAGATATTGCCTAACCAATGTAATGATGTAAATAAAGTTGCCTAAGACGAAGATTATTTTTCATAACATAATCAGCTGTTCATCTGAAATGAAAACAAATATTACTATAGTTAATTCATTATAATCATTAATTTAAGAATAAGAACAAATATAAATATTGAATAGAATATAATCCAATAGATTTCATAGATAAACAAATAATGACATATAGACAAATAACATAAGAGAATTTATATTTATAATTAATATGAGTGTAACAAGAATATACTATCAATAATAATATTGAATGTTGTACCATGTAAGTGTATCTAAGTATAACCAATTTTAATGTATTTGTATGTATGAAATTTTTTTGATAAGTGATAGAAGTTTCAATTATCTGATTACAAAAGACAATATCTTATTGGTTATAAAAGATGACAGAACAAACTGTGAATCAATAAATAAACTTTGGAATAGTGACCTGGAAAAGAACAAAAGACTGTTTTGTTGAAAAAAGTCGAAAATCGAGGGGACGCTTAAAGAAAGAACGGAAGCTGGTGTTAGGAAGCGAGGAGTGTATGTGATAGTGTTCCTGAAATTTAAAGATATTCCCGGTTTAAGACATTTAAACTCCTAAAGTACTATTAAATACAATATTAGAAATACTTACAGTCAATTGTAACAAGTTTTCCGACAAGAATCTGCGAAATTTTCAACAATTTTGGTTTTTTGGAGCTTCAGTGGATTGTTCCTGGGATCCAGAGACTTTCATCCCAATGCTAGAGCAACGGGTCAGTGTATTTAAATCATTTATTGGCCAATAAACAGTGTAAAAACTCAAAATACCAATTAAGTACATAATTTCATAAATTGAGAAACTTTTGCAAATATGATCGATCTAAAAAAGAAAGAAACAGACTTTATATAGTAAATTCATTGCATAAATCGTTAAATTTAATAAAAGGCCGAATTTTCAATAAATTAAAATATGTACTTACGCTACTCACGCCATCTTGTAATCGCATAAATCTGGTGATTGAAATTTTATAATGTAATAACTATGTCCATTTGTATATAATTCCTATTTTTCTATCCATGTATATAACTAATTCCTTCCCACAGCTATTTGTATCATATATAACTATGATATATATATATATATAAATTCTTTTATGTTTATTTATGAACCATTTACTTGTTTGCATCGTCAACAAATGTTGTATAATATAGATGCTTCTTACGTATCATAATTGTTCGTTTCATGTTAAAGCGCATGACTAGTTTTTCACGCATGCGCATTGATGATATTATTAAATTCAATAAGTAGGTACAATATAACCATTGGCGTCGCATATTATTTTTATCAAATATAAATATTGCATTGAAAATTAAATCTATTTCAAATTAATGTGTTTTCTTTTTATTTAAACAATTATAACAATACAATAAGCCAGGACTCAAAGAGAAAATGGGTTTCATGCTCCCGAATAATCTAATTAAAATAAATTATTAAACAAATATTAAAAACAAACTGAGCTAGCCAAATTAAACAAAAAATACTAAATAATAAACATATTCATTTAAAATTTCACAATAAAAGCAAGTAATTAATACAGTATATAACATAGTTCAATATATATATATATATATATATATATATATATATATATATATATATATATATTGCTTATGGGGACTGTACCAAAATTGTTAATTTCACTTTGTTTATGACCTATTTACACTGTTTGTGTTTATATGTATATATTTAGGTACTATAATAGTCATAATTTTTACTGACTGCTTTTTGTAGTAATATTGACATATTCTACACCTGAAAAGGTATTTTTTGAAGGAAGTCGTTCATAGAAAATACTTTAATTTTCTCTACTTACTGTGGATTATTTGGTTTTTCGCGATTTCTAGGGACTTTTTAAAAATAAAATAGTATATAAATTAGGTGAACTCCGTAGTTTCCCGTGTTTACAGAATTAGGGAGGATATGAATAAATCTCAGTGTAATTTACGACTGCAGTAACATTACTTCTTGATACACATTCACTATAAATAGTAGAAAATTGTGTATTGTATAATACATATACGCCTAACCTTTTTCTAAATAATTCCGTAAGAAACTACCAACAGATATCACAACTAGTGGAATTACGAAGAATTTATAACGGTTGGTTGACGTTTGATATCGGTCAGATTTAAATCATGACTGCGGGCGGGTCAGACATCTTCTATATTCATTGATAATGAAAAAAAGATACGTTTTTACTTTGTAAGGGAACATTAAAGTTTAATATCGATTGACGAGTCCTGTAGCTTAGCTATACGAGAACCGATATTAAAGTTTAATGTTCCCTTACAAAGTATAAACTGTACCTTTTCGATTATCAAGAAATATACAGGGTGCTTCTTCAAGATAATCATATATTGTCTGTTAAAACATCGGCATTTTTGTGCCAGAATAGAGATGACTGTATCAAAATAAAAATATTATTTTAACATAAGGTGGTAGTTTTTATTATAAAAATATTAAAAGACACAATAGTTCTCCTCATTCTTAAGCTTGTTATTTGAAATTTAATAAATACAATTTAAATACATCAGTCTCAAGTCACGTGACGTCGAACAGCAATCAGAGTTTATTACGTCATCTGTTTTAAAACATCAGCTCGCTGTCAAAAGCCTTATTTGTGTCATTATTGGTTTCTAAGTAATTTAATCCAATTTACCTTGTTTCTTGTTTGAAAACTAATATAAATATAATGAAGAGTGGTTTTATTATGACAAACAGTTTAAATTTGCCGAGGATTGATTATCTTTCAGTGGAAAATTTTTTCACAACAAATAGTAATTTCTGTTCTGCTGAATTCAGAAATATGAAGACTTCTCTGTAAGTTATGTACCTACCAATAATTATTATTTCTGTAGTTAATAATCTTCAATAATATCAATCGGCAAGTAGAATATAACGAGTACAACCTAATTTTTAACTTAAAAATTCGAATATACTTTCTTTGAAATATTAATTTATATAAGAAAAATAAACAAATCGTATTACTAAAACTTGCATCGAAATGCTCTTCACAAAAATTCATTTTAGATTGTGTAGTAACAAGTGCCGGATGCCTCCAGAAAAATAGAGCCACTTTTTCTTTTATTTTCCGAACGTGGGACGTGAATAAATATATGTTCAGGTGTTTTTGTTGTAGTTCTCGTACATTGAGGCACCGCACAATATTTATAAAACTTTGAACTCATCTTTTATGACAACAACTAGATATTACGAAAAAATTCTATTGACATCTCACTTTTGTTTTGGAACAAATGATGTCACAGCGGTGACGTGAGTACTGAGAGTACTGAGGTTTTATTGCGAAATTTGAAACGTAATTTTAAATAAATAATTCTTAAAATTTTAGTCATAATTAAAACAAAAAATATTTGGAGCGATATTAGGTACTGATTTAAAAAAATAAATATTTATTTGACGTACGCAACGCAATCAAACTTTATGTCATTCAAATCTTGGATACATAAAGTTTAACAAGAGGAAGTGACGTAAAGAAGGGAATTTGCTGCCAACATAAATTTGTTAGTAATTAAAAAATGTTAAAAGGAAATCTTTGAAATAATTAATATTTTATCAAGAATTAATAAAAGATAAGATAGTAGATTTAAAACTAAACAATTACATATATGATATTCCAGTTTTTAGATTGTAAAATTTATGTAATTTACAAATACAAGGACACCTCTAAAATGGGGAAAATTAATTAAATGTGTGATTATATTAAGGTGAAAGGACAAATTATACGATATTTGGGGTCATAATAATCTGAGTGTAGTGTTTAAAATATCCTTCAAGACTTTCTAAAGAACTATTTAACAATTATCAATTGAAAATGTCCAAACAATCAATTATTATGTGAACATTAGCACGAAGTAGGCTTGGAACTTCCTCTGTGAAAAAAGTTGTTTATTGAGAAAACAAATTCTTTCAATACCATTGTTAACCTTAGTAAATAGATTTAGCACTGTATATATTAAGACATTTTCATATTTTACCTTCATTCGTTTTGACAAAGCTACTGTGTTAGTGAAACGCGTCAACAAGTTTAAATTGAACATTAGTTCAAATATATGAAGATTTAAACAAACTATATTGTTTTATTTCATCGTTCAGTATGGATCTTCATCAAGTAAAAGCCTCATCTATTCAATTTTTGAAGAAAGCTGATATCAGCTATTTGGCTATATGGTATTTTCAATTACTTTTAAAAAGTGCAGTGTTTACGCAAAATTTGTGGTTCTTCGGGCAGTGTTCCAGAAATCATGTATTCCCTAGATACATGAAATTAAAAACAGACAACAAGAGCAGTCCAGCCAACAAAGCCAGTATCTATGGCAAAGAAAAATGGTTAAAAGAAGAAAAGAACATTCAGTATAGTAAGAGATATATTTTTAGTATTTATGTTAAGGTAATTCATTCACAACTATCACATATACTACATCCCATAGAGTTTGACATTTTAGATAGGGACATAAGAGATAAAAATAAAGTAATTATTCACAAAAAGTACCAAGGACAAAAACGTAAATTAAAGTCATTATTAACCAACAAACCAGTATCAAGAAACCCACAAACCAAATTCTCAGAACATAAATTTTTTAATAGATTCGTCAATCTTTCAAATACAATTCTTTCAGAGAAAGAAATTCAATTATTACAAAAAGGTTTTAAACATAATATTCATCCCACATGTTCATTGGATAACTTCAACAAACTAGGTATAGAAACAGAGATTAATTTGTATAATTTTCCAAATAATTCTAATATAGAACATGAAGCTTCAGAAATTATTAAAAAAGAATTCGTCGAGTTTAACAAACCCAATTTTGAATTATCAGTCGCCAAATCAATTCAACAAAAATCAAAGTCAAATAGTCTTATTTTCACAAAAGCAGATAAAGGAAATACGGTATTAGCATTACCTAAAGAAGATTATATATTAAAAACCAACAATTTTATTCAGGCAAGCAATTTTGAGACCCTTAAAATAGACCCAACTAATAAATTTTAGAGAGAAATAAAAATAGCCGTAAATAACGTTAAATCAATAATTAACGATAAAGAAAAATATAAATTATTTTTACCCAATCCGCAACACCCTGAACTTTATTCATTAATTTAACTCCATAAAGAGGGGTACCCAATCAGTTGTTTCTTATTTCACAGCACCTTCATTCAAAACTTCAAAGATTCTTATAGATGTCATTTCTAAATATTGTTCATTCATACCTCGATTTTCAGTTAAAAACTCAACGGAATTAATTAATAATATTCAAGAGATAATACTACCCCATAATTCTAAATTCATATCGTTCGATGTAACAAATCTATTCCCTAGTATACCTCCTAAAGAAACTATAAATCTTGTTGATAACTTGCTCACATACAATAATGTTAATCCTATAATTCACTCTGATATCATTACTTTATTAAAAGTGTGTTTGAATCAAAATTATTTTCATTTCAATGGAGAGGTTCATAGCAGTAAAGATGGTTTGATTATGGGCAACCCTCTCAGCCCCCTACTAGCAGAAATTTCCATGGATAATATAGAAAAAATAATTCATGAGCACCTCCTTAGTAAAAAATTCATGTACTGGCACCGATATGTGGACGACATTTTAGCTAGCTTCATCGGTACAAATAGACAATTAGAGAACTTCATTACTTACATAAACTCGATTCACAATAATATCAAATTTACCGTAGAACTTGAACAAAATAAGTCTATAAACTTTCTAGACCTTACAATTTCAAATATAAATAATAAACATGATTTTTCTATATTTCATAAACCATCACATACAGATATTACAATTCATAATAGTTCGGTCCACCCATTCAGTCATAAACTAGCAGCTTTCAATAGTATGATACACAAACTCTTAACAGTCCCACTAAATATTAATAATTATACCAAAGAATTGAATATCATAAAACAAACAGCAGTTAATAATAATTACGATCCAAATTTAATTGACAATATGATAAAAAAACAGTCTTTAGAACAAGTATTCCCTTCAGATAAAAATAATAAACAATTTAAAAGCTTAACATACTTTGGAACACCATCCTTAAAAATTAAATCATTTTTAGAAACTTTAGACATGAATATTTCCTTTAAAACTGATCAGAATTTATCCAAATTCATTAAAAATAATAAATCTAAATCTTCAAAATTAAACAAATCAGGAGTTTATAAATTAAAATGTAGTAACGATAATTATGATAAAATTTATATCGGTAGAACTTTTAGAAATTTTAAAACTAGAATTTCGGAACACAAACGTAGCTATGACAACAAAAAATTAGATTCTAACTATTCAAATCATTTATTAGAAAACCAACACATTTTCGACCCAAATTTTAAAATTCTCCATGTAGTCGGTAAATCCTTTAGTTTAAATTTATTAGAAGCCCTAAAGATTAACAAAAATAAATATTCAGGTAATCTCCTTAACGACCAAATATATATCAATCAGTCTCCTTTATTGAACCTCTTTACCTAGAAGATAGCTTAGGAATGTTTGTAGTGAATGAATTTCCCGGTAATTTCTTTCAATACCATTGTTAACCTTAGTAAATAGATTTAGCACTGTATATATTAAGACATTTTTATATTTTACCTTCATTCGTTTTGACAAAGCTACTGTGTTAGTGAAACGCGTCAACAAGTTTAAATTGAACATTAGTTCAAATATATGAAGATTTAAACAAACTATATGGTTTTATTTCATCGTTCAGTGTGGATCTTCATCAAGTAAAAGCCTCATCTATTCAATTTCTTTTACTAAAGAAATGCACCTTCTGGTCGTTCTCTCGTTCTCACTCTATTTTAAATACTTATATTTTCATTATTTAACAACTTTTATACTCTATATTCACTTTTTTTGCAATTTTATTCAAAATTATTGTCGAGGACTTTCTATCTGCTGTCCACCGACCACCGACGCTAGACTTCTTTTTGTTTATTAATCAACAAACTTTTTCCATTCGAGATTCAAAGCCACCTTGTTACGATTTATTACACAATAATTGTTTGTTTGGCAGTTTTTTAGTTATAAATATAGAAATAGTCCTTTTAAAAGTCTTGAAGTATATTAACAGTTATTCACACATATGTTTATAGTCTTAAATTCTTCATAAATTGTCCTTTCCACTTGTGACAATGAATCGTTTTATTTATTTTCCCATCTTATATACATTAATTACATAAAAATTACAACCTAAAAAATCTACTATTATATATGCAATCGTACAGTTTTAAATTTTCTAATTGTTGCTATTTTAATTGTATATAAACTATCAGTTATTTCAAAATTTGCTTTTAATGTTAAATATTTTATTAGTTACTAACAAAGTTAAGTTGGCATTAAATTCCCTATTTTTGTTACTTCCGTTTGTTTAGCTTCATGAATACAATATTTCATTGACATATAGCTTGGCTATGTTCCGTATGTAAAACCAACTATTAATTATTTCATACGCTCTTTTCTGATTATGTCTTTTTTTATCATCGAATATAAATATTGATAATCTATCATTGACTCCGATACTAATTTTATTTTATTTCAGATCTCCAGTGATGATACGTTTTAATTACCAGTATATTTATATGGCAGTGTTCAGAATGTTTCGATAAATGTTCACATTGACTTGATCTTGGATTATTTATTAAGGTAAAATTTTGTAATTATTTAAACAATACTTTCATTATTTTTTAATAATTATCCTTCAATTCATCTGGTAAATGATTTCCTTAATATATAGTAATATAGCAGCTCAATTCATTCAATCTGTTTAGATAAAATTTTAATTTTTAATTCTGTTGTGTCTACTGATACAACATACGTATTGATATATTACCTTTCTCCTCCGTTTTAGTCAAAGTTTCGAAAATTTCGACATATTATCCTGGCCGTTCTTCGAAGAGAAAAACAACTACTTTCCTGGCTAATACCACGCAGAATATTGAATTACATCCCCTTCGAAGAACGTGACGTCGATCGACCCTTTTGTCGATACAGACATCTGTGGTGATCCGCAATGGAAAGGAGAAAGGCGTAGTACACTGACCGGTTTCGACCTTCTTGGGTCTCTTCCTTCAAGAGTGCCGTAATGCCTTCTAGTTCACAGTCTCTAATCTGAAATGAAAATTCCGTCCTGCGACAAGCTCTATATAGCTCGTGTGGGTGCACACTTGCGAGAAGTTGTCAGCTGGCGACATCTTCACTTTCAATTGCGAACCACGACCTGAGATATTATTTGACTGTCGTATGAAATAAAATGAATTAAAATTACGAGGTGTGTTTATATGAAAAATGAATTTCGGTTTTCTACTGCACCTCCGTCTTAGTCAAAATTTCGACATATAAGCCTGACCGTTCTTCGAAGAGAAAAACAACTACATTCCTGACTAATACCACGCAGAATATTGAATTACATTATTTAAAATTTACATATTGCCTATAGTTTTATTCTCTGATATGGTAATGAGTAGACATTAATTTTCATTTTGATTGTAATTTATTCATAATAGAAGACCAGGAATGGGAATGAAACAAAAACAACGGAAGACTGGAAAAATCAAAAAAAAAACAGTAATTAGTAGGGAAATATCGTGAGGAAAATTCGAAACAAAGGACTTTGATATATAATATTTGACATAGAATGCAACATTCGCACGTACAAACTAATCGATATGATTCATACGATTTTGTAATTAATATAAGTTTCCAATGTATAAAGTTGCATATGCAAAGCACCTGCGGTGATACCACTCCAACTTCAAACCGGTACAACACAGAACAGTTTCACTGTGCGGTTTATCATTTTAATTTATTCAAATTTATAAATGAATAAAGTTGAAATGGGATTTAGCTGAATCGTGGCAACGCATAGGGAAATTTTATTCCAATTTCAAAGGTTTTGTTTCGATTATAGTTGCCATGCTGGTTTTTGTTAAAAAATGATCTGAACAATTTGGATTCGTTTGTATATATTCAGTGAAATTCTACAAGTATTACGGAATTATTGACAAATATTTTTAGACTTTGTAACGTATTTAAATTACTTTGAAGCTTATAGTTTCTTCATAAAAGGAAGCTGTTAATGTTGGAACTGTATAATCATGTATAGGTGCGTACATACATATAACAAAACTTCGTATCGTAACGACGTTGCGTAACAAGTGTGGACGGCACTGCGTAACACCGTAACACCAGAACATAGTAACATCTCGGCGTTCCATCGGTTGTCGGTTTTTTGACGCCGCATCAAAGAAATGATACGCACTGATGTTGTACCACTTGTTAGCATGTCTGGACAGGTCTAAGGTACACAGTTACGATTTATTTTTCGTTTTGTTTATTCAGTTGAAAACATTGAGTGGACAGAAGAGTCTACCCTGGATTTCATAAATAGTTATCGTAATAAAGAAATTTTTTGAGATGCAAAACATCCCAAATACTATAATAAAATAAAGAAGCATGATGCTTGGGAAGAACTTGCTGTAGAAATTCAGACAACAGTAGATGAATGCAAAAAAAATTGAATGTTCTTCTGTCAGGGTTTACGCGAGAGAAAGCAAAAATTAAAAAGAGCCACGGTACGGGTAAAGGTAAGTTTGAATAATTGAAAATTAATTTCTTTTCTATTTTGTTTATTTACTTTTCAATTACAAATTTTATTTGTATTTATTACAGGGCTTTCAGATATATGAAAGTAGTTGGTTTGCCTTTAAAAGTTTGCTATTCCTTTTGGGACAAAAGCAAAGTTCGGGAAACACAAAGCACCGTAAGTATAAAACGAATTACGTATAATTATCTTGCCACAAAAGTCGATTTTCGTTTTGAAAGTACAATTACAATTCGTCTCTAATTCGTGTTGCATTTTCGGTTGGTCTTCTGGGAATATTTCTAATGGGAAATAAATAAGACATTGGTTCATTAGTTATAGTTTTGTACTTTCCTTCTACAAGCTTTCCATCAATTTCTGTATCGAAGGTTCCATGTGGCGTATACAAAGCACAAGATGTGGAACTTTCTCTTAAAAAATTATATAGATGAGCTACTGCCATTATAACTAATTCAGCTTTTCTGGGTTCAAGTAACATCGGCTTACGAAGTACTCTAAAAACGGCTGAGGCGATGCCAAATACATTTTCTACAGTTCTTCGTGCGCGAGATAATCTGTAGTTAAACAATCTTTGCAATGATCCTTTAAGATGTATTCCCGAAAACGGTTTTATTAACGACTCAGTTAAGGCAAATGCCTCGTCTCCAATAAAAAATAGGGAATTTTCTGTTGCCTGCCATGTAAAGCTTCTGGTTCAGGTAAATTTAAGTCATTTCGCTCTAATTTTTTGTAAAGCGAGCAGTTTTTAAAGATACCACCATCTGAAATTCTTCCTTGGCCTCCAGCATCAACATAGAAAAAGTTATAATTAGCATCCACTAGGGCAAAAAGAACTACACTAAATGTTGATTTGTAATTAAAGAACTCGCTTCCGGTGTTAATTGGAGCTTGTAGAACAACATGCTTCCCATCTAAAGCACCCAGACAATGTGGAATGTTCCAGGTGTCCTCAAACTGTTTTGTCACTTCTAACCATCTTTCTGGTGTTGAAGGTATCTGTAAAAATTAAAACAAATTTCGTTAAAACAAATTATACAGTGCGGCAAAAATAGGACATATTTTTATTTTCTAAATAAGTTTGTTCAATAAATACTTATTTTAAATTATTTTTAATTTTAGATTGTACACGAAGAAGAA
Source organism: Galeruca laticollis (assembly GCA_963921935.1). Classification (NCBI taxonomy): domain Eukaryota; kingdom Metazoa; phylum Arthropoda; class Insecta; order Coleoptera; family Chrysomelidae; genus Galeruca; species Galeruca laticollis. The sequence continues at coordinate 240,041,333 of OY998177.1, read as the reverse complement.
GATAATGATGAAAAGGAAATATCGGGTGATGAAGGAACATTAGCAGATAACGATAAAGATTCTGCTGTACAAGTGAATCGGGAAAGTATAGAAAATGTACCGAAAAGAGAAGCAATACCTAGTACCGAAAAGGAAAGCGATGAAGCGACACCTAGTAAGAAATGCCAAAAGAGGAATGAAGATTCAGAGAAATTAGATAAAGCTTTTAAAATACTGCCAGAAGCATCAGCAAACGCTAGAAACCCACAGGAGCAAAACGAATGTCAAATATTTGGGAATCTTGTGGCTTAAAAAATGGCCAAATATTCTCTTGAATTACAAAGTACTGTACAACAAGATATTATGTTAATTTTGATTAAAGCAGACAAGACCCATCTCGAACAAAGTTCAACCAATTTCTATCATTCGCAATCATACCGTACTCATACTCTTCAGTCATTCTTTGCAAATTCTGTGCCACAATATTCTCAATTTGAACAGTATCAGGATAGCCAAGCTTCCAGTTTTACTAAACAGCATTCACAGGTACCATCTCCAGCATATAATTATGCTAATTCTAGTATTTCGGATCATTCAAGTCGCAGTACTCCAGTCAATTCTTCACCACGCCAACTATTGAATTATAAATTTCGATGTACGGGAGTTGTTTTTTTTCGGAAAAGGAATGCAGCTCTATTATGTTTTTGCTTCTGTCATGGGTTCTATGGAGAAAATTTCAAATTCTTCATACGGAAAGTCTTGTACTTCGGTGATTGATAACTCTCCTAGTAGGTGTTCTGTTTCGTAAAAGTCTTCTTCGTTGTCGTTTTGTTCGATATTATACAATTCTTCGGCACAGATTGTTGATTGGACGGTCTGTTCCTATTTATGGCCGCTGTCGATATACTCATGGGGGTTGGTCTAGGCGGACATTGGCTGTTTATTTATCTCATTGGTGGCCATCGAGGGTTGGAGAACGTCGGTTTTGGTTGGATCATCGTTTGGGGGAAAACTAGAGGTCGTTCAGAATAGGTTGGTTGTTTCTGGGCCGAAAAGTTATTTGTGGATCGTCCTGGATTTGAAGATTGAGGCAAGTTATTACCCCTTTGCAAATAACGGATGTTGTTCTCTTCTTGAATATACTGAATTGCAATTGCTAGGTTGTAAGGCCGTATTGCCCTTTTTGTTGAGCCCAAAGGTCCTTGTAAGCCTGCTAGGAAAGTAGTTAATGCTTGTTGTCTTAAGAATTCCATTTTGCTTCTTTTTATTTCTGGATGTAGGTTAAGGTGATTTTAAAGACTCTGATGATGAAGACCAAGATATTTCATTCTGAAATAAGCCTAAAAACACCAACAATTCATTGTGGATAAAGAAGATACAGATGAGGTTTTTCTTTGTCATGTGTACTATGATCAGGGCACAAGTGATCAATAATCCTACAAATTCTGAATCTAATTTACATTTCAAGTCAGAGGCGGAAATTGATGTACTTTACAATCATTACAAAACTTCCTGAAACGAAATTAAGTAAATTTATGTTATATGCAAATGAGTACGTATCCAATTCTCTTCGTAAAATATTCGTACAACAAACAAAAATAAGCATATTTAAAAGTTTTGTGATTATTTATCTGTTAATATTGGCTATCCAATAACTGTCATAATAATGGCCAATCTTTGTCGAAATCGTACAATAACTATATTTTGAAAATTTTACTTTCTTGTTCAAATTAGAACTATTAAACCTAATTTGAAGTATTGGGGACTACAGAGTATTAATTGAGTTTTCAGAAAAAAAAATTGATAAAAAAATCTGAAAACTAACTTACAGACATTTTAATATAGAAAATTCTTATGTGTCCAATAACTGTTTGTTTTATCCTATTGTGAAACTAGTGTGTATAATTTTTTAATCGTAAATTTTTTGTTCAATTGGATACTATAAATAGCTGGTTCTTATAATTTGCGAGAGTACACTATTTGGCAAGCACCAAATTGAACATTGCAATATAAGTACGCTCATATGAAGATAAGAACAAAAATATATATAAAAATGACAAAAATCCGTTCGTAGACATTGTCGCATGAAAAGGAGGAAAAGGTATAAAATGGGTTTGTAAACAACAGTAACACATTCAATTGGTTGAGGTAAACTGCCAAAACTGTAGATATCGATAGAAAGTGGACGATTTTCAGAGTTTTTCGCATGTAGCTCTCTAAACCGAGGAAGCAAACATTTTATTTCATAGGATGTTCTCAACTTTGTTATTATAAAAATTGGCGGCATCTAATTCGCATCCACCAAAGTTTGAAGTCACGACGTCCCCTTCTCGTATGTTTCGAACGATACCTAAACTAGTTAAATATGGAAACTCAATATTAACCGTTCTAAACTAACTACTACTAGTGATGATAGATGACGCAATCATCTTAGATGATGTCATAGGATCATTGTGACCAAAATTCTGTACCCCAGATACATAGTATCGAAAGTGACAACTGGTCCACATTTCAAGAGAGTGCAAAAACATATTTCTACTCTGTTCACGTTTCAAGGCAAGACAGAGAAGACTTATTATAACTTTTTTAGCAGTGAAGTTTTAACAGGCATTTTTTATCTGTAGAAGAAATTTTCTTTAATACAATTAGTATTATTAATAAATGGACTCCTAAACACAACAATTAACTTAAGATCATATGCCATAATAATGAAATGGTAATAGTAATGTTTTTCTTATTTATTTAAACAGTAAACGGGTGGGATACATTTTAAACACACGGTATGGCTACTTACTAATTTATTTAAACACTAAACTAATCACTAACACTTAATTTATATATACTCAAGTAATCACTTACATTTAATTTATATGCACACAAACTTAATTATTAATTTATATCAACACTTTGCTAATTTATATTCACTTATTTACTGTTTATTTGTCGAGATCACTTTATCAACTGAACTCCACTCTTCTTGATCGGTCCCTTATATATTAATGCCTTTTTCACTAGATAATTCTAGATTACATAAACTATCGGCTTTCTGGCATTTTCTAGATAAGACTGGTCACGAAAACAATGTAGATAAGATAGTCACTATTCGTAAACAATTCTAGGAAACTCTGCGCGTCCGCCATAATTTTAACTTTCATACCTGGCTAAGACAGAGTCCGATTTAGGGACTATACCAGTGTGCTGTTTCGTAACATTACCCCCTCCTTAAATGTAAGTTCCTCCTTTAACTTTTGTGTAGCCGAGGCTGGATGTTTGAATTGGCAACTGCCCCCATTTCTACACTTAACGATCTTATGGAAATAGCAGGGCACCGTCTTCATCGGATACTGATAACGGGGGTTGTAGCTGCAAATTAATATCTGGACACCGGTATCTTGAAAGATAATCTCTACCATGTTCCTGATGATTCGCCAATCCAACTGGTTACTCGCTATCTTAGGCATAGCCAGTCTCATCACGCTGGATTCCAACACATGGTCTCGTAGGTTTCGAAGTGCTTCCCACACGTCGCGGTAGGTAGATCGATCTTGAAATTCATTTTTAGTTACCACGTAGAAGACGTACTGCGAATTATGTTTCAGTTTCAGTGTCTTGCCAGGAGCTACAATCTGGTTTTTCTAATTCCCGAACTTCTTTCGAAAGACTGTTGCCAACCCTCGTGCGTTCTTGATACGGGCGCGGATGTTGTATGCCAGTGAATAATCTTCCGGGAGAATGAACAAATCTTGTTGTTGTTAAACTCATCTAAAGTAGGGTCAGACACATCTCGAATATGGTTTACTCCTTTCTCTAGGTCATGGTGAGCTACTTTTGGTTTTCCGTTGGGGATCTTGCTTATGCGACAAATAACATCATTGATCCTTTTCTTGATTAAGTATGGACCTTCCCAGGATTTTTGTAATTTTGGAGGAAATCCTTTTCTCCTCGTCGGGTTGTGTAACCATACTTTGTCCCCTTTTTTAAAACCGCCTTCTGTGGCCTGCGCGTCGTACCGACTCTTCAATCTGTCGCTGGCAACTTGAAGATTTGTTCGAACTAATTCATGGATATCATGCAGCCTTTTTCTCAATTGGTTCACGTAGCCTTCTCCTGCTAGATCTTCTCCAGGCCGACAGCCCAATTCCAGGTTACAAGGAAGCCTCATTTCACGTCCAAACAGGATTTTCGCCGGTGTTTCACCCGCGGACTCATTGACAGCAGATCGATAAGCCAATGCGAATAGGGAAAGATACTGGTCCCAATCTCTCTGATGGCGGGATACTACTTTGGACAGGTATTTTCCAATAGTCCTGTTCATTCTCTCGATCATTCCATCTGACTGTGGATGTAAAGCTGTTGTCCTGGTCTTCTTCATTCCCAGCTTCTCGCAAATCTCCTGGAATAGATGGCGTTCAAAATGTCTTCCCTGGTCACTGTGGACTTCCAAGGGCACTCCATATGGGCTGATAAATTCCTTCACCAAAACATCCGCGACAGTTGTGGCCTCTTGGTTCGGGATAGCGTAAATTTTCACCCACTTTGTGAAATAATCCATTACAACCATTATGTATTGGACACCATTTTCGGTCGTCGGAAGTGATCCAGCGATATCTAAAGCAATCTTTTCGAAAGGGCTTCCAACATTATACTGTTTCATAGGCGCCTTTCTCTTGCGATGTGGTCCAATACTCGTAGCACAGTACTTCACATCGTCGGAGCTGTCCATCCAATAAAACCTTTCACGGACTCGCTGAAGGGTTTTCTTCACTCTCAGATGACGTCCCGATGGACTGTCGTGTAACTTCATCAGTACCTCAGCTACTCTCGTTCTAGGGATAACTAACTGTCTCATCATCTCGGAATCATCATCGTTTTCAAGGACTCTTTTCAACAGCCCTTCTTCCAGGACAAGGGAGTCCCACTGAGCCCTATATGCCTTGAGTATCGGTGAAAATCTTGACACTAAGGTAGGTCGCCGATTTTTTTCCTTCCATTGCCGGATCATCTTCAGGTGAGGATCATTCTCCTGATCCTGATGGGTGACCATTCCTCGTTGACTACTGTAATTCTTGAAACTGCAACTTCCTCAGATTTCGACTTGTTGCATTGTGGATAGTCTACAGGGCATGGCCGTCTAGGCAAAGAGTTGGCTTTTCGGTGATTCACATCAGCTGGATGTTCACCCCTGCCTAATTTCCCCTGTGACTGGAGTTCTTGGGTTACAGGAGTCTTGGGGTGCTTAGACGGACTGCGTACGTGCTGTAGCTCGCCACATTTCCGGCATTTGATCTTCTTCGGCTTCTTGTCTACCATACCTTTCAACAAGTTGACGATCTGGTCAAGTTTGTCATGTTCATCTTCTTCCTGCATGGTCTTACCTTTGTTGTACCGCGAGCCCTACGTGGCTGCTTTGCATTTAAAAGGTTCATGGTTTGCAGGAGTCATAGGACCCTTACATGAACTGCGTGCATGCTATAGCTCGCCACAATTACAGCACCTGATCTTCTTCAGCTTCACGTCTATCATACCATTCAAAAGGTTGACGATCTGGTCAAGTCTGTCATCGTCACCTTCTTCCTGTATGGTCCTATCTTTGTTGTATCCCGAAGCCATCGTGGCTGCTTCATATTCAAGAGCAGCAGTCAATGCATCGGCCAATGTTTTAGGATGGGCTAATCGAAGCGTCTTCTCCATATCGTGGTCACATAAGCCGTCAATAAATGCCTGGATGCCTAAACATTCCATCATGTTCTCTGGTGCTGATGGATAAGCAAATTGAACTAGTCGGGCAATATCCAGTTCATACTCTTGAAGAGTTTCGTCACGTTTCCGCCTTCGGTTCTTCAGCTGGAATCTGTACAAATGTTCCAAATGTTCGTGACCATATCGCATATCCAACCTCTTCTTCAGCTGCTCGAAGTCATCCGTTTCTTTCAGAGGTATCGTCTGAAGTACATCTAAGGCATCTCCCCGAAGCGCGATAGTTAAGTTCACTGCCTTGTCTCTATCGGACCAATTATTCACTCTAGCGGCTGCTTCAAATTGTTTCACATAATTGATTCACGACATTTTTCCATCGAACGTTGGGGCCTTGACTCGGGTAAAACTGCCAATGTCTTCAAACTTAGGTAGTGTTTCTGGCTTGCAAGGTTTCGTTTGCTCAGTCTTCTTTTCTTCCTCTGGCGTGCCTCGCGTTCTTGAATCGGCAATCTTTTCCTCCAACTCCTTGATTTTCTCGTCTATCATTGTAATCTTATTCTCGATTTCGGATTTCAGAGACGTAATTTCATTTTCAACATCAGCGGCAATGTCGTTTTTCATTAATAAAATATCGGCAGATATATCGTTCTCAAAGTAGAAATATCGTTTTTTATAGTCGAAATATCGCTTTTCACATTCGTTGAAACCTTTCTTTCCATGGCAGAAATCTTCTCGTCCATGTTAGCCGAAATATCATTCTTCATAGTAGAAATATCGTTCTTCATATCAGAAGTCCATGTTAGCAGAAATATTAGCAGAAATGTTCTCTTCCATGACAGAAGTCTTCTTGTCCTTGTTAGCAGAAATTGACGAGATTAAGCTGGAAGCCTCGTCATTAAATAAAACTGTTTCTGGATCAAAGCCGTCATTTTCCAGTGCCACTTTAAGTCTTTCTACTAATTCACTTTTCTTACCGGACGTTTCCAACTCACGATCTTCCAATTCTGCTCTTAATTCCGCCGCTTTCAGATCCCTTAATCTCTTGTTCATTTTTACGTAGATATAAATTTATATTACCCCACTTCTGACACCAATGTAATGTTTTTCTAATTTATTTAAACAGCAAACGGGTGGGATTAATTTTAAACACACGGTATGGCTACTTACTAATTTATTTAAACACTAACACTCAATTTATATATACTCAACTAATCACTTAAATTTAATTTATATGCACACACACTTAATTAATAATTTATATCAACACTCTGCTAATTTATATTCACTTATTTACTGTTTATTTGTCGAGATCACTTTATCAACTGAACTCCACTCTTCTTGATCGGTCCCTTATATATTAATGCATTTTCACTAGATAATTCTAGATTACAAAAACAAGCGACTTTCTGGCATTTTCTAGATAAGACTGGTCACAAAAACAATGTAGATAAGTAGTCATTATTCGTAAACAATTCTAGGAAACCCTGAGCGTCCGCCATAATTTTAACTTTCATACCTGGCTTAGACAGAGTCGGATTAAGGAACTATACCAGTGTGCTGTTTCGTAACAATAGGGGTTAATACAATTGTAGAATAATTAATAATAGGTATGATTTATTAATATTATTGGTAATATGGTAACAGTAATTACAAATTACATTGCAACTTTCCTGGTTAAAATAACTCACTGTGCTAAATAAAATTCAGTCGGCAAAAGAAACATATTTATATCAGATAGGCTATAAGGTAAAGTGCCCTATTATTGACCACTTAAGCATCTCGTATTGCAAAATATGTACTAAACGGTCTATAGCTTCTTTAAAAACTGTTTCAGATAGATCAAATCTTCTACTTTTTAAAAAGTCATGTACACTTTGGATAAATGATATATAAATAAAATAAATACAATTTAAAAGGCAAAGAACCAATTTATGACCACTCTCAAAGGTCCCGTAACCAATTTCTAACCACTCACTATACCAAATATTGATCTTAGATACTAAGTAGTAGAAAAGCGTCTTTTAAATCATGAGTTTATTCATGAAAAAGTGAACAAAACAAAAATATTCAGGCTAGTTTACAACCGCTAATATTTAGTTTCCAAATTTCATTAGTTTATGTAGAACCTTTACAAAGATACGAGAGGGGGAAGGGACTTTTGAATAGCATTGTATAAATAGACCGCTTACCTCTATTACCATGGTTATATTTCAAGTTCTGAATACCGGCGTAACTTTCAAAGAAACATCCTTAATACAAATAACCTATAAATAATGCATTAGATCATTTTTATGATTTATTCTTAAAATCCGTATGTGACCCGAGGTCACAGAGAATTTCCTTCAATTCTGCCACGTCACATTTATTATTCAAATTCGTTTCAGGGCAAACGGAATGAATAGAATTCAAGTATAGTGTCGGATTTACCTGAAAATCGAGATTCATATTTTTGACTGTAATCCTATCTTTACATAGTTATGTACATTGGTTAGGGGAACAATTTATTCTATAGTGTGATTTACGTTCAAAAATATACATTTTTGGTTGAAAAGGAACTCAACTGTTTAAGGAAGAAAAGTTTGTAATTTTTTCCACATTCATATATTTTTGGCTACAATATTAATCACTTGTTTATTTGAATAATATTGCTATTTATTAAACTGTTGCACTTATTAGAAAGTAATTATCAGAAGTAGTTCATGTCTTAAATGATGATTAGTGCTAAATATATACATTAATTAAGCACTTCTGTATAAACCAATTGTGAGGTTTTTCCTATAATTGATCTTGTAAAACATCGTCGATTTGGTAGAATGCTACGTCCTTTGGCCTCACACATTACCGCAAAATGTTGGGTCACGTGTCGGATATCACTATTAATCAATGTGGTCTCGGGATACGGGGTTACGGGGGTTTTAGACCCGAATGACAATTAATTGAGCTGTTGGACGGTAAAATATCGTCGAGCAAATTGACCAATCGACGACTGACATCAAGGGAATAAGTCTATGGTGATAGTATTTGATATTTTTGAACGTTTTTCTGCAAATTGTGGTAATTAGTAGAGTGATTCGATGGGTTTTTATTTGAAAATTAGTCTCGAACTAATGTATTTGGGATTTATTATTATTCTTATCTATATATACAGCGTGTCCACGGGTGTGGTTTCCTATAGGTGAAAATTGTTCAAATATTAGTTTTGGCGAAAAATGTCATTCTTGATAAAAAGGTTTTCTTGTTCTGAAACCCCATAAAATGAAATGAAATTCAAGTTTTCAAAACCCGTCTCATTTTATAGGCCAGTTTTATGAGAACCGTATGAATTTTTGCACTAAGTTCGAAAATATACAAATCCCTCTGACAACTATTTACTAATTTCACTAGATGTAGTATCCTTATATACCAATATTCCAATTTCATTAGCTACAAAAATTATTAAAACAAAATGGAACGAAATAAAAAATAAACGGTTTTAAGGATTAAAACTAACTTTTCCGCATCTGTGGCCCTGAACAATATTCTATCATAAAATTGTTACTTGTATACACTTCGTGGGATGTATCGTGCTAACAAACCGAAATTTCTCCAAAAATAACCAAAAATTCAGTATATCTGGATCTATAGGACCCGCTGTACTCGCTCCAGTCAACTGAAAATCAATAGGGTACATCTGTAAGACACCTTGAACAATATTCAATCATAAAATTGATCAATCGTATACTCTCTGGAGACTGTATCGTGCTAACAAACTGAAAATTCTCCAAAAATGACAAAAATGTGGTACTTCAAGTACCATAGAGTACCCGTTGTACTGGCTTTAGTGAGCTGAATATCAATAGAGTTCACCTTTAAGACGACCTTAATAATGTCCAATCATAAAATTGGTGACTTGTATATACTCCGGAGGCTGTATCGTGCTAACAAACTGAAACATCTCCAAAAAAGACAAAAATATCGTACCTAAAGTACTGTACCACCTGTTGTATTGGCTCTGGTCAGCTGAAACTCAATAGGGTTCATCAGTGAGATGCCCTGAATAATATTCAATCATAAAATTGGTGACTTGTTGAACACCGGAGACTGTATCGTGCTAACAAACTGATATTTCTCAAAAAATGACAAAACATCATACTTCAAGTACCATAGCACCCGTTGTGACATGTCCTTAACAGTATTCAATCATAAAATTGCTGACTTATTGGACTCCGGAGACTGTATCGTGCTAACAAGACATGTAAGGAAAAGTGGCCGACGACAACGACGACGACGACGACATACACACAGGATTTTTTTTCTAAAAACCGTTTTATCGTGTTGTAGTTGATGGAAAACGTAAAAATAAATCAAAAAAAAAATTTCAAAATTCCAAGTTTTTTTGGGGTAAACCAATACTTTTCTCGCATATAGAAAGGTTGTGCGGAAAAGTAATATACTGATATCCTCCAAAATGTATTTGTATATGCTCTTGAACTAACACTTAATTCCACTTACTTTTTAAACGAAAAGCAGATATAAAAACTAATTGAAGGATGTGCCATGGAATCATCAATCTCTAATATTATAGCACAAATAGTTATGGAAGAACTTGAAGAACAAACAATAAAAAATCTCAAATATGAGGTTCTATTTTTTTATAGATATGTAGATGATTGCATAACAGCAATTCCTAAAAAGAGAAGGAGAATATTTTAAAACAGATTTCATGGAAAAATGTTATTGGCCATAGACCTTGAAGAAAATAATAAAATTAATATTTGAACACTACCTTACATCACAAAAATAACACTATAAAAACAGAATGGTACACTAAAGACATGGTCATCGAGATATATTAATTTCAAATCAAACCATCTTTCCTCTCGAAAAAAGTCGTGATGGGCCTTGCAGATCGTGCTATCAAACTCTCTGATTTTGAGTTTCGAGAAACAAGCATTATCAAATCTAAAAATACATTGAGGTTGAATGATTATCCCATAAAACTAATAATCAAAATTTTCAAAGACGGAATACACAATTTTTACAATTAATCAGAAAATAACAATGAAAATGATAAAAATAATAAACACTTTGTTTATCTTCCCTTCATAAACGGATTGTCACAACAGTTTCAGCATTTGTTTATGAAATATAACCTAAAGATGTTATAAGCCTTATAACATCTTATTAAGAGGGGCCTCCTCACAGGTATATAAACCTGAATACCTACACAATACTAGTTACTAATTTAGTAATTATTTGGTTCAAAATATTTACGATAGATGTCGATAGTAGTACTGAATCGGCTTTTACTTATTCACATATTTTCTCTCTCTGTCTTTCCACTCTTGACGGTTCGCATCTCTGTTCGAATGTTTTGATTTCAAATATTTCAACTTTTTATGAGCACCGGAACCTTATATCTGTTTTTTATGTTGCATCCAAACCACAGCACACCTGTGCATAGATAAGAGAATATTATATACACGGATCCAAACAAGAGTTTCATAAATGTTTTTGAAAGGAATAAATTGTTAAAAAGTACGTAATCGTATCGACCCGATATCAAAAATTATAGTTATGATAATGTAAATTATCCTGCAATCCGTATTTTTTAATTTTAAAAGCTATGTTTGAAGTTATGTTTACTGGATTATTTGATCAATGTGAAAATATGAGATAAATAATACTGATGGTTTGTTCTAGTATCATCAAACCATCTTTCAAGATTCTCTTAAAACCATGTTTTAATGATAATATGGGTTTGTTAGCGAAAAGCGAAAAATGCTTTAATTGAATTGAAGTGACCTTTGAAGTATCTGAATGAAGAAAAATTAAAATCGCTCTCAAAAGACAAGAATTGCATAATTCATTTTGATAAATATATAATAGTGATAATTGAAAAATATAACTATCATCACCTGATACAAGGTGCATTACATATTGCATGAAAAGACATGTGCTATTTAATAATATGGATACCAAGTTACAGCATTGTGGGAATTGCTAGAAATTAAGAATATACATACTTTAAAAACATTCTACCTTTCAAAATTTGTACCATTTATATTAACATAATAAAATGTTTTCATGATTATGAATTTTTGTTTGTTTCATGCTAAGAAAATTAACCTGCGGAAAAGTTGCAAATTTACATGATTTGAAATAGGCCATTTAGTCTGAAAACACACAACGCCGTGTCACAACTTCGCCTCAATCTAATCATATTTGTATCAATTTCAGAGTTTCTGTTGGTTGCTTTCAAATTTTATTTGACATGTAGGCTCTTTTTTCAACTACATGTGTAAATATATTCAATTCTATCTAGAAACAAATAATATAAACAAAGAGTTTCCAAATTTATTATACAAAGAAATATTTACTTGTAACACAGTGCTTTACATTTAATAGAAAGAGGAAAGTAAGGTACAGTGAAGAATTTAAATTTAAAATAGCAAACGTTTAAAAAACTTACAAAGCAACTATAACAACTAATAAAAAATTTAAAGCGAAAGATCTGTAATGACAAATAATAATGTATATTTTGTGGGAAGATCGATGTATACAGTACAAAATCAAACATACAATCAACATGTACAAGTTTGCTTCTACCTTGTTTACAAAGATTGATCATATGTGTTGTGGAGATTGAAACTGAAACATTTTTCCTTCATTATACAAAAAAATAGTTGGTTAATTCTCTTTTTTTCATGACAAATACACATATGTGTGATCACCTGAATGGTAAATTTTTGTTTTGTTTTTGTATAATACATTATTGGTGTTATTACTTTTCCATCCAACCCATCTAATATTCGAGAAAAGTATAGGTTTACCCAAAAAAAAGTTGGAACTTTGTATTTTTTTGAGTTGTTTTTACGTTTTTGAGAAAGAACAACACAAAAAATTGTTTTTAGAAAAGAAAACCTATCTGTATAACTCGATACAGCCCCCGAAGTGCAACAAGTAGACAAAATTAACTTTTTAGTCGTCCTTTGTTTTACAATTTTTTTTCAATATCAACAACTAAGACTATTACTAAGTCATCCTTTAATAATAATTTGGTTCCTTATTTTCTTTGATTTTTTGAAATGCTTATATAATCAAACAATTTGCAAGGAAATTTAGACTATTGGCTAGACAAACTTTTAAAATATTTATGGTTCAAAAATTTTTAAAATATAATAATACCTACTTCATTCATTATATTTATTCAACAATTACTATTACCTATGGTGCATAGGATAAGGCAAGCTAAAACGTGTATAACCATCCTAATTTATTATAAAATCTTTGGACAGGTTGTTAAGAGAATACACCTTGTCATTCACTTGTTAAAACTGTTCTTAAAAAGACTTATTGTATGATGGAGGTAATGGAGTATGGAAATCTTAAGGAAAAAGTGGCTAAGAGCATTTTTGAACAAGTACAAAATGTTGTGGTGGTTGATTCAGGATTGTGGGTAGATGTTCAACACGGTTTTCTAGGAGCTTCTCCTGATGGTAAATATATTTAACATAACAAATAATTACCATGTGTTATAAATTCTTTTTCCATATTAAATGACATACATTTATTGATAAAATATTTTCGGGCTTGTAGGTGATGATGCAATACTTGAAATAAAATGCCTCCACTCTGCATCAAAACTGAAGTTACAAACAAATAAAATAAGCGAAATAATTGACCTCATGAAGAACAAAATTTGTCTAGAAAAACACAACAATAAAATTCAACTTAAGCGGAATCACAATTACTATTATCAGGTATAAACATGATATATTTATTCCAAAGAACAAAAACTCAAAATCATTCTCACATAATATATTTAATCACTTTGATGTATTTACCAACAAAAAATAAGAAGAACAATAAAAAGTAGTTATTTGTGTAATAGATGCAAAAAGTGCATTTTTGTTGCAAGGAAGCATGAAGCACTAAACACAATCTTGTGGAGTAAATATAAATAGCATTTACGAAGCACAAATTTACTTATTTAGCATGAAAATTACTCAATTATAATCACTTACAAATACAATACACACTAAACTATAAATTTTGGATATTTTATGAACACAAAACATATGACAACAACATTTGACCCATAGAGAAAGTTATAATATTATTTGTCTATGAATTGACCGTCGTCTTCTGTCATTGTTCTATATTGTTCTATACAGCGACATGCATCAAGACGGTGGAGCGGTTGAACTAAAGTAAAAAGATGTTCGTTTGCAAAAATTTGCGCACAACAAATCTCAAAAAATACAATGATTTGAGATTTCATATTTTCAGAATCGAATTCTCTAGGCTTCCTTTTGGGGATCACGTTTTGGTGTCCAGATTGGTGACCAAAAATTGTCAAAACTGTCAAAATCACACCATCACTTAATGGCTTATATCTTTTTTATAACAGTATTAAACTCAACCAAAATACCTGGTCCCCAAGACAAAGGTCCAAGTTATATTGTGTTAAAATTTCAACACTTAATTTCCCTGCGTTCTTTAGATTTGTTGTGTACAAAATGACCTAAATTTTGTTGCAAATCAGGGGTGCCAACTGTTTTCAGGTTCCTAAAACGTGAGGCCCCTCTTAAAACATTTTTCTGTGCTAAAATCAATAACACCAAAATTAAAATGCAATGCAATAACTGCGAAACTACTTATATCGGCCAAACGAGTCAATATCTTGAAAATCGAATAAAGAGCCATAAATATGATAAAAAAATGCCACAGCCATGACTAATCATGAAAGGTATAAAAACCATCAGTTTAATTATGCAGAGACAAAAATTTTAAAAACAGAAAATAATTTGAAAAAAAGAGATGGTAGCAATTCAAAAATAATCGTGTTGTATAAATGACAAAAAAGACATAGATAAACTCAACACCACATACATTCCACTCCTCTAAACAATATAATTAGTTTCGCATTAATACCACACAATGCCGCTAGCGGCTTGACGGTATATACCTAGTACATTTTATCAATGTGAATGTTGTTGTTTTTTAAAGTGTGTTTTTTAATGAAATAAATGGTAATCATTTGCATTTATTCGCATTTACCTTTTTTCGTTACGCCTTTCATAAGATTCAGAACTCACCTGCCAGATTTCTTTTTAATTATCATACTTTGCTTAATAAATATTTTGATAGTGACTTCTATCTGAATATTTTTCATAGTGTGATAGATCGTTAAGAAATAATTTTAATACCTATATTTTTCTCTAATTTCGTTAGTTTGTGAGATACAAGCTGTAAAGGGAGCAGGGGAAACACATATTTGATTTGATAACTTCTCTTTAGTTTTAAAACAATTTATTATAAACACTTTCTCATTTTTCCATACTTACGAAATACCTTTATTATTAAACAAAGTCTAATCAATCCTGATCAACAATTCCCATAACATTTTGTTACTAGAAAATCGATACTAAGTTACATTGAGTAATTTCCCAGTTTGCATACGAAATTGTAAATGTATGCCAACACAAGAAATTTGCCCGAGGAAATAGTACAACAAAGCACAAGCCGTTTACTGTTCGTTGATAATAGAGAGGGACATTTACTCTACTCAACTATACGAAAACTCCCAACAAATCATGGTTGAAAATAGGGCAGACCTTTCGGAAAACTATAACTTAACTCATTCCAACTTCAAAGAATTATTTCGTATGCAATTTTCGAACATATTCGCGAAACTGGATTTTCTCTTTTAAATAAGAAGATTTTGAAAGCTTTCTCGATGTATTTATTTGGTTTATGAAAATATTTGATTTTGAATTGCTGGAATATACTTACTGTAATGTTTTTTACTCATTTAAAGTTAATTGAATATAATTGTATCAACCCATGTAATATATCCCAAATACTGGACACTGATTTTTGATATATATTAATACTTATCCTCTATCTAAATTCTAGAGAAATTATTGAAATAAAGAAAAATTTGCTTATTTGGTTGTAATACTAGTGATACACACTGTATTATCAATAATTTGAAAGGTTTAATATACCAATAAAATTTGACATTTCAATTTCGTATGACATTAGTGCAGAATGGACTTAATGGTAGATAGATTTTAAAACAATTTGAAAACAAGAATACAGATGTCTCTGTTAGCAAAATGGCAATTATACTAAAATAATGAAAATCTCTCTTTGTGTATGAAAACGTAAATTTGTATTTTTTTAAAAAAAAAGAATTTTTGGTAACCAAAGGAGAGGAGAATTATTTATTGAAACAGTTTAGTTAGTTGATTTTGATATTCCCAAGAGACAACATCAAATTAGAGTTGTCTCAAATTTATTTAAAATAGAGTTGATTTTTAGATTCTCTCGAGACAACATCGAATAAGAGTTGTCTCAAATTCAATTCAGTATACCAGAGTAATTTGTATGATTATTATCAGTTCAACATATCTTGCCTTTGTAAAGCCAGTGCGTGTATTATTTGCAAAGAATTACAGCGTTAAAGTGCGAGTGGTTTTCCCGGTTTCTAAATTATTGATTTAGAAAAGTTATTCCTGAAATCCTAAAAAACGTTTTTAGAATACGAACGAGTCTACCAGTACCCAGTTGGTGAGTCCAGTCCATATTATCTATATTATTTCTCGAGAATTAATAGGCCTTCATTAAAAATATTTCGAAAATAGATGCATCTTATGATTAAATACTTACACTGAAATTATAGTAACGTTACTTATATAAAAATTCAACGTCAAGTTTTTCGCGTTTTCTAAATTATTGATTTGGAAACGTTTGCTCCGGAAATTCTAAAAATACGTTTTAGAATACGTACGAGATCTTCTAGTATCCAGTTTGGTGAGTCCAGTCCATATTATATATTATTCTCGAGAATTAATAGGCCTTTGATAAAAATTATTTCGAAAATAGATGCATCTTATGATTAAATTATAGTAACGTTACTTATATAAAATTCTACGTCAAGTGCAGACAATTTTGGGACAGACAATTACAAGGAAATTTGAGCATTTTACATTGACATATATCAATTATAAGATTAGACATTTTGAACTTTTGGATAAATTATTTAGATAGGAAATTTCTAATTATAGGTTGTTTTAATATTAAGGTTTGATAGAAAATTCTATCTTTGGTTTATGCGTTTATGATATTTTTTGAAAAGTTTTAATTTTGTAATTGTTATCTGATAATAGATTATATAAATTTGAAATCCAAATTTCTTTGGTTCCTTTTTTTATATTCATTCTCATTATATTTGATAATTTTTATGCTAGAGAAAATTTAGTATAATAAGTGACATTTAGTTAATTTTCTGACAGTAAATTTCATATATGTCATAAGATAATTTAATTGTCTTATAGTGTATTGGACAAACAGTTACTTTAGATTTGGAATAGTTCAATACGTAATTTGGAAAATTATTTGGAAATTTATAAATTTGAATTCTTATTTGAAATCTTTGATCCCTCCCTGAGATAAGAGTGAATTAATTGATTGTGTATTGATTTATATTTCATAATATAAAATTTAATATTTATCTGAGCCGGGCATATTAATTTGACAACTGCTGTCAAAAATAAATTTAATAGGTTATATTTAGCGGTAAAGGTGTTTTCACATTAGTGTAGTTACTATCACAAATTGTGACGACAGCAACAAATAAATTCAGATCGTATAAAAGGATATACAATATAGTATATAATTAAAATATTATAATTAAAACATAGTAGAATATTGGATATATAATAATTGTCACCCGAACGTGGGGCAAATATAAAATAGAATATTATTGAAGAATAGAATATTGGATATATTATAATATATATATATATATATATATATATATATATATATATATATATATTATATTGGATTGTTTGTTACTTTATTGTTTTTATAATGCCCACGTTGGGGAGCAAGTTATATATGTTTGCTTGTGTTACGTTGGTTTAGTTTATTTTATATTTATATATTATATTGGTCCACGTTGGGTTCAGTTTAAGTTGAATATTAAGTATGATTTTTGTTTTACAATAGTGATATTTATTTAATTGTTTGAATATGAATTGAAAAAAATGTATTGATAATTTCTTATTGCAATTAAAATCCTTATACATTTAGGTTCGCCAACTTACATATATTTTACCTGTAATTCCTCCTATTTATGATGCTATTTAGAAACATGTAGTGTATTAGATTCCTATATTTTTCTTACCTCGGCTGCTCTTATTCATTTACTACTCTACAACTCAGTAGGGTTCTGGGCATATTATAATAAAATCAACCTTACTTATCAATGGCATATATTTATGTGACTTATTAAAAAAATAGAAAAAAATTTTAAAACATTACTCATATACATACAAATTATTGACGTTATATTTTATTATTGGACTCATATACCTCTTATGTAAAAATGAATGATTATCCTATTGTTCTTCAAATTCTTATGCTCTAAATAAATAATGATTCATTTTATATATATCTAAATTTCCACATTAAATACAACTTTCTGTATATTATTAAAAAAAAATTTCATTCTCTTTTAAGACGACTTTTGCTGGCTTATTTGCATAACTTGGGTGAATCGTTTGTAAGCGTTAGATTTCTTGGAAAAATTATACGACCACCTGCGTCTTCAAAGTTGTTTACCCTTTAGACTTTTTCTGCATTGTTTTTCTAAATAGGATGATTTGAAATATTTTAAAAATATTATTTTTAGTTTTTTTCGTTACGTGAACTTGAAAACATATCGGAAATCTTTATCTACTCAAATTTGATCTTTTAACATAGTATTTAACGTATTGCAATAATTGTGTATTTAATATAAACTGAAATTAGTTGTGGTGTGTTGTTAGTGGAAAGTTTTATATATATGATTTTGAGAAATTCAACATGACAGAAATTATACATCTATCTACAATCTTATAATGGTAAGTTTTTATTATTACGTTTCCTGGTATATTATATTCATTTAAAGAAAAACCCTTACTAACAGGTGTTCATGGTTTTAAATTTCACTATATTATTTGAAATTATTATTTGGTACCAAATATTTAATTAAACACACCACAGACCTTGTTTTTTTTGTTGAATGATGCCTTCAATTGGATGCCTCCATGATGTTCTCCCGCCCTATATGGATATCTTCCTCGTTGCAATTATCTGGTGATAATTAATACTCTGCTTCACGTAGTTTCACAAAACTTCGTCCTTACACTTGATTTTAATTCCTAATTAAAATTTTTTTATAGTTTAATTTATATTCATTTATGCTTATTAGCTAAATTTTTGTAACAAAGAAAAACTGGATCACTTTATATTCATTCTTACTTATACAACGACTGACGCTTGACTCACTATTCCGCGCTTTTTTCATCGAACAAAACCCTTTTTATTGTTTGTCACCGGAAGCTGGTAATGTTCTAGAAAATTCGATTGAAGTTCACCTGTCACTTTATTTATTATTGTTTTTCTAACTTAAACTTATTGTAAACTATTGTTTTTTATTCATTATACACTTATTGTCATTGATTAATTCACTAACATCTTATTATTATTGTCTTTTTTCATGTTATTGTTTATTAGAGATTTTTTGATTGGTCAATGCAATTATATCATTTTTATATTTCCTACAACCTAAATATTTACATAATATACATGGATACAATTCATTTCTTATTATGTTTGATGTTATTACATTTATACACATAAATTAGGTCGGTAATCATTTATTTTTATTCTTGTATTTCATATTCAAATACATTTTATATTGGTATACTTGTCTCAACTGTTATACGAGTATTTCGTATAAGTTTTGACATTAAACTGTAATTACAGTTTCCTACTAATTATTATATTTCCTATATACTTTTATGATTAAATATTAACTAACATATCTTATTTTATATATTTTACTAATTCTAAATGTCTTTTATTGTTTAATCATTGTAGCATTGTTGATTTTATTATGCTATTCTATTTATTCTTCCAATATAAACAGATGCTCTGGGTGTCTAAAATTCCGTGCAGCGTTACGTTATTTTCTTGATCTGCGTTTACTTGTGAGGTTTTGTCTAAGGTTGTTTTTTATAAAATAAAGAATTATTTTGAAACTGTTTTACTAATAATTGTTTATGACTTCTTTTTATATTTATTTACTTTCTTTATGATTATGCCCATTGATCGTACTTGATTATATTGTTATACAGGTATTTTATTAATTTTGATACTTTATTTTTAGAAATTGTAAGGTGAAGTGCGATTTATATCGGGAAATGTGTGAGAATCGATTTTTTTTAGTGCGGTGAAGATATTCTCAAAACCATAATAATGTGACATCATCATTTTCAATAAATACTGCCATTTTTTGATATCACAGAGAGCCATGGATTGGCCGAAGTTATAAATCAGGGCAGTCTATAAGATTCAAACAAGAGACCACGTCAAAAATCCTGGAAAATCAATGATTGGTTTTCTCTGTTGCTACCCGAAATCGACGCCTTTGGAAATATTTTTGATTTTGATCAAAAATTTAGCGTACCAACCATTATTGAGTAAAAAGAGAATGTATTAAAGTTACTTACCTTTTAACACAAGTAATTTAACAAATATTTCGAACAAATTTTCCATTAAATCACTGAATAATTAGCTTCATAAACTTTTAAAAACTCTACAAGGCTCAATTTTGCAAACCACGCCACTAAAAGAACATTTTTCTGGTAAAAATATGAACAAGTGTGTTTGATTATAAACATTCATATAATTAATACACATGCTAAAAAAATTCATAAACAGTAAGAAATATGAGGTTAGTTTCAACATAGCCACTGATGCATAACATATGATACGTTCGTAAATCTTTAAGAAGCTTTTTTTGTTAGGAACATTCCTAAGCGTTTTGTATAACTTTCACATGTACTTTCCATGATATATTTCTATTATTGATTCTAAACGTTTTAATAATATTTGTATATTTTATTTATGTGTGTAACAATAATTCTTTTTCGATTCAAATGTTTTGTCAATAAATAAATATGTATGCGTTCATACTTCTGCGAGTATTTTGTTCTTCCAATAGATGTCTCTCGTCTAACCAAACGACGGTAATGAGGAATACAGCCCACGTGACTTTGAGAGTCCAGCTATAGTATATACGAGGGAGGTTCGTAAGCTTATCTTCTACCGAACTTCATATTTTGAAAATTCTGAGTAGCAAGGGAAATTTCTGTCATAAAATATATTATTAATAATAATTAGTATCAAATCAAACTTAAATTTAAAATATCATTATAAATGGCACCACTACGTTAATAATAATAATAAAATAATAATAACAGTGCAATATGTTGTCGTTTTTAATAAAGAAATCAGACACACAAGGAGACTATTAATTATATTTTATAGAAAATGTATAACAAAAATATAGTACGTGTACAAAGCAACGCTGTCAAAAAACAAGAAGTTAATACTTTCATTTTTCATTTCATACAATGGTACCAACACTAATAATGTAATATATTTGTTAAGCTACGTTCACATGTAGAATTGTCCCAACACAATATATATATATATATATATATATATATATATATATATATATATTATTCCTAATTTTTTTTATTTTTGTTTTGGTATAAATATACTATACCTGTTTAGTATTATTTTTGATATTTGTAGTTGGCTAGCTCAGGGTAAATTTATTATTCAAAAGGAGAACATGAGAAATCTATACTCTCTTGGGTTTCGGATTGAATCAAATAAGAATTATGAAGTTTGCACTATTATAAATATTCTATTAAATTGTCTCCTATGATTGATGCAAATAAATTATGTAAAATACATGTGATGCCTATGGTATCAAGCTGATTCCTGTATTTAGCACTTGACATTCAAATAAAAAAACAAAACTCGAATGTTAGTTGACTATAATTATCAGTAGAAATCAATTGAAAAACATTACAAAATTAAGAAGTTTTTTATGTGAAACTAATTGCTACGACCTAAAAATACTTATAGCATGGATATGTTCTTTGTACAAATGAAATTATAAATGAAAATTTGGCCAAATTAGAAAATTTTTCGATTATTAATTTTAAATTTTAAATTGGTTAACCGATTAAATTATTCGCACTGACCTGTTCACTATACACCGGGAAGTTCTTATTCCAATACTCTCCTATATCCACTTCTTGAGATGACGCTGGATCTTCATCTACTTGCAGAACTAATTAATAGCTAAGTTTATTGATGAGTTTGAGGAATTATTTTACTTTCCACTATGGATATTATCTTCAAAATTACTAAGCGTCCCCTCTCATTGTTACAATAGCATGTATTTCTTATAATTTCTTATATCTTGACGTTATATTCTTTTTAAATTACTTCCTATATTTTATTTTAACTTTTGAAATATATTTCCACCTTGATATTCAAATAATTTCTAATAAATTTTATAAAGATTTCTTACATGCGTCCTTTCATCTCTAGATCACCTCACCGACCTCTATTGTTTTCAAAATCAACAAACTCATCGTTGTTATCGTTGTTATTTTAACAAAACACTATCATCCAACTAAATTAGTAACAAAATGTCCTATTTCATGATTAATATTGCATTTAATGTCTTTACCTTGTTTATATGACTACTTAATGTTCCTTCAAAATTTAAAATAATTCCTTATACCTATTTACATATTAAATTCTCCTGAAATATTTCTAATTTTAACAAACAATGATTAAATACTTGCTACTTTAAATTCATAATATAAATAAATCTACAAACTAAAATGTTTTAAAACCTTTTGCAATGCCTTCCAATTAAATCATTCTGTATCCTATAATAGCTATTTTTTATAACCTTGGCCTAAAATTAATTTTTCCCATAAAATTTCTCAATGTTCCTATGACTCTCCAAAATAATCAATACTTCAGATGCATAAATAATTCCATGACTCAATATTTCTGCTATCGGCATTTCGTGCTAAACTGACATGAAGTTTCATTGACACTTCTCTGTTATTTTATTTATGTAAACATGGTAATTTCGTTTCTATATTATAATTAAATTTCCTGTATATTATTATCTGCTTATATTTTTGTACTCTTTTAGGTTCATTGTTGGATTTTATAGATACTATATATCATTTATTACTTGTGCTGTTTAACAAAAAAAAAGAATTTATAACTTACTCAGGAAACGAATTAGAATTTATTAATAATAATGTTTACACTTAGGAAATCAAGGTAAATAGTTTAAATATTATTTTTGTGTCTCAAAAATCATACTAAATAAATGATATCATAGGTATACCATTTAATATGAGAAATTCACTTCTCACACATGACTACAAATAGAACAAATAATTCTATATGTTTTAAAGAAGTAGATTCTTCTTGTTACTTGATGAAGTTGCAAATTTCCTATATTCTTGTCTTTATCTCTTCTATCATTATTACGATAAGTTCAATATATATATATATATATATATATATATATATATATATACATATACTTGAACCGCGTTCAACCCGTGAACCTAGTTCGTTTGTTCATAATTCTAGCCGCGGAAACCTTTCCGAACATATATATATATATATATATATATATATATATATATATATATATATATATAACCTTTGGAACGAGGGGTGATTTTGGCATCCAGGAACACCAAAACGAAAAACTGCATTGAAATTTTTCCGAAGTCGCGTCATGCTACTCTCTACAATAGCCCTATTTCATTCTGAAATAAACCTAAAAATGTGAAATCGATTTAGGAGATGAGCAATTTGGATTTAGAGACGGCATGGGCACAAGAGAAGTCTTGTTTGGCTTCAATGTTCTGATGCAAAAATGCAGAGATCAACGAAAAGACGTGTTTTTGTGTTTTATGGTTTATGAAAAAGCTTTCGACCGAATTAACCATAAGCATTTAATTGAATATCTCAGTAAGAAGGGTCTAGATCAAAATGACATCAATATTTTAGGGGAGCTATACTGGAATCAGACGGCAACTATGGAAACAACTGTGGGACGTACGGTTCCTATTAAAATAGAGAAGAGCGTTAGGCAGGGTTACGTCCTATCACCGTTGCTATTTAATCTTTACTCAAATTTTATTTTTGATAGCACACTTAAATGTACCGCCAAAGGAATCAAAGTCAACGGAGAAGTAATAAACAATATATTAGGTATGCCGACGATACAATTATCATAGCTGACACCCAGGAAAGTTTGCAAGCATTGATTAGTAAACTCGTCGAAACAGGAGACATGTGGGGACTGCGCATCAACACAAAAAAGACCAAAACAATGGTAAGTCCAAATATTCCATGCAACATCTTAATATACAATGAAACAATCGAAAAGGTATCTAAGTTTAAATATTTGGGATGCCTGGTAAACGATTCCTTAGATTCGGAAAATGAGATACGATCAAGAATAGAACAAACCAGGTCCATTTTTGTCAAATTGAGACCCTTCTTGTCATCTCGAGACTTAAGTCTAGAATTGAGGTACCGAATGGCAAACTGTTATGTCTACAGTACTTTACGGAATGGAGGCCTGAACACTGAAAGTTAGCTCTCTGAGACGTTTAGAGGCCTTTGAAATGTGGACTGACAGAATCCGCAATGAAGAAGTTTTGAGGCGAATGCAGGGAGATTGAGAGTTAATAATATTTATCAAAAGACGCAAAACCGCTTACCTAGGACATATTTTACGAAATCCTAAATACATACGTCTGCAGCTCATAATGAAGGAGAAGATCGAAGGTAGGCGAGGACCAGGTAGAAGACAAATAATTTCCTGGCTGCGAAATATTAGGCAATGGACAAACATGGACTTGCCGACCTTAATAAGAACAGCTGAACATAGAAATAGTTTTGCAGATGTTATCGCTAACCTCCGCTAGGAAACGGCAGTCAAACAAGAAGAAGTCAATCAAAAGGTCTTTTTCTAGCCAAAAATAATTTTTAAACATCAGGTAGGTATCAAAAGAAATGTAACTCCTGTCCCTCTGACGATGATATTTAATATCGAAACATTTTTTTTCAATATATTGTGGAATTATCTAGAAACAGTTAGTTTCATTTAAAACAGTAATATGAGTAAACTCCACAAAGTAAGGGTCGAGACAGTAAATTTCATTTTAAATTATGCTTTTTTAATACTCTTTCTACGTATTTAATGCGGCTATGTTGACGTAAAGATCAAAAAAGAAGCTAAAAAACTTTGTTTTTCCTGAAGTGTAGTCGTTAAAGTTGAAGAGGTTTGGATAAAAGCGAACGGTTATGGGACGAACATTTCGAGAAATCAATTATTAAAAGTATTATAACAACAATTGAGTCGTTCTCTTCATGGAAATAACCCAAAATAAGCTCGACATTTCATTCGACCACATTACTATTGCGGAGGCGAATGGAATTCAGTAATAAACTGACTTCTAACTCTCTATTATATCCAACGGACGTTCCATGCCCGGAGGACCGTATAATACATCTTTATTAGACGAGGACAGCGTGTCTCGGTATACGGAATGAGAATCCAAGGATGTCGGGAACGACGGTTGATTTGCTAGCAAAGTTTTTTCAATTCTTTCATTCTGGAATTTTATATAAGTATTTTTATAAATTTATTTTGTACACTCTACCGGTTGAATTGTTCGTTTAAAAACCTTTTTCTTTTTGACAAAAAACGTAATATAAAATACATTTTTGATATCTTCATTTTAGACTTTATTATAGAATTCAGTGGTTCCCAAACTTTTCTGGACCACCGCCCCCTATAGAAGAGAACAAAAAATTAACCGCCCCCCCTCCCAGTCGCTGGTTAGTCCAAAGTAGTTAATTTTATTTGAATATCATCTGTACCGTCCCAATTGATCTGTATTTAGCTTTAATTTCAGTTAATGTCTAAATTTTATTTTAGAGGAATGATGAAGTAGAAATTTATTAAACGACTACCAAATGTACAATAAAATTGTTTATTGAACTTTTAAATATAAACACAGAATCGAAATACAATCACAATAGAAATAAGAAATGCAATACAATAAGAAATACAAAATTAATAATAAAGAAAAAATCAATGGGACGGTTGAGGCTGGTGGAGTGTTACCAGTTTGTTAATATCGGGTTCCAATTTCGTTAACATCAATCGCAGATCGCCACGTTCAGTGATGTGTAGTCTGTTCCTCTTCTTTGACAGCAAATCAGTTACTGCACTGAATGCACACTCAGCCATATAGGACGAAGGAAATGCCATTAACAACTTCTGTACTATTGTCCACAATCTAGGATAGAGAACTGGTATTGGTTTTTGAAGCCAGAACTATGGATATCCACGTTTCAGTTCTTCGTTAGTTGTGAGTTCTAATAGCTCCTCTTCCAAATTTGATGAGCCTTCAGTATCTGTGTTTGCGAAAGGATCTATAACCCAACTTGGTATTTCCATGTTTAAAATATCTTGGACACGCTCTGTAAAATCAACATGAAGAACTTCCAAGTGTTGGCAGTAAGTAAGTAGATCTTCCGGTTTCGCAGACACTGTTGATAATGTGCGAAAATGGTTGTACTCACCTCTACCAAGATTTCTTTTGAATATAAGAGGTTTTCCTGCAAAACCAGCTATGACGTTTTTAGTTTTAATCAATTTCAAATCATCACCTTGCAATTGTAGATTAACTTGATTAAATACTTTAAACAGGTCTGTCAAATGAGCGATGTCATTTTTTGACGTAATCAGGTTTTCGCGTAATTGTTCGTTATCTTCAAGAAATTCCAACACTGAGTCAAATAGATTGAGAAAAACGATTCAGACAAACACCCTTTAGAGAGCCAACGTACTTCTGTGTGCAGCAGCAAGCAATTTTAGTCTTCATCATTTTCATTGCAAAGCTTATGAAACAAACGGTCATTCAATGAATTGCTTCTAATGATATTGATTGCTTTAATAACGTTATTGAGGGACGCATGCAGACGTTCATTTAATTTTTTTGCAATCAAATGCTGACGGTGAATAATACAATGTACAGCGAGTACATTTGGCACTGCTTTTCTCAAATGTGCTATAAAACCCTTATGACGCCCGGTCATTGCTGGAGCACCATCAGTAGCAGCAGACAAAATATTGCTAATAGGAATTTCGTTCTCTTGAAAAAATTCTTGCATGATATTAAATATGTCCCTTTGTATCAGATTTTAAATTCTTAGCAAATAATAACTCTTGATGAATTTTTTCTTCTTTTATAAATCGTACGTATGATAAGAGTAGAGAGCTTCGTTACTTGGTAGAGTTGATTCATCGAGTTGAATGGAAAATTCGCAAGTCTTTAGGTAATCGCATAATGATATTTCAACGTCATTTGCCATTTCGTCTATTCTTCTGTGCACTGAATTATTACTGAGAGGAATTTTTTTAATGATATCAAATGGTGTCTTATGATGGAGAACAGTTTTTAATATCTCTTCGACTGCCGGCAAAATTAATTCCTCGCCAATGGTGTGTGGTTTTCCTGACTTTGCGATTAACAATGAAACGTTATATGAGGCTCGTAGCCCATCATCGTCTTGTTTAGAAGACGATGCAAAAAGGTTTGATATAGTTGGCTGTTGTAAATATTGTTTTTCGAGTTCTTGAAAATAGAATATATCTTTGTTCTTCTTATCAGGATGTATTTTATGTAAATGCTCTTGTAGCCTAGAAGGTTTTTCATAGCTTCATTTGAAAAAACTTTTCGGCAAATCAAACACATAGGTAATGATTTGTTTGTAGAAGATTTCGCAAATCCATATTTTAAATATTCAATACTGTATTGCCGGCATTTCTTTTTTAATTTAGAAGTAGATTCAGCCATTTCCATTCAAAAATTAAATTTTCGATAGATTTATAGATAGTAATGTTTATAAAATGACACACCACTCACGATTATTTACTACGGCAGAGCTTATGATTCACGATTATATATCGCGGCCAAGTACATACAACTAACTAACAAAAAATTCGTAGAGCTGTTGCTTTTATACGTTTCATTTCGTGCATGATATAACTTGTCTGTGTGCGAACATGTCGAAACATGTTATTTTGTATAAACATCGCGCGTTCGCTTATCAACGTGCGAGGGCAAGTCATATACTTCTATTCCGAACTAAACGAAATTATTATAATTATTAGTATTATTATTAATGCTAATTTAAAACTGCTTATTAACCCTTATTAAATCATTTTTATTTCACCATTCCTCTTGACTGCTTATTATTTGCTTCTGAATCCGCTACCGCCCCCCTAAAAGGCTGCAGCACCCACAGGAGGGCGGTATCGCCCCCGTTGGGAACCAATGTTATAGATTGATTCAAACATACAATTACATCCTTAAAAGTACATCAGAGACAGACAGAATATGTGCAATACTGGAATTGTCCAAAAAGACCGAAACTGCAGTATCTAGATTATCTTTAGACTGCAATCCCAAATAGATTTAATATTCAAAATGGTGAAAATCTTTATTTTCAGGTTATTTTAAAACTTGTTTCCTATTCTAGCAATGTTGTTACGAGAGTAACGATCAAAATCTCATAACAACTCAAAGAAACTTTTTTCTGAATAATGTCGTATGCAGGACCCCTGTACGAATTTGAATCCACCCTCAAATTCTTCCTCTACCATTACTTTTCTTCACCCCGTATATCAAAAGTTACACACCCATATACATCATGAATAATAAATATCTTTCTTCTTATCAATTCAATATTTCCTCAACTACGCAAATATCCATTTGCATCGTCCCTTTCACATAAGAAACCCACATAATTTCTGCCTTAAAATTATTTCATAATATCTATTCAACACTTCAAAGACCAAATATCAATTTTATTCTTATTGTCCCACGCAAAAACTATCTTCAAAGTTTCCTTATCTGTAACGAACCTAACTTTTTCATGACATAAAAACACCGCCGATTATGACAGTTAAAGTTTAAACGCTCATCATCCATTGGTCAATCTCCCACATGGTTCCCCTCACTCTCGCCCACTCTGAACAACACATAAATACGAATTCAACCCGATTTTCCTTGACTTCTCATCCGTTCATCGTACAAAATGGTACAGTCAATGATAATCTTAATTGTTCAGCAAAATGAGCAATATGTATAAAACATTGAAGACATAACAGTAAAAGTGCAATAAAGTTCATTTTATTTATCCTCATAACTCATCTAAACTACAACACATTTTACCACGAAAGTGATTGGTCCTTCGTAGTCAACAACAGTGAGAAAACCTTCCCGCATTTTGCGAAATCGTTAAAACAAAAACGAGAAAGCGAAACAGCCCCCCGTAAGGGCATTTTGGATAAATTTTCAATATGAAGAAGTATTACTACTAATTTATTGCTTCTGTTTTGGCCTCCGCAAGCATCAGACCATAAAATAAGATGTGTCGCTGTAGGTTTTAAAAACTCATTTATATGTTTCCTTAAACAAGAACCAACTTCTTGGCAGCCTCTACTAGCAGTTGGTTCCAACCAGACATTGAAGAAACCACGATCACTAGTACCACTGTGTATTCCCAAATTATATAAGTTTATCTGCCTTTTGTAATAAATAATGCTGGTAGGTAGTGGTGGTAAAGCATGCGTTTTTTCAAAATCAAATGTGAGTGCTTCCGTACAATTGTGAATTTTAGCAAATTTTAAATCATCGCGGAATTGTTGTCTTAATTTGGATGCCTTAAGTAAATGCTCTTCATCCTGGCATTCTAACTTTTCAAGAAATTGTTCAGTAGCATTTTTCTTATTACTATTATAAACATCACACCAAAAGCAAGTCTCTTTTTGAGGTTTTTTAAACCGTAAATTATAATTTTGATAGAAATATTTTTTAAAACTTGATAGGCTCACACCATCAGAGTGTTTCTCTTTATAGAGATCGTAAATAATTTGCATATTTAGATTGGGAGCCAAAAATTTTGCAGTCGAATTTTGTCTACAGTAGTGCGATGTGTACTTTGGAAAAGCATCTAGAAATTCTTTTAATTAATTCTTTTTCGTTTCTGATAGTTTATTTTGTCCACAAATATGTAATCCTCTTTGATAGGTTATCGGTTTCAATGGATCCGTCTTTGATAAAGCTACATCAATACGAGATTGGCCATTATTGAACGTATTTAAAAATGTTTTCTTACACACAGAAATATTGCAAATATTGTACAATCTCGAAAACTTCTTTGTTTTTCTGTGTTACGTACCTTTGTACTGTAGCATGATAAAAATGCAATGTTTTTTGTATTGTATTATACGAGTAACTCACGGAGGTGCATTAATTTGGTTAAGTCACCCACTGAGTACGCCACTTTATACACACTTCTGTATAGTTGGTTGCATAAGGGAATTAACTATGGGTTTTAAAATTATTTAAGCATATGAATAACGGGATGTAAATAATTAAATGGGTGCCTACAGTAATATTTTTATTAATATTCTTCATGTGATTTAACCAATCCATGAGTATTTTATTATTTTATGTGGGGATTTTATTTGACTGCCATTGGTAACACTGATTATAAGTGTCCGTGGAAGCTAAATATTGTTGAAACCACTTGTCTGATAATTCTCGAATGGTTAAGTTGGGTATCGATGAGGACAAGTCGTGAGTATACAAAATGGCCGGTGGCACATGGTTTAATCCATATATTTTGGGAACTATAGAGGTGAAAAACCCTTGGTAATAAGGTAAGCTTTCATATTGTATATATTTTCACGGCTATAACCCCCAATTTCTTTTTAGGGTTTTTTTCTATACTGCATAGTTTTTTTATAAGTAGTTTTTACAATATTTTTTGCCAATTGAATATAGTTTGATAGTTTTTATGGGTGATGGTGATCAATGATAGGATGATCAAGTACAGATTTTAAGAAGCCTCAATTTCGGATGATTCCTGTATGGTATATATTCTCGTAGGGATAGCTGACAGGCTAATGTTCTCCGTCCAGGGTTGAAGAGACGTATCGTATCTGGGATTGCGATTAACGTTACAGGGCGACAAGAGCTTCTAACGGCGTTTCCAGTTCAAAGGACGAAGCTGGACTTATGCTTGTTGGTGACAACTGCCGAATAATTTCATCATGAACAACGATTATTACCCGCATGGCTGAACTTGTTCCATAAGTCAGATGTTGCTTGTCAATTAAGCCAAATGACGTCTAATAGTTTGGACACTAACCGCAAGTAACATTTAAAGTTTTATTTGTTTTTATCTGAACTTTGAGCAAATTATTCATTTTATAACTTCATTTTTTAACGTTTAATGATACATTAACTTTTATATTTTACTATTCAGTAACTTCACATTTTTATAAAGACGTCTATCAAACTCACAATTTTAACATTACATTCTTTCAATTCTTTAGAGTTGAAATATCAACTTTGTTAATGTATACCGCCCTGAAATTATATTTAAGTTTAATCTTATTATATTACAGATACTTTTGACCTACTTGGTTGTATATGGTTAAGTATTACAGTTGTAAAACGGTAACTGGTATACCATTTACGTGTTGCTAAAGATTTAGTGTATTGTACATTATGATATCAGTTAGTTGATAACATTAGAAATTGTTAAACATTTTAAATTAACCAATCATTGATAACTGATTATCATTTCATAAATAGAGTTGATCACCTCGTATTTTTGAGACAGCTAATTATGTTCAAGGTACCATCCATTTAATTAAACTGTTTCATTGGCAACAAAGTCTTTTATTTGATTCACAAACCTAAAAGCAAAACGACATAAATAACATATTTGAAAAGTTACAGTAGCTAATTTTTTCATTATTGGTTTCTTGATTAATCAGTAAATTTCTTGAATGTCCTACTAATCAAGTGGCGCCTTAAAAAATAATAAAGGACAAGCTTTCAAATATTCCTCACTAACTCATGACCTTATGCTCTCCGGCGAAAATCGAACCTTTGGCAATGTAACCTCACTTCTTGGAGTAACAACAGCAAGGTAAGGTTACAGTACTAGCGCACATCTAGATTCGTATGACCCTGATTTCCAAAAGTTGTCAAATAAGGCCCTTCTTTGTTCAACAGTTACTTTTGTTGTACCGTTTTTTGGACAACTGCAATCAAAATTTTCACTTCGAAACTCTTTTTTCTCTACCATGGTGTTATTGCAGTTGATATATTCCTGACCTGTGTTAACTAGTTTCTTCTTTATGTTCTTATTTTGCTCCGGCTGTTTTCTTTTTCTTCCCCTGTTGGATCGTCCTTTTTTTTAGAGATTGTTTCCTGACTAATATTAGCAGACGTGTTGGCACCCGATGAAGATTGAGCCGGAAACGATTCATTGTCTGTAATAATCAATGAATCGTTACCGGATGCTTTTTCTACTTCGGTAGCTTTGGCCAAAAGTTGTGTCGCTTCGGTGGAGTCTGAACCTTTGATTTTCTCTTCTAATTCAGTATTAGTGGACAGCTCAGAAAAAATGCCACTACATCTAGATTTATTGAACTTAATGGAATTGTTCATGTCACTCATTGAAATTGAAAAGTTCGTAAAGCTAGCATCTAATGGTATTTGATTTTCCTGCTCAGCCAAAATTTATAATACTTGAGCTAATTCTTCATCTGAAAGTATAATCGAACCGTCCGTTTCCACTTGAGATCCATTTTCATCAAAAATCACTTCTTGACCATCTTGACTAGTGG
This sequence comes from Galeruca laticollis, assembly GCA_963921935.1. NCBI lineage: Eukaryota > Metazoa > Arthropoda > Insecta > Coleoptera > Chrysomelidae > Galeruca > Galeruca laticollis. The sequence continues at coordinate 240,008,980 of OY998177.1, read as the reverse complement.
TGCTTTCAAGATTTCTTACGGTTTGCATAAGTATCTCATTAGGAGGAATTTCATGTTCTACTGCTGGATTATTTCTTTGGAAACAAAATTGAGTTAGTTTTCGAGATTTCGAGACATTTTCTGTAAATGAAAAAAATCGGTCTTAGATGATATTATCCCAGAAGAGGATTCTAATCTTGAGAAACATAAAGAATAACTTGAAGCATTGAAAATTAATTTATAAAATAGATTGTCCAATGGCAGTATTTTATTGAGTGCTTGAATAAATTAAGAATAATTATAAAGAAGTTCTTGATGACCCTTCTAATTGCAACCGAGGTTGAATGGCAAAAGTTAGTAGGTACGCTAGCGTAATTGGAAAACATCACTAAAACTTTGTACTATTCTTGGCAATAAACTGATTGTCGAAAATAAAGGAATAATTTGTATTGTCCAATAACTTCTTCTGGAACCGGGCCTGATATACGACATACATTAAACAATTTTGTACAAAAATACCACTATTAAAGAAGTCTGGTATATATAAACTCAGATGTCCAGATTGTAATGCTGTCTATTTGGGTCAGACCCTTAGGAATTTTGAAATCCGATACAGTGAACACTTACGAGCATACAGATTAAAACAACCAGATAAATCCCACTACGCAAAACATCTACTTGACACCAATCATTCATTGACACCTAACACAAAACTAGAAGTGCTGCATATTTGTGAAAAGAAACAAGAACAGGATTTCCTTGAAGAATTGGAAATTAGAATACATTTAAGAAACCCACAATATGAAGTTGTCAATGAACAGTTAAATCTAGGGAATTCTCCACTAATAAACTGTCTTCTTAAGTGATAATTGTAAAAATCAGCAGATATAGTTTTCCTGGTTTCCTATATCATTGCACAGTTATACTGATCTTAGTTGGAAAAATTATTTCCAGGATATCACCATAGGGCTAATAATATCTAAGCTTCAATATTTGTAATATCACATCTTCTTCTTTTTTCTATTAACATATATTAAGTCAATCACAAGTTAGGTCACTTCTTGGTCTAGCCAAAAATAACTACTAAACATCAGGTAGGCATCAAATGATATGTAACTTCTGTCATTCTGACGATGATATTGATTTATCGAAACAATTGTCAATTTTTTAGAAATTTCAATAACTTTTATTACATTGTGGAATTAACTAGAAACCGTGAGTTTCATTTAAAACACTAATATGAGCAGATTCCACGAAGTAAGGGTCGAGACAGTTATTTTCATTAAAAAATCTTCGAGAGAAGATTTGATCCGACTGTACCAGAAGTTACAACAAAAACGTTACAAAACATCACAAAACATTTGGTTTAACCAAGAATGCCTTAGGAAAAAGGTAATACCAAATTATGTGAATATAAAATGTCACACTAAAACACCACAAGCACAAAAAGCTATAAAATGTGCTCAACGAGTTTAGATAAAAGGGGAATGTAAGAAATGGTTCAAAGTTAGAGACTCCTTAGGCAACTACATAAAAGTTGTACATTCAGAACTCACATTCCAATTACATGCAGTAGAATTTGACTGTTTGGATCACAAAATTAGAAAAAGTGTCAGCACGATGAAGCATGAGAAATTTAAGAAACAAGAAAAGAAGCTACAGAATCTTGAACACACACAACATAAAATTCAATACTCAAAACATCATGAAACTGTAAGTACCTACATACCAACACATTTTGCACCACGATTTGAAAACCTTTCAGACACTAATTTTACAGATAGTAAAATAGAATTTCTAAATAAAGGTTTAAAGTACAGCATACCACCAAAATTTACGAATAATATTAAACAAATTATAGCTACAGAGTCAGAAATAGCTTTAAAATCTAATTCAAATAATTTTCTTTATGAGAAATTAAAAATTGCCAGTTTAATCAAAAATATTGAACCTTCAAAAGTTAAACGTCAAACAAAAAATGACATTACAGTTTTAAATGCAATCAAAAAGAAGATAATAACCTAACAGTTACAAAATCTGATAAGGGGAACACAACTGTCATTTTGACGACTGAAAATTACAATTCCAAAATATATAACTTTATGGAATCTAACGATGTAAAAGTTCTTGAAGCAGACCCAACAAAAAAGTTTTCTAATATTGTAAGGGATATTGTTAATAATTCAAATTATCTTTTAAGTGATTACGAAAAGAGGTCTATCATACATAAGAATCCTCATTGTCCACAATTATATGGAACCGTTAAATTACATAAAATAACGAAACCAATTAGAACTGTAGTTTCTTATGTTAATACTCCTAATCATGTATTGGCAAAGAGGCTCAACAATATACTCAATAGTTACGGATATGAATGTCAGTACTCAATTAGAAATTCAATAGAACTTGTTCGAATTTGGTTTTTAATTACCAAATTCTCCCGTGATTTTATTTCAACTTCCCCTGTATACTACAAATCGAATATTATGCTCAAAACATATAACTAAATATATCCTTATTTTCAACAGTTAATATTTCTTTACTTCACTAAAAAAGGCATTTAAATTTACTAACACCTAAGAAAAACAGATAAATATCGTTTTCTGAAATTCCACTGAATATATCAAAGTCCCCGACATCTTATCTCTTCATAAAAACGCTCGTCCAACCCATGTTATCTGTTTCTACGAAACCGTTGAAAACCCCAAAAAAAACATATCTCCAACTGGCAATTTCACTTGTGTTTCAACATTACATTTTAAAATACTCGTATCCCATTGGTTAGTTCCGACCAAGTGGACCCTACGTCAGCAAACATATAAATACGACATATAACCTACATTCACCCTCTTTCATCATACAACGTGATACAACAAGGTACCTCACTTCGTAAAATCACCCGGCGTTTTGATACGGGGAACAACCAGTCCTTAAGCTTTAATCATTCAATAAATCATCGAAGTATGTGCAAAATACTCCAAGTTATCGCGTAACTAATAAGTGAAGTCTTAATTGTCGACGCAAAATAAATAAATTATAACTTTATGACAATATAAAATCTAAAGTGACATAAGTGTTTCATTGCATCGTACAGTACATCATTTACATCATACCTAAAGTGAAAAATATCCATTTGGTCCTTCGAGTACATCGTATAACAACAAAGAAACTACATTCCCTCTAATTAATCCAAAGTAAAAAAGAACTAATCAAAAAGTTGATAGCAATCCACTTGCAAGATAACTATAAACTCATTTCCTTTGATGTAACTAATATGTTCACTAAAATTCCTCTTAAAGAATGTCTAATACTTGTAAGAAAATTACTAGAAGATATAAATATCAATCCAGGAATAATATCAGATATACTTAATTTATTTGATGTATTCATTAATCAGAATTATTTCACTTTCGACAATTAGATATGTATTCAAAATGAAGGTTTACCAATGGGAAGCCCTATATCACCTATTTTGGCAAACATTTTTATGGACAATTGAGAAAGAAATATCTTTGAAAGTAATATTTCGAAAAATGTTTTATATTGGTATAGATATGTAGATGACATATTAGCTTGTTTTATGGGCACTGAACGACAATTAGATGTATTTTTCAACCACATCAATACTTTACACCCAAAAATTAAATTTACATTAGAAATTGAAGGAAATAGCTCAATCAATTTTCTTAATTTAAAAATTCAAAGAGTTAATAATGTACTTGATTATTCAATTTACCGAAAACCAACACAGACTGATGTGACAATTCCATTCAATTCCAATCACCTTATGTCACACATACTAGCGGCATATAATTCAATGATACATAGAGCTTTTTCAGTTCCTATGAACAAATGTAATGTAAGCGATTAATACAATTAGACAAATAGCAACATCCAACGGTTATCCATTAGATATGATAAATAAGCTAATTAATAAAAAAGAGGAAAAAGTGGCATTACAACTAATATTTCCTAAACAAGCTGATGAAATAAAAACTTATAAAACCATCACATATGCAGGAAGTATTTCTAATAATATTTCAAAGATAATATCTTCAGCAACGAATACAACAACTTCTTTTAAAACAGAAAGCAACGTTAGTACAAAATTGTTAAATGTAAAAACAAAAATACCACTATTAAAGAAGTCTGGTATATATAAACTCAAATGTCCAGAATGTAATGCTGTCTATTTGGGTCAAACCCATAGGAGTTTTGAAATCCGATACAGTGAACATTTACGAGCATACAGATTAAAACAACCAGATGAATCCCACTACGCAAAACATCTACTTGACACCAATCATTCATTGACACCTAATACAAAACTAGAAGTGCTGCATATTTGTGAAAAGAAACAAGAACTGAATTTCCTTGAAGAATTGGAAATTAGAAGACATTTAAGAAACCCACAATATGAAGTCGTTAATGAACAGATAAATCTAGGAAGTTCTCCACTATTAAACTGTCTTCTTTAGTGATAATTGTAAAGATCAGCAGATATAGTTTTCCTGGTTTTCTATATCCTTGCACAGTTATACTGATCTTAATTGGAAAAATGATATCCAGGATATCACCATAGGGCTAATAACATCTAAGCTTCAATATTTGTAATATCACTTCTTCTCCTTTTTTCTATTAACATATATTAAGTCAATCACAAGTTAGGTCACTTCTTGGTCCAGCCAAAAATAACTACTAAACATCAGGTAGGCATGAACCGAAATGTAACTTCTGTCATTCTGACGATGATATTGATTTATCGAAACAATTGTCAATTTTTTAGAATTTTCAATAACTTTTATTATATTGTGGAATTAACTTAAAACCGTGAGTTTCATTTAAAACACTAATATACACATGTTTTACTATTTAACAAACTTCGAATAATTAAGGGTTTGAAATAATAGAAAAAACCCACTATAAAATCAATAAAGTCATATTATTTTTACAACAACATTCAAGCTTTCGTAGAAGCGGGATTTAGGCGTGAAATGGGTGCATATTTTGAAGTTAAAAAACTGTTTATGGAAATAAAACAGTTTACTCACATATTTTTGTAAGTTGGTTAACATTAAATCACTCAGATGAATATATTTTTATTTAAGAAATACTAAAACTAGCTGTTATGTCTTTTTAAGTAAACTCACGTTGCGTTGTCGAGAACATGCACAACAGTTGGTTAAAACATTCCATTCGTCCTATTCGTCCTAATTGAAATTTTACCATACAGTGTTAACCCACATAACATATTTCGGTTCCGTAAATACACGAGCCAAAAGACGAACAGATTTTTGCCATAATGTTTCAACCCAGACTTGATACATTTAAAGCATTTCGAATAACATTATTCGAATTTTGCAATAATAAGTTATGGAGGGTTAACATGCTCTCTCAAATTAAAACAGTACTTTATATTATCGACTGTTATTTTGCCGTAGTGGGTTAAGTGGTGGTCGATACATTAAAGCCAATATTATATGTATGTGTAAATAATGTAATACCGAGTTACGGAAGTTAAAACAATATTGTGAAATATATTACGTCATCAACGGATAATGTGGGATACATTTATCAATATTTTCTTATAAACAATTTTTCTTTTTCATAAACTTTTTTCTACGACTACTATGCAAAACACGCTTTTCTATACAAATTTTTATGCGCAAATCAAGCCTTTTCTTAATTAGTTTGATATCCATTAGAAAAGTAATAATGTGGGAAAAGTACACTTTATGGTACTTTTCCGCACGGAAATGTCAATTTGCCCACGGAAATGTCAATGTCAAATTTTTTTGACAATACTTTATAGTAGATTTCTTAAATTTAAACTAAAAATTCTGTAAGTAAACTATTTTTTAGATTATGTATTTCAGTTTATTGATTATAGATTATAAACAAATTCATTTACTACCCATTATTTTAGGAACTATGGACCGAGTTGTCGAATTCTGATATTGAGAACACTCCTCCAGATATTATCGAAAAGGCTCAAAATGCAATCGAAAATTTGTTACCTGGAGTTTCAAAAAACAAGTCATAATTTTAAAGATTATATTTAGTTAGTCAGTCTATTATTATTTAGTAACCAATGTTCTTCATAATATAGAAAAATCGAAATAAAAAACTTAAAATAAAATAAAGCAGCGGAAAGACCTAAATACAGTATTTCATAATTGTTGCCGCGATAGCTTAGTGGAAAACACATCAGCATTGGAACGAAGAGGCCCGGGTTCAAATCCTGTCGACTTTTTTATATATTTACAATTTAATTAATCTTTTTACTTTAATTTTGGAACTCGTAAATTCGTTTTGTTTAAGTTAAATAAAGTACATATATAAGTTACTTTTTTCTTTAATTAATAAACGTAGTTGTAGAAAAAATATTGTGTACAACTCGTACGCAAAGCACTTTTACCACTCGCTGGATTTGCGCTCGTGGGAAAAGTAACGCTTTGCGCACTTGTTGTACAAACTACTATTTTTGCTAACGGAAGCTTTACTAATTTTAGCAATAAAAAATAATTAATAAAAAGTCAATTTGTTAATTTTTGTGGGTTAGCACACTATGGAATAACACTGTCCAATTAGACAAACTGCTGTTAGTGACGGACAAAAGTCATCTACTAAAACGGAATAAGGTAAGTGTAGTTAATTTTTTTTAAATGTCACATAAACATAAATTTTTTTAATTTCGCATTTAGAACCTATCATGTCAATTAAAAACAGTGATGCTGTTGGTATTCCTAAGTAAAGTTTCGGATTTAGTTCAATGAACGTTTTCTTTTTGATTTAGTCTTAAATCTATACAGCCGCTAGAATCAGATATTGCAAATGAACAAGATGATGAGGATACCGAGGAGGACATTTGAGCCCTACTACTTGAAGAAATATCTCGCACAAAAGAGAGACTCGATATATGTTCGCGTAACATGATTGAAACGCATTTTTCCTTGCACTGTGTTTGTTTAGATAACATCTTAGGCCGTATATTAACTTGTACTTTTTTAAACGCTTGAAACATTTGGTTTTCAATTTTGGTTTGTTTTTGTTTGGCAACATCATTTCGACTTATTCTAGAAGTACTTGGTTGGTCAAGATCCTCAATAACCGCCTGCCGCTGTCTTTTGAGATACGCACTACGATGGACTGAACTATGTGTCAGGGTTCGATTTTTTTGACAATCGAATTTATGTGGAACTTTAACTTCACTAGAACATTCTTCTATTTTTAGTTTCAAGCAGAAACAAAAAGTTTCATATAAATGCATGAAAAATGTTTTGTTAATTAACATTCTTCTTATTCTTTTGTGAACTGGGTAGTTGTTTATTAAAATCCCTGAAAAAACTTATTTGAGCTAAAATCACTGATTTTGTTTCAGCAAAAGTGAGTACAAGTAAAAAGACTTGGCCCAATTTTTGCAGCCTTATACCAAAAATTGGGTCTTTTAAATTTTTTTTCTTGCCAAATGATTTTTTAGATCAAGTTAAAATTAGTTGGAAAATAACTATGTATATATAAAATTTTTATCTGAATAAGTGTCAGTCAATAAATTGAGAACTATTTGGAAGAATGTTTGTTTGTAAGTATCAATTGGAAATAAAAAAATGTGGATAAATTTAATATATGACATGGTATTTTACGTAATTTCGAAAATTGTTTTGATTTAAATTTGATTAGATACTTTAATTGTTTATTAAATGGAAATTTTATTCTTTCTAGATAGCTTGAGACGTCTACATGGAGCAAAGTTTTAATGACATCTGTCGAAGGCAGTTTTGGTAGTATATAAATATAACATAAATATTACAAAAATATAGATAAAAACAGGGGTTCTAAGCTAACAAATAAGAATGAAAATTAAATATAATAAAAATAGATGATAATCAAACTGGTAATATCCAAAATAATGCACCCTGAATCTTTATAAAATTATATCAAAAAAACGTTTCAATTTACCAGTAAAGATTTTAAGGATGATCCCATTGTTTGCGCCATACTATCATCGTTCGCAATCAAATTAATTTAACACGATCAATTCATTGATAACTTTTCCATCTACTCAGCATATTTCTGGTATTAAGCCACGTAAACACGTATTAATTAAGGCCGTTTCTATGAATTAGGCATTCGGAAATGCCGCCCACGTTTTCCAATAAATACAAGCAGTTGCACTGCCACCGCTAACCGTACTCTCTATTATATTCTGACGCCATAAAGTAGGAATATCTTAATATAACAGGGTGACCATATTTAGAATCCGACATTATTGACGTGTATAAGAATGTGTACCTACAAAAATAATCATCCGAGTTCTGGGTTTGTGTTAATTTCTTATAGCCGAGACCCTAACTTTAAAAGTCATCATTTCGCCAAGAAAGCAGTGGAACGATGAACAAGTTGAATTTCCATCCGGGAGCATCGTGTGTTTTACAGACGGTTCCCGCATGAAAGGAAGGTCGGGAGCAGGTGACATAGGAGTGCAAAAGTGCTAGTTATATAACTATAATAGATGACCTGTGAAATATATATAGACATTATTTATTTTATATAATGATGAGTCAGTATTTGTAAACTTTCCTTATCACTGATTGTAATTTGAAAATACATTCCATGTTCAGTTTCTGAGTTAACAGCACATAAATTGTATGTTAGATGATAAAGTTTTTTTTAAAAAATAACTTTCAGTATAAAGTTATTTAACTGGCGCAGTCAGTAGGATTTGACGCAGAATTTCGAAAAGCCACGGCAAAGTGTCCTATTTTCGAGGAGTTGGTGAGTTTCAACTCTTCAGTCTCAAGAACCTACATCATCATCTGGACTGGAATCAGGAATTGAGTGAGTACCAAGTATTCCTTTCACAATTCCTTTATTTACTTTTATTTCCTTTATTTTAAATATTAATTATATAAATAAAAAGTTTAAGTGAATTGAAAATAATAAGCGTATTATTATAGTGTCGTAGATATAGAAAATTTAATTACATATTTTAATAGGCTAGTTAATCTCAGATATCAGTGGATATATAAATTTTTGTGAAATTTGTAATAAAGCTTAATATGACAGACATCCGCCGCAAATAAAATTTTCTCTAACGGTCACGCCTAGCAAGCCATTCGAAACTATTCATATAGATGTGTTTAAAATTAAAAACACTAAATTTTTGATAATCCTTGATTCAATTTCAAAAAATGGGCAAGCTTGTATTATAGAAACTAGTCTAAACTCAAAATCAATAATAGAATGTTTATTCACTTTAATATCTTACTTTGGAGTACCATTTTCTCACATGTGATAGTGATGGTACCGAATTCAAAACCGATTTAGTGAAAGAGTTTTGCAAACTACATAAGATTAGAATCCATTTCACCACACCACAAAATTCAAACAGCAATAGTCCAGTAGAAAGATTCCATTCTTCTATTTTAGAAAATTGTAGAACACTTAAATTAGAGCATCCCAACGCGCACGTGAAAGATTTGATGAAATTTGCAATAATAGGCTATAATTCTTCAATTCATTCTGTTACAAAATCTCGACCCATCGATATCATTTTAGGAAATACTAAAGCTCTAGATCCATTCGATCTCACAGACGAACACATAATTAACGATTATCTGAACGATCATAAAACTCGTTTAAAAACACTTTATAAAACTATTCATGACAACACGGTCAAAAGTAAACAAAAAACGATTGATAAACGTAACCTAACTCGAGAGGATTCTAAAGAATATACAGAAGGACAAGAGATATATATTAGAAATAGAGAAGCAGCTAGAAATAGGTACAAGCCTAGATTCATAAGCAGAACAGTCAAAAAGGATAATGGGAGGAAAATAGTAACCACAAAGAATAGGACAACTCACAAATCTAAAGTGAAAAAACCGTACACTAATGTTAATTTTTATTTGCAGCATGACAATGTTACTGACAGCAGCGTCCCTAATCCTCATCCTGGCACTTCTAACATTAATCAAGAATTAAACACCCCTATATTACCATTAAAATTAGGAAAAACTAAATTAATAGAAACTAAACATACATTTCTGCATTTTATCGAAACAGGTCAACTTGTAATACAGTTACAATATATAGAGCATTTTTATAATAATCTAAGGGCCTTATTAAATCAATCATCATTTCAAGGTAAACAATTCACACACAATCTATTGGAACATGCAAAATATCTCTTAAACTTCACTAGACTAAAACTTGGTAATTTGGTTATTACAGATGTCCAACAAAACATTCGAAATAAAAGAGGAATAATTTTTGGTACTTTAGACCACGAAGATGAAATCAAATACGAATCGCAAATAAAGAAATTAATTGAACACCAAAATTCAATTGAACACGAGTTAAAATTACAAGTCTCCCTAAACGTTTATCTCATAAATCACTATAACAAAACAATTAGCAATTTATACAAAAATCAGTTATTACTACAAACAAAATTAGAAGACATTTATATTTATTCAAAGAACTTTACCTAATGCTATGGATCAAATAATTTTGAATTGCCAAAATTTAATAAATTTCGTTGATAGTCTTGAAAACTCAATTATATTTTTGTTCAAATGAAACTCACGGTTTCTAGTTAATACCACAATATAATAAAAATTGTTGAAAATTCTAAAAAATTGACAATTGTTTCGATAAATCAATATCATCGTCAGAATGACAGAAGTTACATTTCATTTGATGCCTACCTGATGTTTAGTAGTTATTTTTGGCTAGACCTAACTTGTGATTGACTTAATATATGTTAATAGAAAAAAGAAGATGTGATATTACAAATATTGAAGCTTAGATATTATTAGCCCTATGGTGATATCCTGGATATATTTTTTCAATTAAGATCAGTATAACTGTGCAATGATATAGAAAACCAGGAAAACTATATCTGCTGATCTTTACAATTATCACTTAAGAAGACAGTTTATTAGTGGAGAACTCCCTAGATTTAACTGTTCATTGACAGCTTCATATTGTGGGTTTCTTAAATGTCTTCTAATTTCCATTTCTTCATGGAAATCCAGTTCTTGTTTCTTTTCACAAATATGCAACACTTCTAGTTTTGAGTTAGGTGTCAATGAATGATTTGTGTCTAGTAGATGTTTTGCGTAGTGGGATTTATCTGGTTGTTTTAATCTGTATGCTCGTAAGTGTTCACTGTATCGGATTTCAAAATTTCCTAAGGGTCTGACCCAAATAGACACCATTACATTCTGGACATTTGAGTTTATATATACCTGACTCCTTTAATGGTGGTATTTTTGTTTTTACATTTAACAATTTTGTACTAACGTTACTATCTGTTTTAAAAGAAATTGTTGTATTCTTTGCTGAAGATATTATATTTGAAATATTATTAGAAATATTTACTGCATATGTGATGGTTTTATAAGTTTTTATTTCATCAGTTTGTTTAGGAAATATTAGTAGTAATGCCACTTTTTCCTCTTTTTTATTAATTAGCTTATTTATGATATCTAATGGATAACCGTTGGATGTTGCTATTTGTCTAATTGTATCAATCTTTCTTTCAAAATTACATTTGTTCATAGGAACTGAAAAAGCTCTATGTATCATTGAATTATATGCCGCTAGTTTATGGGACATGGGGTGATTGGATTTAAATGGAATTGTCACATGAGTCTGTGTTGGTTTTCGGTGAATTGAATAATCAAGTATGTTAAGTATTCATTAATTTTATTTTAATTAGTTATGATATATAGTTAATATGTAAGGTTATTTAATAATAAAATTTAAATGTTTAAATCTCAAGCAAATCGTTGGTGGTATTTTTATACCTAGCGGACACACGGTATATACACATTATGTTTAATTTAAAAAACCCAGTTCTCCAAACACACAGAAGCAGAACAGTTGTCGAAGTGAACAGTTCAAAGTAGTGTATTTACCGCGCTAGTGCCAAAGACCTTAATAAAACCCATTGAACCCCTGATACAGTCCATTATATCACTTCGAAGAAGGGTTGCAACCCCGCAGAAGATCGTCCGGGACCTTCAGGTAAGAATACCAGTTTTGGGCGATTTGCTTGTATAATACTTTTTACATGTAATTTGTAACCTTTCATATGTAACGAAAAACACTTTCATTCTCCGATACAAAGTACATTATTAACTCTTTGAATTTTTAAATCAAAAAAATTGATTGAGCTATTTTCTTCAATTTCTAATGTAAATTTAATTTTTGGGTGTAAATTATTGATGTGGTTAAAAAATACATCTAATTGTTGTTCACTACCCATAAAACAAGCTAATATGTCATCTACATATCTATACCAAAATAAAACATTTTCCGAAATATTACTTTCAAAGATCTTTTTTTCTAAATTGTCCATAAAAATGTTTGCCAAAATAGGTGATATAGGGCTTTCCATTCGTAAATCTTCATTTTGAATATATATCTTATTGTCAAAAGTGAAATAATATTGATTAATGCATACATCAAATAAGTTAAGTATATCTGATATTATTCCTGGATTAATATTTTTATCTCCTAGTAATTTTCTTACAAGTATTAGACATTCTTTAGGAGGAATTTTAGTGAACATATTAGTCTAATACTTGTAAGAAAATTACTAGAAGATAAAAATATTATTAAAACTTATTTGATGTATTCATTTTTCAAAATTATTTCACTTTTGACAATAAGATATATATTCAAAATGAAGGTTTACCAATGGAAAGGAAGCCCTATATCACCTATTTTGGCAAACATTTTTATGGACAATTTAGAAAGAAAGATCTTTGAAAGTAATATTTCGAAAAATGTTTTATTTTGGTATAGATATGTAGATGACATATTAGCTTGTTTTATGGGTAGTGAACGACAATTAGATGTATTTTTCAATCACATCAATAATTTACACCCAAAATTAAATTTACATTAGAAATTGAAGGAAATAGCTCAATCAATTTTCTCGATTTAAAAATTCAAAGAGTTAATAATGTACTTGATTATTCAATTTACCGAAAACCAACACAGACTGATGTGACAATTCCATTTAATTCCAATCACCCCATGTCCCATAAACTAGCGGCATATAATTCAATGATACATAGAGCTGTTTCAGTTCTTATGAACTATTGTAATTTTGATAGAGAGATTAATACAATTAGACAAACAGCAACATCCAACGGTTATCCATTAGATATGATAAATGAGCTAATTAATAAAAAAGAGGAAAAAGTGGCATTACAACTAATATTTCCTAAACAAACTGATGAAATAAAAACTTATAAAACCATCACATATGCAGGAAATATTTCTAATAATATTTCAAAGATAATATATTCAGCAACGAATACAACAATTTCTTTTAAAATAGAAAATAAGGTTAGTACAAAATTGTTAGATGTAAAACAAAAATAACACCATTAAAGAAGTCAGGTATATATAAACTCTAATGTCCAGAATGTAATGCTGTCTATTTGGGCCAGACCCTTACGAATTTTGGAATCCGATACAGTGAACACTTACGAGCATATAGATTAAAACAACCAGATAAATCCCACTACGCAAAACATCTACTTGACACCAATCATTCATTGACACCTAACACAAAACTAGAAGTGCTGCATATTTGTGAAAAGAAACAAGAACTGGATTTCCTTGAAGAATTGGGAAAGACATTTAAGAAACCCACAATATGAAGTTGTCAATGAACAGTTAAATCCAGAGAGTTCTCCACTAATAAACTGTCTTCTTAAGTGATAATTGTAAAGATCAGCAGATATAGTTTTCCTGGCTTTCTATATCATTGCACAGTTATACTGATCTTAATTGGAAAAATGATATCCAGGATATCACCATAGGGCTAATAATATCTACGCTTCAATATTTGTAATATCACATCTTCTTCTTTTTTCTATTAACATATATTAAGTCAATCACCAGTTAGGTCAATTCTTGGTCTAGCCAAAAATAACTACTAAACATCAGGTAGGCATCAAATGAAATGTAATTTCTGTCATTCTGAATTTTCAACAATTTTTATTATATTGTGGTGTTAACTAGAAACCGTGAGTTTCATTTAAATACTAATATGGGTAGATTCCACGAAGTAAGGGTCGAGACAGTTAATTTCAATTATATTTGCTCACTTGGGTAATTTACACACTTCAGTTATACCTTTAAATGAACTAACTAGTCTGATATATAGAGTTTCAACAATTTACGGAAATAATTTGTGAACAACTCATTTTTGGACTGCTGAAAAACACAAATCTATGACTAATATCAGTTAGTTTATGACAGCCTAGTTATTTTATATAGAAAATGTCACACTAAAGGTATCATTTATCAGTTCATCGGTTAAGATTTCTAAAGACTTGGGCACACTAGCGTCCTGAAAGGCCTCTTAAAAACATCAAAATAAGTGTGATGAGATTGTAAGTAATGAAGCAAGCGTAAATAAAAATATTTATAAGCTTTTTACCTTCATTCAAAGTTCTCTGGAACAAATTTTGTATAACCAATGGTTTGAACCAGGCCTCCCTGTAACTAGATATATCTTAGGACTGCATATATTATATAATTATAGCTGCAGCTGTTTTGGAGCATATTAGTCATATCTCATTGTTAACTGCCCGCTAGTGATATGATTAATTAAATATACTGAACATGGTTATAGACTGTTCATTAGTATGCGACTGCATTGGAAACTCAAATCGAGACTACCTACTATAGCTTGGAAGTGGAATAAAAGTGTTTTAATTCATTTAATAATTCAATCACGTATTTTTTAACTGCATTCTTGTAAATAATTGAGAAGTTTTAGATTGATGTGTAATAAATTATAAAATAATATTTTAGTGTTTTAAATGAAACTCACGGTTTCTAGTTAATTCACTTAAAACACTAATATGAGCAGATTCCACGAAGTGAGAGTCGAGACAGTTAATTTCAATAAATAAAATTTTATCGACTAAATAATGTTCATGTAAAATTAGGTCTTAATATTAATAACAGTTTTTAAAACATAACATTTTTTAAGTATGTAATTTGCGGAGACCAGGCCTCCACAACATTTATTATTCCTCTGCCCCCCTTTTCTCTAGGTTCAGTTATTTCCACGGACGCCTTTGGATGGCGCTTTCAGTATTTTGTGAAGATTGTTCTGATCTTAGGGTTTAATGTTTCTAAGTGCGTTTGATTCCATTTAATTATTCCAAAGGAGTACTGAAGAGCGGATATGGCATAAGTATTTATGTCGGTAGTAAGATTTATTGAGTTAAGCTTGCTTTTTAAAAGGTTATGAAGGCGTTCTTTGATCACAATGGCTTTTATTTCTTTGAGTTTTATTTTATGGGTTTGGAGGATTACTAAGTATTTCTATGGTTGGTCGGTCACGGCTTCAATAAACTTTTCTGGTTCATGTTCTATATTCTTACATGCGGAATATATCTTTATATCATCCATAAAAAAATAGATGACTTATGGTTTACGAGTTGCCATTTGCTTTAATAGTTGCTCCATATCTTGTATGATTTGACCCGCGTGATAGAGGGTACAAATACAGGCATTATTATTATTATTGTGAGAGAGACTTATGCTTAGAGCTGGTATCTTTTACCTATCTCGGATGCAAAGTATCAAAATAATTAGGCTCAGTGTATAAGTGCCGATAAGTTCGAATTTGTTGCCCAGTTTCTGGTGAATGATGTTGCACACTGCCGATGCAGATAGACAGTATTAGCTAACACATTACAAACAGATGTTATATGTTGAATAGTTTCTTGTTTCCTGACACTTTCTATATTTGTCGGATTGTGTGTTGGGATCCTTAATCACATACTTTTTGTAGTTTGTGTGGTGGTTACTTAATAAGTGTCCCTCGTATACTTGACGTTTACCGTAAAGGCATATTATCTTTGAGGAAACCACTTACCTAGCAACCGGTATTCGGGAATAGAATAAACAACATCACATTTATAAAAATCACTGGGTCGAGTTTTTAATACGTTGAATACACAAATATAAAATATCTATCGACTAAGTCAATGTATTAATAACAATAATATTTCCTTGGTTCGTTCATTCTCATTTTATAGGAAGTGTAACTATATTTTGCTACATGCCTGACCTCCGTCTATTAAGTTGTACGTGTGTGTTTACATTGCAATTAAAACGTGCTATAAACATATAATTATCATTGGCCTTCCTAGATCAGTGCTCACTACATACTATAATTAATATTAACCTGAATTTAAATCTTATTTCTAAACTAATGTCCTTTTGATGTTAATGTCTTTTAGGGATCACTACATTTGTTCAAAAATGTAAATTCTTTTGATCTTGTATATAGTGCTTTTTATCCTTTCTGGGAATTTAAGGGTATAATTTCCTTTTATGCCTGTGACAAAGTTATATATTGAGAAAAATATTACATTTTCTTAATACCATTTTTATTTCAGTGCTGTTAAAATTGTAACATCATAGAATAGAATTCTTTTGACTAGAAATATCCTTAGAATATCATGTATCTTTTATGTGTATCGTATTGTAATGTTTGTGAGATTTATTGCGTTTTACTAAATTATGAACTTCCACTGTGCCAAGAGGCACGGAATCTTTGAAGGAAAGAAAGGTGTCGGACTGCCTTTAATAAAACCTTTTTATACCTTTGAAATAAACCTCAATAGTAATTTATGCTTTAAAACATTTCCAATAGGACGGTCACACTTTTGAAATTTGTTCAAAAAATTATTATTTTCGTGTATAAATAGCGTTTATCTAGAGAATCTAAACAATTCCAAAAATTAGTAAACATCCTTATTATATTATTTAGCAATTTCGCGAAAAAAACTGATATGATAAAATCGCTAAGTCAATTTTTTTTACAAAAACTTGATAATGTTTTGAGTGGGTTTGGACAGAAGCAATATGGAGGTACAAACGTGTTTTTTGAAATAAACAAAAGATATTTCTATTAGAAAATGCATTATGAAGATAAGAATCCAAATAAATGACGCAACATAAAAATACGGTCTACTTTTGAATAATATTTCTCGTGAATACAACTTAATCTTGGAAGAGTATAGCAGAGCACTCATTAAAAATAATTATGGTTCTCGAATAGTTCAGAAAATAAAATATACGATTAAAATATGTTTCAAGCTCGAATGTTACGGTTCATTAAGTTTTTAACAGTGAGCTGCCATTTTAGTTTATTGCCGCAGACCTATAAAACATGAAGTTAGTTTTTAAGTAGGCTGATAAATTACTGTTATAATGCTGCTATTAATTCAGTCGATTAAAATAATTTAACGTTTTGAATAGGGGATGCTAGATGAGATGTAATTATAAAGTTGTTCAATTTGAAAAAATCCGCCTCATGAAAATTTTGATTTATTTCCAGGAATATTGAAATTTCTACGTTTTAATTGATCATTATTTGCAGATATACTGTGCTATTCAAAATCCCCTCCATCTCGTATCTTGGAATGGTTAGAGGAAAGCTGCCTAATATGGGGTACATTTACAGATAATCAAAATACAGTATGGAACTTTTTTTATTACGGAACTACAAATACATCGATTACCTACGCATTGATTCATTATTGGTGCATTTCAGAGCCTAAATTTGCTGCATAAATGTATTCACAAAAAAATTGAGCACCTAAAGCTGTCTACTGCAAATCCCATACTAGGCACATCGTTTTCTGAATATGAGGGTAGTGCTATAGCTTAAGGGGTACATCCTAAAGTGTTGTGGATCGATTACCTAAAGCTGTCTATTACAAATCCCATGTTAAGCACATAGCTTTCCTAATATGGGGTAGTGTTATAGCCTAATATGAGGTACATCCTAAATTGAGTACCTAAAGTACTGCAAATCCCATATTAGGCATATAGTTCTCCTAATATGAGAGGCAGTGGTATAGCCTAATATGGGGGGTAGTCGTGTAGCCTAATATGGCGTATATCCGATAACGAAATTTCGTCAATAATTTTCATTCTTCAAACTTTAACGACTGGCTACTTTTTTATACCAATCTTGATTCCCTGACCGCCAAATTTTATGAATTATTATGCACTGTGCAATTGTTAAAACCACATATTATTATGATATTGGAAAGCTGGCTTAAACCAACCATACTCGACTCTGTAATCCATATAAATGGATACACATTATTTCGTAAAGATAGAAAACACCGTGTAGGTGGAGGTGTGTGCTTGGTTGACGTCATTACTTCTTCATTCTCAGTCACGGTGGGTGACTTTGATATTCCAGGTATAGATGTCATCCATCTGTGCATTACTAAAAACTTATTTTCAATTAATCTCGTTTGCTTATATCGACCAGTAGACATCCACCGTGAAAATGACATATATTTAATTGATAAACTGTGGGACATGTCGGAGCTTGATAATCTTATAATAGTTGTGAGTATTTTAGGGGCTCTGACTGTACCATCTTTGCCTAAGAGGGGTTCGAGGATTCTTGCCTATGGCCAATTAAGAGAGGGGTTATCCTCTTCTTTAACTAGTACCATTTGATTTTTCCTTATATTAGAAACAAGGAGTAACCATTTAGGGCGATTCTGAAGTAGATTTAGAAAATCCACAGACCACCTTTTCCAAAAGGATTGTTGAATTCTGTTACAGAGCTGCCAGTAGGACAATCTGGTAATAGGGATCTGGGAGATATCTTTCTCAGGGAAAGAGATGAGAGCGGCGCCAATGAGAAAACGACCTGGGATCAATGGACGCAAATCATTTGCATCGCTAGATAAGGGGTTTAGACGTCTAGAATTCAGAATTGCCTCTATTTGTGCAATCACAGTACTGAATTTTTCCATTCAATAAAAGTGAGGGACAAGAAGTTTTTGATAGAATCAGAGGTAGACTTTAATAGGAGAAATTCATGAAGCTCTTTGAGTTGATTCTTAGCCCCAAGAAAGTTTGTGGCGTTATCACTGAATATAACCTGCAATGAAACGTTTCAATAATGCAATGAAGGCTTCAGCTGAAAGGCTGGAAACTAGTTCCATGTGGACGGCTTTAGTGGCCATGCAAACAAACAAAGCTATATAGCACTTGGCGATAGGGGCTTTTCTCAGGCGAGAGCTTTTGATAAGAAAGGGGCCTGCAAAGTCTACTCCTGTTTTTTGAAAGATACGATCGAGCCGCTCTCTCTCTCTCTTTCTCTCTCTGGGAAGATCTGCCATTATTTGCTGTGCAGTTTTAGCATTAAACTTGAAGCACGTAAGGCAGGTGCGTGTTATTTTTTTAATTTCTTTCAATCCATTTATTGGCCAAAATCTAAGACGAAAATTCGACAAGACGTTCGCGGTCCGCTATGACCTAAACGCTTGTATTCAAGGAGCATCATAAGATATACAGTGTGATTTCAAGAAGGGAGTAGGAGAGGGTGTTTTTGCTCAAAAGGAATCAATGCATTAGAAAGTCTTCCTCCTACTCTTATCAAATCTTGTGAGTCAAGAAAAAGTTTTAACGCCAAAACGTGTTTTCCAGTAGGGAGTTGTTGATTCCTAAGCTCCTCTATTTCTTTTTGAAAGTCCCTCAGTTGTATGTAATGATGCTTCGTATCCGAATGAAAATTTTTATTTGTCAAAGTTTAGTGGAAGCGGATAAAAAAGAATAACTAGTTTGACTCTTTTATTTTATTCGCCAACGTTTCGATGCAATTCGTCACCTTTTTCGGGGCTACAAAAACAATACCGAACAATAAAAATACAGTTCTACAATAAACTGGAATATACAGATGACGTTTAGAATTCAAAAAAAACAAGGGTACACTGAACAAAAGCTTAACAATAGTAGAGGAAAAACTCACCTAAAAATATGAATCAAACCAGGTCACAAGGTTGTAACAAAATATAAAATACATTGGTAAAATTCAGAAGTGAAACAGTGAAAACAGTAAACAATTAAAAATTAAAAACAATTAAGAAACAGTACACACAGCTAATGGGTTTGACAGCAATTGCAAAACTTGAATTGTTTATTGAAAATTTGAAGGTAGAAGCAAGTTCCAAGGTTCCAATAATTCAGCCACAAACTTAGAAATCTTATATGAAGGAGACTGTATGCAAGGTACTACAGGTCTCAATTTATTATTTTTGTGAACTTTTACTACTACTACCACTACTACTAATAATAAATTGAGACCTGTAGTACCTTGCATACAGTCTCCTTCATATAAGATTTCTAAGTTTGTGGCTGAATTATTGGAACCAATAGCTTCTACCTTCAAATTTTCAATAAATAATTCATTTGAATTGATCAATTATCTTGAACCTTTAGTTTTACCAGAAGATTATGTGCTGTTCAGTCTTGATGTTTTATCTTTGTTCACTAATGTTAATCACGATCTAGTAGTCAAATACATTAAGAAAACTTGGAAAAATGCAGTTACCATTCCAAGCATTCCACTTGATGTGATTTTAAAACTAATAACATTTTTGTTTGAAAGCAGTTATTTTCAATTTGATGGTAATTATTATAAACAAATTAGTGGAACTGCAATGGGTAATCCAGCGAGCCCTATCTTGGCTAACATAGTTACGAGAATGGTTTGAGTGAAATAGTGTCTGGCTTGCCTTTTCCAGTGCCTCTATTAAAGTTGTATGTTGATGATACCATCATGTCCGTACCAAAAAGAGAAGTTGATAATGTGCTGACCTATTTTAATTCTTTCAACGACAGCGATGTTTTACACAAATTTGACAACCTAAACGGAGACCAATAGAAATGCGGAAACATTCGTCATCTAAAAGCGTACCTCATGGGGCCGACGGTATAGCGTTCAACCATGCTCCTGATTCCTTTGAGAATGATGCATTCAAACGAGCCTTGTCTGGTAAATTGATAGCTTTCTGAAGCAGATTTTCTTTTTCAATGGTCAATAAAGGAATATCCCAGGATTTTTGAAAGGATTTATATTCATCGGGTACAACTTTGTTAGACTTTAATGACCAAATATTTTCTGCCTCCATTAATTAAGGGTCTTGTGTGTGGAAAAATATAGGCAGAATGTAATTAATGAAACTTTTTGAACTATTTAATGATGACAAAAAAGAAGGAAGAGCTACTGAAACGATTGAGCTAATTCCTGAACCACCATATAAAACAGGTAGTGAAGCTTGTTTCCAAGAAAGGTCCTCTAATTTAATATTAATTAATGTCTCTAATGAATAACGAATGTTATTGTCAAAATTGATTAAGATATCATTATGTAACCAGGTCGGACTACATTTTAAGATATATGTCAATTTTGGAATTAATAGGTACTACTTGGGACGGTAATAAGCAATATGTGTCGGTAACCAGGATAAACGAGATGACACTTTTTTGAAAAAGGTTAGTTTTTCATTGAAAGCTGAAAGAAAGGATTCGTTCAATAAAGGAGCACCTAATAGAAATAAATTTTGTCTGTTGGTAATTGTTATGCCTGGTGCTACAGAATTAAATTTATCAATGGTTAGATTATTTGGTGATTCTAAGAAAAATAACTCGCATTTGCTGAAATTGAGTTCAAGACCAATATCCTTGGAATTGTTTATTATATAGACAAGAGACTTGAACACGGAATTAGTATTACCACCTAAAGAACCATCATCAAGGTACCAAGCATTGAATTCTGTGTCAATGTTGCTTATAAGTTTGTGTATCGATATGCAAAAAAAGAGAGGTGCCAAAGGGTCCCTTTGTTGGACGTCTCTTTCCGAATAAATGATGTTTTCGCCAAATAAAAGATATGAAGGGAATCGATAACATTGATTGATGGAAGGATAAATTTCGGGTAGAATATCTGCTACAAGTTTTAATAAATGATCGCGATGAATTGCATTGAAAGCATTTTTAAAATCAATTTTAAGAAAAACTTTATTATTAACGTCTGGATGATTAGAGACGTAACGTCTTGCTGCATGTGCAACTGCTTCACAACCACCTTTCGACCCGAAGCCAAATTGTAATGGACGAAGTAAATATCCTAATTTGTCTCTGATGTTCGAACAAATTATTTTCGCTACTAAACGACGATAAACTGTACCAATAGCAATTGGTCTGATACCTCCTGATTTTTTAGTTAAAGCTAATAGTGACGCTCCGAATAAAATAGGACGAATATTGATGTTTACTGTGTCATTTAAAATAAAATTACATAATTTACACAGATATGATAAGAGATTTTTTCCTGAAGGGCCAGCACTGTAACTATACAATTCGAATTTAGTTTACAGAATTCCCTGTTAGGATTGTTCTGCTTCATATGTTGGTCAAACTAAACGGCTCCTCCGCGATAGAGTTCGAGAACACAAAAATTCTTGTATGAATAAACATTTTACTGACCCTAATAAAACAGCTTTGTAGTTTCACCATTTTGAAAAAGACCATAACTTCGATTTTGTAAGCATGAGCATTATTGATTTTGAGATGAATTGCAAACAGAGACTAATCAGTGAGATGGCTATGATCCAAAAAGAAAAGAATTCTATTAATAAAAAAACAGATACGGATAATATATATTCGAATATATAACCATCTAATTAATAATTTTATTCGTCGATTCTCAACACAATTTGGCAACACCTCATAATCGAGTTTTCAGTTTTCGGAAGTATCAGTTCTATCTTTAGTTTTGTAATTGCTGTCAAACCCATTAGCTGTGTGTACTGTTCCTTAATTGTTTTTAATTTTTAATTGTTTACTGTTTTTACTGTTTTACTTCGGAATTTTACCAATGTATTTTATTTATTGTTACAACCTTGTGACCTGGTTTGATTCATATTTGTAGGTGAGTTTTTCCTCTACTAATGTTAAGCTTTTGTTCAGTGTAGCCTTGTTTTTTTGAATTCTAATTGTCATCTGCATATTCCAATTTATTGTAAAAGCATATTTTTATTGTTCGGTATTGTTTTTGTAGCCCTGAAGAAGGTGACGAATCGCACCGAAACGTTGGCGAATAAAATAAAAGAGTCAAACTAGTTTTTATCTCTCAGTTGTATTTGCATCACCAAGAACTCAAGAGCTTTGCATAACTCAGCAGATGAAAACGTTTTTTACTTTTCCGCCCAACCTAACTAAATACGAGAAAAGTATTGGTTTGCCCCAAAAAAAGTTGGAATTTTGAAAAAAAATTTGAGATATTTTTACGTTTTCCATCAACAACAACACGAAAAAACGGTTTTTAAAAAAAATCCTGTGTGTATGTCGTCGTCGTCGTCGTCGTTGTCGTCGGCCACTTTTCCTTACATGTCTTGTTAGCACGATACAACCTCCGGAGTGAAATAAGTCACCAATTTTGTGATGAAATATTGTTAAGGACATGTCACAGATGAACCCTATGGATTTTCAGCTCACCATAGCCAGTACAACGGGTGCTATGATACTTTAAGTACGACATTTTGTCATTTTTTGGGAAATTTCAGTTTGTTAGCACGACACAGCCTCCTGAGTATATACAAGTGTCCACTTTTATGATTGAATATTATTTAGAGCGTCTCAAGGATAAACCCTATTGATATTTAGCTCACTAAAGCCAGTACAACAGGTGCTATGGTACTAGAAGTACCAAATTTTTCTCATTTTTGGAGAAATTTCAGTTTGTTAACACGATACAGCCTCCGGAGTTCAACAAGTCACCAATTTTGTGTTTGAATATTATTCAGGACCACTCACTGATAAACCCTATTGATTTTCAGCTCACCAGAGCCAATACAACAGGTGCTACAGTACTTTAAGTACGATATTTTTGTCATTTTGGAATAAGTTTCAGTTTGTTAGCACGATACAGCCTCCGGAGTATATACAAGTGACCAATTTTATGATTGAATATTATTCAGAGCGTCTCAAAGATGAACCCTATTGATATTCAGCTCACTAAATCCAGTACACCGGGTGCTATGGTACCAAATTATTGCCATTTTAGGAGAATTTTCGGTTTGTTAGCACGATACAGCCTCCAGAGAGTATATGATTGATCAATTTTATGATTGAATATTGCTCAAAGTGTCTTACAGATGTACCCTATTGATTTTCAGTTGATTAGAGTGAGTACAGCGGGTCCTATAAATCCAAATATACTAAATTTTTGGTTATTTTTGGAGAAATTTTGGTTTGTTAGCACGATACATCCCTCGAAGTGTATACAAGTAACAGATGCGGAAATAGTAGTTTGTACAACAAGTGCGCAAAGCGTTACTTTTCCAACGAGCGCAGAAGTTTGTGGCACGAGCCTTAAGACGAGTGTCGCAAATCCAGCGAGTGGGAAAAGTGCTTTGCTTACGAGTTGTACACAATATTTTGAAGTCAAACTTTTTATGGGACACTAGCGTTTTGTCATGAGAGTTAACTCGTCGAGCTAACAAAACTGTTAAACTCCTTGTGAGAGAGGCGGAAAAAATTAACGAAGATTCGCACAAAGAGGAGACGCCGAGAATAGTCGCAGGGCATTGTTTATTGATGGCGATCATTTATTCCGTTTATCAATCCCCACTTCGCTGCGCGAACGATAAAGTGAGAACGCATTCGGGGGGAAAAGGATACCAAAAGCGCTTAATAATTTCTGCCGATATTGGTATAATCCAGTGCGAAATTAATATAGAAATTGTTTACCTTTAAAATTAAGGCGATAAAAACTAGGAAATTTCTTTGCATTGTGTATTTATTTGTATTATTTTGAAAAAAATATGTAATAAAACGTAACAAGAGTATTGAAATATATTGAAAAAGGAAATAAACAGGTATACTTGTCCGTACAGATAAGTTCTGTACTCATTAAAGTGCAATATTTCAGAAAAATTCAGATAGTAATAATACATTAGAATTAACTGATAACAATCATTCATCACCGTATGATGCTGAAAATCTAGAAACATCACAAGAATTAAGTGTCGGTGATCTGTGTGCAGTAATATGTACAACTGCAAAACAATTATCTATAATTATTATATCAATATATATTTATCCGAAACAAAAAATTAATGAAATTATCGAGTTTATCTTCAACAAATTATTAATATATACTATACCACATGCATCCGAAGCTAAATCAGAAAAAGATAAGATTCCAATGATCTTAGCTGGAGATTTTAATGTAAATTTTAGTGACAAAAGTTCAGAACCACTCATTTCATTTTTATATGATAAATTACAATTAAATATAAATAATGACATTCATATTTCAACAACAAGATATGGAACTTGCTTGGATGCTGTTTTTTCAAGACACTTGAATTCATTGAGATCTGAAGTATTTGCATCCTACTTTAGCTATCATCAGCCAATTATTTCTATTTTGCCAAATAAAAATGACAGTGCAGATAAAGATATTTGAATCTGTGATTCATTAACATAAGTCATATTAATTACTTATATAGTTCTTTTCTTAATGTAGAATGTTTATGTATATGTAATATATATATATATATATATATATATATATATATATATATATGTATATGTCTATTAAATTATTTCATATTAAAAATTTTTTAATATTGTTTTTATTCTCAGTTATTGTCAATGAAGATACAAAAAATGTATGCGTCAGTCCAAAACTAACAGCGTCAAAAGTGAAACTTTTCATGTAATTCAAAAACTGTCAATGAGTGTACAAAAAAATACATTGCAGCAAAGAAAAATTGACTGGAAATTATAATAAAAATGATTTATAATAAAAATCAAGAAAAATCTACGGACTATCCCGAATTAATTACTACGGAAGTTTCACTTGTACGTATATGTATATAGTTTTATGTATATGTAAATAATAGTACGTACAAGTGAAACTTCCGTAGTAATTAATTCGGGATAGTCCGTAGATTTTTCTTGATTTTTATTATAAATCATTTTTATTATAATTTCCAGTTAATTTTTCTTTGCTGCAATGTATTTTTTTGTACACTCATTGACAGTTTTTGAATTACATGAAAAGTTTCACTTTTGACGATGTTAGTTTTGGACTAACGCATACATTTTTTGTACACTCATTGACAGTTTTTGAATTACATGAAAAGTTTCACTTTTGCCGCTGTTAGTTTTGGACTGACGCATACATTTTTTTCTACAACTACGTTTATTAATTAAAGAAAAAAGTAACTTATATATGTATTTTATTTAACTTAAACAGAACGAATTTAAAAATTAGTTAAAAGTTGATAGTAAAATTGGAACAATTTTGAATTGTTATGCCTGGTATATTAACTATTTCTGATGATAAGTTATCGTTAATGTTTGTCAACGAAGATGTTGATCCTTGTTTTTTATTAGGAATAATATTATATGAAGTCGAAGCCCCAGGTATAATAGATTTTTCAATTTTGTTGGCAATATCAATTTTGTTTGATATCGAGTCGTCAATATATCCTTTCGCCACTGTATTTGAGCGCCATCCACCATGTCGCTTCAATGTAAATAAGTCTCCGCCTGAATTTGCTAAAATTGTAGCTGAAGATCGTCTAAAACAATGACCCGTGTACAATTTAGAGTTAGGTAATTTTAAATATTCTGCAATTTGTTTAGGCATATTTCCGAATTTATTTATGTCCACTACTTGCCGCGTGCATTTTCCGTGTTGGTAATTAAGAAATAACCTCTTCTCATTTGTATTTTGTGGACGCAGACGTGCATATTTTTTGTATAAATCATAGAATTTTCCAATTACAGTAAATGTACGTGATATTTTTGTCTTAGTTATTGGAACAGTAACCAATAAGGATTCTTGTAAATCTTTTACGTTATCAATAGTTAATTTCCATAATTCTTCCCTTCGACATGCTTCGGCTAATCCAAAAGCTATGACAACCTACAAGTAAATTTGTGATTGAAATTAAAATCTTAATTTAGTTCCAAAATTAAAGTAAAAAGATTAAATAAATTGCAAATATATAAAAAAGTCGACAGGATTTGAACCCGGGCCTCTTCATTCCAATGCTGATGTGTTTTCCACTAAGCTATCGCTGCAATAATTATGAAATACTGTATTTAGTTTTTCATTTCGATTTTTCTTTATTATGAAGTACATTGGTTACTAAATAATAATAGATTGAATAACTAAATATAATCTTTAAAATTATAACTTACTTTGACGAGTAGATAGATATTGTCTGGCGTTTCTTCTAAAAATTTATGGATTTCAGGAGATGTCAATGTTAGGGATTTTTTTTTGTCGCAGCTTTTTTCCTTTTGCTTTTTTAAATTTGTATACTTTGAAATATCTATGTTATGTTTGATACTTATGAGGCTCCTTATCATTGAATGTATAGACCACAGTGTAGACGGTTTGAAGTTTGCAGAAATTTCTTGAAAATAAGCTGTTCGAATTTGGTTTTTAATTACCAAATTCTCCCGTGATTTTATTTCTACTTCCCCTGTATACTACCTTTCGAATATTATGCTCAAAACAGATAACTAAATATATCCTTATTTTCAACAGTTAATATTTCTTTACATCACCAAAAAAGTCATTTTAAATTTACTAACACCTAAGAAAAACAGATAAATATCGTTTTCTGAAATTCCACTGAATATATCAAAGTCCCCGACATCTTATCTCTTCATAAAAACGCTCGTCCAAACCCTGTTATCTGTATCTACCAAACCGTTGAAAACCCCAAAAAAAAACATCTTCATAACTGCCAAATTCACTTGTTGTTCGAACGTTACATTTTAAAATACTTTTATCCCATTGGCTAGTTTCTAATAGCTTGCTCATTCCTCGATCCTACGTCATCAAACATATAAATACTCCATATACCTTACATTTTGCTCTCTTCATCGTATAACGTGGTACAACAAATACCTCACGTCGTATCATCACCCGGCGTGGTGATACGGGGAGCAACCATGTGTCCGTAAGCTTTAATCATTTAATAAATCACCGAGGTATGTGCAAAATACACTCTTTTATCGCGAAAGTAATAAGTGACGTCTTAATTGTCGACGCAAAATAAATAAATTATAACTTCCTGATAATATAAAACCTAAGTGAAATAAGTATGTTTCATTACATCATATACATCATTCCTAACGTGAAAAATATCCATTTGGTCCTTCGAGTGCATCGTATTTACTACAACGAAACTACATTCCCTCTAATTAACCCAAAGTAAAAGGGTTAATTTAGAACATAAGCCAACAAAACATTTTCTGAGAATGATTTAATATTGTTTATTTCCCTCCAGTTCATAAATTTGCTGTATTGTTTTTGATATTTGTTTTTGGAAACTCCAGGTAACAAATTTTCGATTGCATTTTGAGCCTTTTCGATAATATCTGGAGGAGTATTCTCAATATCGGAATTCGACAACTCGAAAGATAAATTATGATCTCGGTTCATAGTTCCTAAAATAATGGGTAATAAATGAATTTGCTTATAATCTATAATCAGGGGCAGATCTAGGACTTAACAAAGGGGGGGGGCTTGAATAATTTTGTTTTAAGTTTTTTAATTTGACAAAAAATGTATTATAATATAGTATATACATAAATACAACAACTTATATTAACGATAATCTAAGTAGACCAATTACAAGTTTCAATTCTTCTGGCCTTCATTTGACAAAAAGTTTTAACTATATCATTTATATTAAGTTCTCTATATTTATTAATGTATGCCAAAGCTAGCACATTGAGACTCTCCTGTCCCATATTTATATTCTGAAATAAAGCTTTTGGTAAACATAATATATAATTACTGTATTTATTATTTATTATTAGTATTTATAGCGATGTTTCACTTTTTATGACATAACAAGTCTTTTTAAAGGGAGGGCTTGAGCCCCCAAAGCCCCCTTCCCCCGTGGATACGCCCTTGTATATAATCAATAAACTGAAATACATAATCTAAAAAATAGTTTACTTACAGAATTTTTAGTTTAAATTCAAAATTTGAACACCCAGAAATCCACTATAAAGTATGGTCAAAAAAATTTGACATTGACATTTCCGTGGGCAAAGTGACATTTCCGTGCGGAAAGTACCATAACGTGTACTTTTCCCACACTCTACATTATTACTTTTCTAACGGATTTCAAACTAATTAAGAAAAGGTTTGCTTTGCGCATAAAAATTTGTGTAAAAAAGCGTGTTTTGCATAGTAGTTGTAGAAAAAGTTAGTTTTAATCTTTAAAACCGTTTATTTACTTTTATGACTAGGATTTCTAGTGTTGTGAATAAATCGAAACAAATATGCTATAGTACGATGCAACAACCTACTGAAGTTGGAGAACCTAGAAAATACGGACTCTTCAATGAGTGTTGTTATTAGAACAACTTTTCTTTCTTCTGGCTATGAAACTATAGTTTCGAAAGAATCGGAGGAGAAAAGTTGATCCTCTAATGAGCATAAGAAACCAGGGCCGTTAAACCAAAAATCAGAGGTTTTGTGAGATAACGTTCCCCTTGATAAAATATCTGATGGGTTGTTTTCACTAGCTATATGATGCCATTTATAGTTTATATTAAGTAGTTGTATTGTGGAGACCCGGTGTGAAACATAATTACTCCAGCACCTAGAAGGAGAGTGTGCTATCCAAGAGAGTGCTATCTTGGAATCAGACCATAGATGAACAGAGAGATTGATAGACGATTTGCGAAGATTTGAGATATGCGAGAAGCTAGTTGAGGCAGTAATACCATTCCACATAATTCTAGTCGAGGTATAGTGTGTTTTTTCATTAATGGGGTAATTCGAGATTTGCTGGCAACAAGAGTGCAAGAAAATGTATCGTCTTGATATAAGGATCTAATATAAATGTAACAGCCATACGCTAGATTCGAAGCGTCACTAAAACCATGTAGATCTAGTTTTATCACTATTTTATTAGGAGTTAATAGAAATCTAGGGATTTGGTAACACTGTATGAAAGAGAGACTTTTGGTAAAATGAGTCAAATCCTGAATGACCGGAGTATCCCAGTCAAGTCTGGATAACCAGTATTTTTGCATGAGGACTTTTCCTAGTACAATTATAGGATTCACCAGCCCATTGGGATCGTAGCAGGAACTTATTGCGGATAAAATTTTGCGTTTAGTGAGTGAAATTATTTGAAAAATGTTTGGTACTGTTATTTGCATAGTCTATTATAGGGTTCCATTTAAGCCTAGAATTTTACAAGGAGATTGGTTTCGATTTAGGTCGACTTCTAGGGTTGAGGGTTGACATATTTTGTGTAAAAAATCTTGAGAGTTGGAGCAACATTTGTGCAAGTGAAATCCGTGTGAAGACGAAATTGAAGTAAGTTGGGAATGTAATTGAAAAAGTTATTCAGAATAGTCTGTTCCTGACAGTACGTCATCAACGTACGTTTGTTGAAGTAGTGCTTCTGAGGCTAAGGAGAAATGAGAGTTTCTGTAGGATATTTCGTTCAGAATGCGAGTAGCTAAGAAGCGGGCTGCGTAATGTCCAGAAGATATTGTTTCAAGCGTAATGCATTGAATAGTATCATTCGCTGAATCCACAAAATATTTTGTAGGGAGTTTTGATTTGGATTAATATTATTTGGCAGTAATTTTTTTCTACGTCCCGGTGATAGCGAACTGATATGTTCTAAACCTACAAAGTATGTCAAACAGATCAGGCTGACCTGTGTAGCTTTTAAGTGTTATATTGTTCAAAGCTAACCCAGATGTAGTTTTACACGAGCAATCAAAAACCACTTTGATATTAGTAGTACCACTGTTTTCCCTGAGTACTCACAGATGCGGAATAAAGTACTTATGCTCAGAGAGATGATTTGTTAACGCGAGGAGGACAATCTTACGAAGCTCTAGTTGAACGTATTCGTGAATAAACTTTTCGTATTCCAAAAAGCGAGAGAGAGGATTATTTGAAAACTACTTTCAAGAGTGAAAAGCCTTTTGCGAGCGACTGAGAATGAATTTCTTAGTTTCAAGTTCTCCTTGGGAGAGATGAGAGCGCATTCGAAGAGACAGTATTGTCTATTGAGTAGTTTTATTGTTCAAATAAAGATCATTACAGGTGATTGAGAGACTTATCTTTTGACCCAATGCATAAATCCGCATGTACATCTTCCAATATTAGAAGATTGTGATTAGAGAGACGAGAAAGTTTGCGAGTTCGACTCCTGTTGAGTCGTTACTGCCAGAGTTGCTTCATCGTCTTCTTTTTTTAGATTCAGCTGTCGAGAACAGAGGGAGAGGAAGCTGCATAACAGCTGCTTGCTGAACTATGGGAAATTCAGAAGCCACAAAGAGATGATTTCTATTAAGAAAATCATTGGAATCCCTTGCCACTATTTGGCCTGGTACATTTCCAGCTACAATCCATCCAAGATGAGTGTTTACGAATGTAGGGAGAGCGGGAGTCACCTGTTTGACTCCGTGAGTAAAGCGTAATACAAATCGGCAACTTTAAACATGTCGATTTTAGAGGGCTGGTGAAATTCATCATCTGCCAACGATTGAGAGATATTGACGCGAGTTGGTCACGAATTCTCTCAAAAGCTTTGCATTTCCTTTAATCATCTATGGATAATGAATTATTTTATGTAAATGAGCGTTAATTATGCTATTTTTATATCTTTTCTCCAACAACTTAAGAGCAACTGGAAAATTAGCATTTATAACTTTGAGCACGTCGATTATTTTGAGTGCTTGTCTTTTAAGGAGAGTCTTTAATTAAAAGAATTTTTCAGTATTTGATTTTAAGCTAATGTTATCAACAATCAGCGATATGAAGAATTCATAAAATATTTGAAATTACTCGGGATTTTCACCTGTAAATGTAGCAAAGTGAATTTTGGGTAAAGTTACATTTGAGTTACAATTGCTTGGGCTATTACCGGAATTTACATTTTCCGATGGAGAAAGTCTCCTTATGTTAGAAGACAAATACCACAAGTAAGTCATGGTTTTAAAAACGTATGGTTCTAAAGTTTTTGGAAAATTTTTAAATTATTTATTTTTGTTCTCAATGTAGTTTAATCAAGTTGCCATTGAAACTGAAACGTCACACGTAATCAAGTTTGATTATGACAGTTTAGTTTTGCGAATCGATTGTAGCAAAATGTCTTACAAATTAGATAGTCGTCAGGGCATTTACAATCTAGTTGGACGAATACCTAAGCATGATATTGTTGCAATCTACCAAGAGCAAAGTATAAGTAAGTCAACCATTTACAACACTATAAGGAATTGTGAAGAGGGTATACCATGCATTAATTTACCCAATAGCGGTAGATCAAGAATTTTGAGCGTAAGAAGAGAAAGAAGACTGATGGAAGCTGCTAAAGACAAAGTTGGAGTTTCTCAGATTAAATTATCCCGGAGATTTGGTATTTCGAAAACCACTGTATTAAGAACAATGGATCGCACAAACTTAGTGTTTAGGAAAAGAAGAAAGGCACCAAAATATACCGCAGACCAGCTAGAAAGAATTCCGCGTTGTTGCCGCGCATTAAGGTGTATCCACTTTGCCAATAAATTGATTGTAACATAACATTGACTTTGTACCCTAAGTTGGACAATCCTCCTAATGTACCTCAGGCTAGGCCAATAGAGGAATTTTGGTTAATACTATCGAGGAAAGTGTACGATAAAAGATGGGAAGCTACAAATGAAGATCAATTGCGGCGTCGCGTCTTCCAAAAGATTAGAGAAATAGAACCTGCTCTTGTCCAAAGGAAGATGGGACAAGTCCGAAGAAAATTACGACTCATTGAGGATAACGGGCCACTATCCATAATGTAATTTGTAATTATTTTTCGTTATTAGTGTTGTTAATTGTTGCCACATGTGCTTTTAAAATTAAAAAAATTTGGAAAAGTTTGTTAGCATTTAAAAATTTTACAAAAACTTTAGGACCATATGTTCTGTATCTGTAAAGATTTGAAGGGTGGGGCCCCACAGCACTTAGACCACAATTGGCACATTGTGCATCTTTCTGAGGTTCAAAACTTCCTTCTCGCTCGTCATCCAGCCTACTTCCTTGAAGTAGGCGATAACGTCGCCTGAATTAAGTTCCCTTATATTGGCGTATGTTAGCCTGTACTCGCCGAATACTTGAAACCTAAATTGAGAGAGTGTCTGACAGTCGCAAAGAATGTGTTCGACAGTCTCATCTTCTTGTTCACATCCTCTACAAAGTGGGGTGTTAGATAAACCCAGTCTGTGAAGGTGTTTTCGTAGGTGGCAGTGACCAGTCAGAATTCCCGTGGTTGTTCGTAGGTTCCGCCTGTTCATAGTCACGTATTTTTTGGCTACTTTGCTGTCTGGGTACTGTAGCAGTTCCTTGGCAAGCCTGCAGCCTTCTGCGTCGTCCCATCTGCCCTTAAACTTATTAAGGGAGTGTTCCTTTAATAGGTCGGCCGTTGCTGACGCCGATAGACCAATGAAAGTGCCAGGTCCCAAGAGTTTTTGGGAGGCTGCCTTCCTGACTAGCGAGTCTGCAATACGGTTTCCTTTCGATTTCTCATGGCCCTTGATCCAGCCTAAAGTGACCGTGCTGTTGTTACAGGCTTCGATTAAGGCCATGTGACATTCTAGTACTAGGCCTGATGTAAAACGTGGTCTGTTCAGGGCTAGTAGTGTTTGTCTACTGTCCGTAAGGATGTATATATTATTACCTGTGGTTTTCCTTTTGGTAATCTCTTTAGCAGCGATGCAGATAGCAGTGAGCTCTGTTTGAGCAGCCCATTGCCCATTTTATGTTTAGATTCAGGGATCTGGAAAAAATACCACATCCTGAGCCTACATTGGATTTAGACCCATCTGTGAAGATGCGGATTGCGCCTTCTTCCAATAGGTCTTGTGAGTTGTTTTTAAAGATTACCTTGTAGGGCCTGTTGAAGGCATATCGCGGTGGAATCGAGTCCGTATTGGCCTGCAGCAGTAGGATCTCCCTGAGGGCCTCATGCCACAAGTTACGTCTCAGTTTACCGGATCCTACATCAGGTTGTATACCAGTAGAGCGCAGACGTGCCATGGTCATCAAAACAATCTCCTTGATGTATATGTCAAGGGGAGTGAGACCGAGGATTACCTCCATAGCTCTTGTTGGTGTGGTTCTCATGCCTCCTGTTGTGTTGAGGCATGCTGTTCTTTGGATTTGGTCCAGTTTACGGACGACTGTCAGCTGGTTTGCCTTAGCTCCCCAGGCAATCGCACCGTACGTTAGCATAGGTCTGATGATGGCAGTGTAGATCCAGGCAGCAACCTTAGGTGACATTCTCCAGGTGCAGCCGATGGTTCTACTACACTGCTCATAAGAAATATATGCTTTTTTAACTCTGTTTTCTAAGTGGGAGTTCCATGTTAACTTATTGTCAAAGGTGACCCCTAAATATTTCACCTCTGAAGAGAAATTAAGTTTGGTATCTAGGAGCTTTGGGGCTTGATATTTGCAAGCTTCCTTTTTTTCGTGAAGAGGACCATCTCAGTCTTTTTTGGATTTATTGACAGCGAATGGTCTCTGCACCATTGTTCTATGATATTGAGGGCCTCCTGCATTAAAGCGCAGAGTGTCTCCTCGAATCTTCCTGTTAGCAGAATCACTAGGTCATCTGCGTATGCTATTGTGTAGTAGTTGTTATCATTGAGGTGGCTGACCAAGGAGTCTAAGACCATGTTCCATAGTAGTGGTGAGAGCACCCCTCCCTGTGGACAACCTTTTACAACCAAACCTCTGATGGTTACATCATCTACACTGATTTTGATTGCTCTTTTTGAAAGCATGTTATATATCCAGCCATTTATGGTTTGGGGGATATTCTTATTGGAAAGTGCATTTGTTATTTTGGGAAAAGTGGTTCTATCAAATGCGCCTTCTATGTCTATGAATACACCCAGGGTGGACTCCTTATTTTCCAACGATTTCTCGATGCGGCCCGCCACGAGATGATGAGCCGAATCCGTGAATCTCCCTGGAGTGTATGCATGTTGATTTGGATGCAGTGGATTTTGTGTTATCACCACATCTCTTATGTATCGTTCGCACAGCCTCTCTAAAGTCTTCATTGTAAACGATGTGAGGCGAATGGGTCGATATGCTTTTGGGATGGAATAGCCCAATCATCCTGGTTTTGGTATGAACACGACTTTGACTTCTCTCCAACCTTTTGGAATATACCTCAGTGCCAGTGAGGATCTGAGGATTCCTACCAGGTGCGGCATTAGTTCATCCAGGCCCCACTGAAGTAGGGCTGGATAAATGCCGTCCGTTCCCGGGGATTTAAAGGGGGAGAAGCCTAAGATGGCACACCTCAGTCTGTCCGCGTCGATTATCTGTCGTGATATACGCCAGTCATCGTCCGTCGGGTAGTGATTCTCCTCATCCTCCCAGGCCGCCGTATTTGTGATTCTGGAATCAGGGAAGTGAGTTGACATCAATAATTGAAGACTTTCCTTTAGGTTGGCAGTTTTAGTGCCATCCTCTCTGGTTAGTATACCGATATGACGGTGGGGATCTTTTGAGAGGGCTTTTTGGAGTCTGGCTGCTTGGGGGAAATCCTCGATTTCCTCGCAGTAGATTCTCCATGCCTCTCTTTGCTTTTGTCTGATGACTTTTTTATACTCTTTGAGGTGAGACTTGTATGAGTTCCAATCCTCTTTGAGTTTTGTTCTTTTAGCCTTATTGAAAGATTTCCTCGCCGTCACCCTGAGCTGGTCAATCTCATGGCACCACCACGAAGTAACGAAGTAGAGGCTCCATCGAGATCGATCCGCCTGAGTGGGCAAGACATCTTGTAGGCATTAATAATGGAGTTTTGAATTGTTCCATAATAACTTTCCAAATCTCCTTTATTATTGAGCAACACATCCTCGACTCCTCGCAGATCCCCTTTCAAGCAGTGGACATATTTTGTCCTATCCGTTTTCCTGGGGTCGCGAGTCATTGTGGAGGTTGTGAGCGCAAGTTTTATTTCGAATTTTATCCAGCGGTGGTCCGACATTGGAATATCGTCGGATACATGCCAGCCGGAGATTTTATTCGAAGTATTAATAGTAGATAGGGTAATATCTATTCGCGTTTGACTACGAGAGTTAATAAAAGTTGGTTCAGTACCTCTATTTAGAATGCAAAGATTCTTGTTAGTTATATAATCATAAAAAGACTTACCTCTAGTGTTAATATCTTTGCTGCCCCAGCTTACGTGGTGAGAGTTTGAATCGCATCCTATTACCAGTTCAAGCTTCTGGGTGAGACAGTGTTCCACAAGGTCCTCCAGCTCCTTAGTGGGTGGTGGTTTAGCTGCGTCTGAGGGGAGGTATGCAGATGCCAGTAATAACACTTTCTTTTGACCTTTCTGTGCATATTCAACCTTCACTACCGTTAGGTCGGAGGACGAAAAATGCGTCAGTGGGTAGGTATTAAAATTTCTAGGGACGTATATGGCCGTCCTAGGTTGCTGATTGCTTGGAAAGCTGAAAATTAAACCTTTTGGATTATTTAGACCCATGATTTTGGTTTGTCTTATCCAGGGTTCTTGGATAAGTGCTATTGTGTCCTGCATCACATCCAGGTGGCGGCAAAGTGTTGCCGAAGCCACCTTTTTGTGTTGAAGGTTGCACTGTATGAATCTTACCTTTTCATTGTCCATCTCGGCTTGATGGTGGTGAGATGGATATTTCTTTTAGGCCATCTCCACTTCCTCACTTGGAGGTGTGTTGACGTCGCCTGTGTCCTGGCTTAGAGCTGTTAGTTCTGCCAGGAGAGTGTCGGTCGCCATCTTGGAGGATGGTTCGACAGTCTCCGCAGAAGCAACAGCTTCTTGGAGTTCCTCTGGTGGGAGTGGGGGGTCCGTGCTCGATCCCTTCCGTTCCGGGTCCAGTTTCTTGGTTTTGACAATCAATGAGGTGAACACGTAGCTCATCCTCATTGATCGTTTTTTTAGGCCACCCATTTCCTCGTCTCTTACGCCAAAGACGAATAGATGTCCTTTGGGGTTGACCTTTGCTTCGTGGTGGAAGGAAAACCATGCATCCACCCGAAGGTCTGGGTTTTGTTTGTCCAGCCGGCGCAGCACATCCTCTTTGTCACCCAGGTCAGCGTGAGCTTCACTGGGGACCCAGAGGGTGGCTTTTGTCAGCTGGGGGAGGTTGTCGACGTGCACCACGTCGAGCTAAGCCTCATTCCACGGTTTCAGTTTTGAAACTGTATTTCTTAGCCACTCTAGCGTTTCGTCATTATCGCAGGTGACTCTGATTATTTCACCAGAGTGCGACCATGACCTGAAAGTAGGTGGCTTTTTCAGACTGCTGGAGGCGGACATAAGGGTTATGTCCAAAGCCTCCATTAGTTGTTTTTTGATAAGGTCTCCATTATCGGTAATTATTTTACCGTATGGATCAGCCTTATCTATAATGGCTACGCGTAAGTGGCTGGTAGCTGCTTCGCTGTAGCTTTTGTTTGTGGTTTTAGCGTCCATCCGCGTCCTCTTTCCTCTTGAGGAGTTTTCCTCTGAGGTGTTGGAGCGGATGCGCTTCTTTACTTGGGGGGCGACGCGTTCCGGGCCTCTTTTGGAGGAGGAACTGCCTTCGCCACCCTTGAGTTTTTGGCCGCTGGTGCCAGGTTTAGAGAGGGAGGGGCGAGTGGCGCTAGTGGTGTCTGTAGAGACGCCAGCTTGCTGCCTCGCTTTCCTCCTTCTCTTTGCCTCAGCACCGCAGATTCTTTTTCCTCGACGGTGCTTTGGTGGAGGTGAGCGTTCTCGCTTATCCTCCGGTTTTTGTTTTTTACTTGCTTTTGGTCCATTTTGGTCCCACGAGTAGCTAGGGAAATGTTCGTCATCCCTGGCAGAGCCCCGCATGCCAGGGAAAGGCTGTTTTGCAAGGGGGTGTCGCCTGGTACCCCCAGGGGGACGTTCGTGGTCGCATTCCCTGCGGCCATTCAGCCATCGGCACGTTCCTCACACCTTAGCTTGGGTTGTTGGAGTGTCATTTGGTTGGTCAACACTGCTGTCACTGATGATCAACAGTGCTAACGTATCCAGCGGTGCCACGAGGAGGCAGACACTCGATGGTTGCATTTCTCTATTGGGCTGCAGAAAGCTACCCACAAGCAGACAAGCAGAGCGCGTGCAAGCAAATAAGCAAACCAACTACAAAGCAATGGCCAACTTACAACCAACCCCGCCCAGGACCATATGTTATTTACAAAGCATAATGTCGAAAAAACGTAATCAAACGACTAGAAAACAGAAAACAACAAACTCAGCATTTTTCGAAAGAGGACACTTTCTTGGGTAGGAGATTATAATTTTTCGAGGAGTCGGTCTTCGGATCAGCAATGAACAGTTGAGTTAAAAAAAGCCTACCCGAAGGGTGTTCAGCGCGGCCCAGACAATGTGCCCTGCCTAGCGAGGAAGACGTGTTCGTGAAGAATGTTATTGTAAGCAGAGGGCTTATTATATTTTTATTGTGTGTAATTTTGTCAGGTTGAGTGTTTTTCAGTTAATGTGTAAAACCATTAAATTATTATTCAGTTTTTTAAGAGAGTAGAATCTTAATTGACCCAAGCGCCAAACAGTGTGTTCAGTAGTACGTCGCTAGCGTTAGTAGAAGAGTAGGGACCCCCCACTAAATCCTAATAATCCTAAGAAAGCGAGGGACCCTTATTCCCAGTTCATTGGAATAAAATTCCTTATCGTAACCCTATAATACAGATTTTTTATCCAAACGAACATTCTGCAAGTGACATATTTTGGAAGATATGGTGGAAAAACGGGTTTTTGAAACTATAATGGAATCTTGTATAAATTTCTACCCTTTCAAATGATTCAAGATTTTAACATTCCACTACAACAAACAACCGCCAGACAATTATGTCAAGTTTGCCCCTTCATTTACTGGACTGAAAGCTTTTGTAATCAAATTATTATTGTAATTTTTATCTATAAAATTTGATTTCTCATGACAGTAAAGTCTCTTTTACTCTGTAATATACCCAGAGAGAGTTAATAATATTTTTTTCTCCGCATTACTTGTAGCGATTCGATACTGGATACAAATTCCCAGGAGAAATCTTTGCCAATTTATTAAAGCAAATATATCAAGTCAATAATGTGGATCCTATGTGAAATTTGCAGAGAGAGTAGTAAAAGATAAATAAAATGACATTTGTCATCTCTTTCATTTCCTTTCAAATCACTTTTTCACAGATACTAAAAAGAAAACTATTCGTACTTTGAGAAAGATGCATCAAGAAGACGTTTGGGGCTTACAGTCAGCGAATGCGTCGTTTTTAAAATTCTGTACCATTATGCAGATGAGCCATTCTATAACGTAGTATGATTAGTATAAGTGAAATACTATACTTCGAACATCACAACTGACTCCAATTGGAGAGTGGTCGATGATCTATACAACAGTGACCATTTTTCAATTATTATAGAAAACTTACCGAATAAATTAAATAATGATAATGTAATATTTTTGTTATTTATTTAAAC
Organism: Galeruca laticollis; assembly: GCA_963921935.1. Lineage (NCBI taxonomy): Eukaryota > Metazoa > Arthropoda > Insecta > Coleoptera > Chrysomelidae > Galeruca > Galeruca laticollis. The sequence continues at coordinate 239,969,591 of OY998177.1, read as the reverse complement.
AGTAAAGGGGTGGGATAAACTTTAAACACACGGTAGGTTCGCTTACTTAATTTATTCAAACACTAAACTAATCACTAACACTAAATTTATATATACTCAGTATATTCACTTAAACTAATTTATATAAACACTTAACTGATTTATATTCACTTATTATTATTATTATCAACTCAACTCCTCCGCTGATCGGTCCTTTATTATATTAGTTCCCCTTTTTACTAGAAAATTCCGGACTGCGGCTTACTCAAAAAAACAAATGGCTTTCTGGCATTTTCTAGATAAGACTGGTCACAAAAACAATGTTTAGATAAGATAATCGTGAACAGTTATAAAAAAAACCTGCGTATCCGCCATAATTTTAATTTTCATAACTGGCTTAGACAGAGTCGGATTTAGGGTCTATACCAGTGTGCTGTTTCGTAACATTACCCCCTCCTTAAATGGAAGTTCCTCCTGGAACTTTTGTGTAGCCGGATTCTCTGTAGGGTTTTCTTCACTCCCAGATGACTTCCCGATGGACTGTCGTGTAACTTCTTCAGTACCTCAGCTACCCTCGTTCTAGGGATAACCAGCTGTCTCATCATCTTTTCCAAGGACTCTTTTCAACAGCCCTTCTTCCAGGACAAGGGAATCCCACTGAGCCCAATAGGCCTTGAGTGTCGGTGAAAATCTTGACACTTCTTGCCAGGTAGGTCGCCGATTTTCTTCCTTCCATTGCCGGATCATCTTCAGGTGAGGATCATTTTCCTGATCTTCTCTGATCCTGGTGGGTGACCATTCCTCGTTGACTACTGTAATTCTTGAAACTGCAACTTCCTTAGATTTCGACTGTTTGCATTTTAAATAGTCTACAGAGCATGACCGTCTAGGTAAAGAGTTTACTTTTCGGTGATTCACATCAGCTGGATGTTCACCCCTGTCTGATTTCCCCTGTGACTGGAGTTCTTGGGTTACCGGAGTCTTGGGGCGCTTAGACGGACTGCGTAAGTGTTCTAGCTCACCACACTTCCGGCATTCGATCTTCTTCGGTTTCTTGTCTGCCATTCCTTTCAACAAGTTGATGATCTGGTTAAGTTTGTCATCGTTATCTTCTTCCTGCATGGTTCTGCCTTTGTTGTACCGCGATCTTTTCTTGACTGCTTTGCATTTAAGAGTTTCTTGGTTTGCAGGAGTCGTAGGACGCTTACACGAACTGCGTGCATGCTCTAGCTCGCCACAATTACAGCACATGATTTTCTTCGGCTTCTTGTCTAACATACTTTTCAACAAGTTGACGATCTGGTCAAGTCTGTCATCGTCACCTTCTTCCTGTATGGTCATATCTTTGTTGTATCCCGAAGCCATAGTGGCTGCTTCATATTCAAGAGCAGCAGTCAATGCATCGACCAATGTTTTAGGATGGGCTAATCGAAGCGTTGCTACGCGGGTATCAATTAGAGTACTTCACCACTATTACTAGGAAAACATAAAAGGTTTTAACCAATTAATTCATAGGTTTGACTAGCTCGAAATTATACGGTTGTTCTATTCGAACCGGTAGAGTGGGTCGTGGAGGAGCCAGAAATGAAAGTAATATATTTGTAGGGTTCTTTATAATCCTCACACTGAACAGCTTAGTTACCCAACTTGTCTAGTTGCTTATTTACAGGTAATATGGCCCCATGTAGTACTACACGGTGTACATAGAGCTATATATATAAATATATAAGGTGCTTCTAAATAATATTCATCTTGAAAGCAAAACTGATGGACTAAATAATTTATAACTCTAACAACTAATTGACCAGACAATATTTATTGTACGGGAGCAGGACCCAGCCACAGTATGCAGTACTAAGAAAAGAATTGAAATCTCTTACTTCCTACTCCAGGAGGTGCGACTCTACCTTTACAGCAGGCTGTACGTTGGTATAATTTGTGACAGTTTTAGATGCTACTGGAACTAATGTAATGGACAGGTTGCTGGTAAATAGTTCGCAGCTAATTATTTAACTGGTCATTCCAGTATTGGCCTGAAATTGCGAATATTTATGATTAGATGAGCATCTCCGGAAATCAAGATATCTTACCGAATATGGGCAGCGGCCGTGTACAGAAAGGTATGTTAATCCACAGAATGTGTGCATCAACTGATGTCAATCGTACTCTCTCTTTGATGTTACTTTCTTTGTACTAGGGCTCCTTAGATCCGAAATAGAATTCGATTTCAATAAAACCACACGGTCTACATTCGGCCTAGAAAAAAGAAAAGACAGAAGGAAGAGAGATAGGCAACCTGAAAATTTCCTTAGCTAGGCAATTTTTGGTGACATTCAATTCCATAGTACTCACAGAACTAGAGTAAGATTTATATTTTACATTCAAGAAGAATTTTAGTTCAAGGTCAATCGACATTAAACAATGTAAACAATGACTACAGGTTATTTCAATAGATAATTAGCTGATCTTTATTAGAATTTATAATAAATTGTAAGTATTATTTTATTAGATCCCTATTCAGTCTTCTCCATATCGTGGTCACATAAGCCGTCAATAAAGGCATGGATGCCTAAACATTCCATCATGTTCTCTGGTGCTGATGGATAAGCAAATCGAACTAGTCGGGCAATATCCAGTTCATACTCTTGAAGAGTTTCGTCACGTTTCCGCCTTCGGTTCTTCAGCTGGAATCTGTACAAATGTTCCAAATGTTCGTGACCATATCGCATATCCAACCTCTTCTTCAGCTGCTCGAAGTCATCCGTTTCTTCCAGAGGTATCGTCTGAAGTACATCTAAGGCATCTCCCCGAAGCGCGATAGTTGAGTTCACTGCCTTGTCTCTATCGGACCAATTATTCACTCTAGCGGCTGCTTCAAATTGTTTCACATAATTGGTCCACGACAATTTTCTATCGAACGTTGGGGCCTTGACTCGGGTAAAACTGCCAATGTCTTCAAACTTAGGTAGTGTTTCTGGCTTGCAAGGTTTCGTTTGCTCAGTCTTCTTTTCTTCCTCTGGCGTGCCTCGCGTTCTTGAATCGGCAATATTTTCCTCTAACTCCTTGATTTTCTCGTCCATCGTTGTCATCTTATTCTCAAACTTCTCGTCCATCGTTGACATTTTATTCTCGATTTTCTCGTCCATCGTTGACATTTCATTGTCAATTTCAGATTTTAGAGATGAAATTTCATTTTCAAAGTCAGCGGCAATGTCGTTTTCATTAAAAAGATATCGGCAGATAGATCGTTCTTCAAAGCAGAAATATCGTTTTTCACATTCGTTGAAAGTTTCTCCATGGCAGAAATCTTCTCGTCCATGTTTTCTTCCATGGCAGAAATCTTCTCGTCCATGTTAGCAGAAATTGACGAGATTAAGGTAGAAGCCTCGTCATTAAATAAAACTGTTTCTGGATCAAATCCGTCATTTTCCAGTGCCACTTTAAGTCGTTCTACTAATTCACTTTTCTTACCGGACGTTTCCAACTCACGATCTTTCAATTCTGCTCTTAGTTCCGCCACTTTGAGGTCACATAGTCTCTTGGCCATTTTTACGTAGCAATTTATTTGTATTACCCCACACCTGACACCAATGTAATGTTTATGTTATTTATTTAAACAGTAAACGGGTGGGATAAATTTTAAACACACGGTAGGTTCACTTACTTAATTTATTTAAACACTAAACTAATCACTAACACTTAATTTATATATACTCAGTATATTCACTTAAACTATTTTATATAAACACTCAACTGATTTATATTCACTTATTCAGTGTTTATCTTATGATGTCCAATTATCAACTCAACTCCTCCGCTGATCGGTCCTTTATTATATTAGTGCCCTTTTTACTAGAAAATTCCGGACTGCGGCCTACTCAAAAAAATGGCTTTCTGACATTTTCTAGATAAGACTCGTCACAAAAACAATGTTTAGGTAAGATAATCGTAAACATTTATAAAAAACCTGCGTATCCGCCATAATTTTAATTTTCATACCTGGCTTAGACAGAGTCGGATTTAGGGTCTATACTAGTGTGCTGTTTCGTAACAATAACAACACAAATCCTTTGAAAATATGGAAACTTAACATAGCAAATTGGAAAAATTTCGCAGATCACATTCGGAGAAACATTACTAACCTAAAAATAACAGACAACATCAATGATACCCTTAAACATTTCAAGTATATAATATTATCTGCTGCCTTTGATTAAATTGGAAAAACTGGTTATCTCAAAAAACACAATCGCATACCTAGGTGTAATAATGCTTGTGATACTGCAATAAAAGCCAGTAAACATTCATGGAACAAGTTCAAAAGACACAAAACAAATGAGATTCTATTAGAATACAAAAAACAAAGAGCACATGCGAGGCGCACAACACGGAATCACCAAAAAGAATCATAGCACAACTACCTGAAAAGTATAAATAGTTTCACGCCCTTATCGTCAGTATGGAAAAAGGTGACAAAAATATCAGGAAAAAATATAATTAATGAAATTCCTGCCTTGAAAACAAAAACCAACACATTAATCTCAAATTCTAGCGGAATTGCTAAAATTTTTGCAAAACAATATATACAATCTTCAAGTAATGAAAACTATGATGCCGATTTCTTAAACCTCAAAAATATAGCTGAATCTTCCCCTATAACAATTGAGGAAAACGTAGATCAAATTAATAATCCATTTTCAATAGAAGTGTTTTCTGAAGCATTGCAATCTATGAACCGGGACCGGACGATTTCCCGACTGTATTTTTGAAGAATCTTCCGTATTCTGCAAAACAGCATTTGCTAGGTATATTTAACTAACTTGGAATCAATATAAGTTTCCATATATTTGGGGACGAGCTATAATAATACCTATCCTCAAACTACGAAAGTCGGCTCTATTGCCTGAGTCTTATAGACCAATATCACTTAAATGTTATGTTTACCCCAAAAAAAGTTGGAATTTTGAAAAATTTTCTTGAGTTATTTTTACGATTTCCATCAACAACACGAAAAATGGTTTTTAGAAAAAAATCCTGTGTGTATGTCGTCGTCGTCGTTGTCGTCGGCCACATTTCGTTATATGTCTTGTTAGCACGATACAACCTCCGGCGTGCAACAAGTCACCAATTTTATGACTGAATATTATGAAGGATATTAGTGTTTTTAAATGAAACTCAAGGTCTCTAGTTAATTCCACAATATAATACAAGTTATTGAAAATTCTAAAAAAATGACAATTGTTTCGATAAATCAATATCATCGTCAGAATGCATCTCAAAGATGAACCTTATCAATTTTCAGCTCGCTAAAGCCAGTACAACGAGTGCTATGGTACTTGAAGTACCAAACTTTTGTCATTTTTGGAGAATTTTCAGTTTGTTAGTACGATACAGCCTCCAGAGTGTATACAAGTGACCAATTTTATGTTTGAATATTACTCAAGGTGTCTCACAGATATACCCTATTGATTTTCAGCTGACGAGAGCGAGTACAGCGGGTCCTATAAATCCAGATATAATATATTATTGGTTATTTTTGGAGAAATTTCGGTTTGTTAGCACGATACATTCCCCCGAAGTGTATACAAGTGACAATTTTATGATAGAATATTGTTAATAGCCACAGATGCGGAAAAGTTCTAATCTTTAAAACCATTTATAATTTTTCAATACTATCTGAAAAAGCACCCTGTGTAAAATTATTGGCCACGATGACTTCATAGCAATTACGTCATGTTTACAATGTTCAATATTATGGCGCGTTTCATCCAACTTTGCGGGAAAAATATTTTCTATTAGATTTCATTCGTTATCTGAATTACCTACTTTTCCAGCATTTAATATTTTCGACTTTGAAGGGTTCCACGCCCGACGTAACGCCAAAATCAGAGTGAAAATAAATCGAGTTTTTCTCAAGCCTCTTTTATAATAGGGCCGCTTATTTTCACTTTTCATCACCTATGGGAAAGTATTAGAAAAGTAAATAATTTTTGACACTTTCTCCGAGGAATTTATTGAAAGTTCGATCACTTTTGGGATAATTATCAAAAATAAGAGCGATATTGAATGAAAAATATATTTTTAACGTTTTGTCAAAACTCTAAATGATGTCAGTCATTATGATTATTTAGTATAGAAGATACTCCATTAAATGATATTAGGAACATTAAGAGACAAAACTACTTAGCCATATTAGAAGTCAAACATCCCTACAGACTTCTCAAAACATTCAGAAAGAAAAAATACCCAATTAAAAAGAAAAATTGACAAATTCTGAGGGAATACAAAGAGATGATGGAGATGTGAAGAGAATACTTCTGAGATTTTTTAAAATAACACCAACAAACAAAGAAACAGAAGGTAAGATAATAGAAAACCTACGTAGAAGCAGAAAAATACAGTATCACTTTATAAATAATGTGCTTAACAAAGTATAGCCCGAAGAAGATATATTTAATTCATTTAATAAAGATGATAATCATGATTTCAGAACTAAAGAGGAACTATATAACTGAATGCGTCGTATATTTTGACCCTGACAAAACGTTTTTAGGTCGGACACCACAGTGCAACTGCTACTCCGCCGAAGAGCTACTCAGGGGTGGGTTATATGCTAATAGAGACACAAGGAGTAGGTCTTTCCGGTACTCGGGCAATCCTACTTATTTTCACGTTACGAGGCGGAAAGTCAAATGGGCGCCACCCTGAGTCCTACTAGTCTACAAGTTACCTAACATCGACAAATCCCAGTCAACAAAACAAAAAGTTGGAAGGTTATCAAAAATGAACAACGTTATTTAATATTTACAAGTAGATTTATTAAATCAAAATTAGATTTTGAGAGAAAATTGAAATTTCAAATGTTATTAAATATTTACAACTAGATTAATTATTAAAAAAAAATTCTGAAGGAACATTGAAATTTTAACATGAATTATGAATTTTACAAAAGAAGATATTAAATTACATATGGTACAGAACTATGAAGTTAATTAATACATGAACTGTAGTTGGAAATAATCGATAATGTTATACGATTATGGACGTTAGTACTTTCCTTGAAATTTCTTTATAATAATAAATATTTAATAACATTTTGAAATTTCATTTTTCTTTCAATATCTAATTTTTGACTGTCTCGACCCTTACTTCGTGGAATATGCTCATATTAGTGTTTTTAAATGAAACTCAAGAGACCTTGAGTTTCATTTAAAAACACTAATCTAATTTTCATTTAATAAACTACTTGTAAATAATAAATAACGTTGTTCATTTTTTATAACCTTCCAACTTCTTGTTTTGTTGACTGGGATTAGTTGATGTGAAGTAACTTATAGACTGGTAGGACTCAGGGTGGCGATCAATTGTCTTTCCGTCTCGTAACGTAAAAATAAGAAGGATTTCCCGAGAACCGGAAAACTCTACTCCTTGAGTCTCTATTAGCATATAACCCACGCCTGAGTAGCTCTTCGGCGTAGTAGCCGTTGCAAGTTATCAATTTTACAAAAGAAGATATTTAATTACATATGGTACAAAACTATGAAGTTAATTAATACATGAACTGTAGTTGGAAATAATCGATAATATTATACGATTATGGACGTTAGTACTTTCCTTGCATTTTTTTCTTTTCCAACGATGAATCTCTTGACTTACGAAGGAATCAGGAACTAATCAGCTGTATCAAGTCGGCTTTGAGTAGAGCCCTCGGTCCAAGGTGGTAAAATTTCAGCCGGTAAAAGCTTAAGCCGGTAAAAAAAGGTTTGGGCCGGTAAAAAAGTGCATTCAATTGAATGCATTTCGATACGGTAGGATGAGAGAACTCAACAATAAAGACTTAAATATCCTAATGAAAACGAACTCATCCGAAAACTTAAAATTCGACAACCATCGACAAGAAGTATTATTCGATGTTACGAGGCGTAAACGAAATATACGTTACTCTTTTATCGACGAGAAATGGTGGTGAACGAAATTCACGTTACCACGGATTGGTTTATGATGAAATGTCTTGTATCAAATAGTCTATATTAACTGGGAGAAACGACCAGAAGAACTTTGCTACCGCAACCTAATTCTAACGTGTTTTGTTTCTACTCCATTTTCTAAAATATTCCTGCACTCCAATTTTTTGGTGTTTTCTTAATCATCAAGCCAATTTATCCGAAAATTAATTGTGTGGCAGATGAAGAATGAAATTGTAGCCTGTAGCAAAATTATAGAATCCTGTCTTGGTGCCATATAAGCACAGCGTATACTTTCTAGAAGAGATCGGAATTGTACCGACTATTCTTGCTATGATCTTTGTAAATTATGTTCGAAGTTCGAAAGCCATTGGACCAAGTATATAAACGAGGAAACCGGTTAGCTTTGGAGTTTTAGATTGAAATCGGTGTGAAAACATGAACAAGTGTTGTGCGAGAAATTTAATTAAATGTACTGTTTCAGCTCTTAAAATAAATTAGTGAAATTAAGTAGAAATAAATTAGTTGTAGGTAAAATAAAGTACTTGTAAAAAAATAAATTAATTATATTCGTTTAAGTAATAATAAATACTAACAAAACTGCCATCTACGGATGTCATCAGTAAAACTTTGCGCCATGTACACACCTCAAGTGTGTAGCATGTCTATCGATCTATTTCGATTTAATATAATAAATTCCGTGTAAATTCCGCTTGCCGTCTCACTAGCCACTCCCAACCATATAATTAAAACTGAACGTCGAGACAATTGACATTTTTCAATTCTCCCCTGTTTGCTACAAGCTAAAAATCATTCCTTTTCCTATACCGACGTTGAAGAGAAAACACGTACTCACGTTTTCTCTTGTTCTGAAATTTTTCTTAATTTGCTGTGGTAAGTTGAAAGTTCTATTTTATAATCTCTAAACTTCATTCAATATAATCGCTGAGATAATTTTTATTGCATTTCTTTCATTTCTGTTCTTTTACATATTCAGAGATAAATTACAGTTGCACGTAGTCACGGAGTCCTTTTATACTTACATATTAATTTTAAACTAAATACAAATCATTGTTTAATTTTGTGCAAACACTTGAGAGCTTTTTATGTTGCAAAATATATTTTTTCAATATAATAAATAACATTATAATCACATTTTAAAACCCATAGAATATTCATTCGTATGAAAGATACCGACACTGCAGGTTTCAGATATATTTTTTTAAGAACGTTATTTATTCAGATAACAACTTTTTGGCTCTTATAAGTTTTTCAGAACATTAGTATACTACTAATTTAGTTAAATTGTTTTTTATTGTTTCAATATGGGAGACATGTATGTTGGGAAGCTTTCAGTAAATTTCATTTTTGTAAATTCAAATAACTGCCTTCCTTTTAAACCTGAAAAGCTGAATCAACACAATGTGCCCCATTACAATCAAGTTCCTACATATCCCTGATTCTTGTGTACTCTTAGATAAGCACAGCAGCTACGTGAGAGCAACGTGAGAGCTACATGAGAACTACGTGACTTTATCGTTGAAGGCAGTTTCCATTTATCTAAGACACCTTTACCGTTGAAGACAGCTTCCATTTATCTGAGACACCTTTACTGTTGAAGACAGCTTCCATCTATCTAAGACACCTTTTACCGTAGAAGACAGCTTCCATTGGTCCGAGACATCTTTCACCATCGAAAACACCGCTTCCATTCCTTCAGAACATCTAAGCCACCAGAGTACCGTCAGTTAAGTACATCCTGTATTTTTTCCGTCCCGTTCTAAGACCGAATTAAATTACTTTTTTTATATGTTCTCTTTTATTTCCAATCCACCCGGCTGTAAGAGCCACAGGGTATCGTGTCCGGGTTGATAAAGTTTGAGCACGTTTTATTTTAATATTTTCAATATTAATTTTTTATTTAGAGTAAATTATTTTACACGGTGTTTCTATCTTTATCACCGTAGTTTTGTTCTCGCTATTTCGTTACGTTTCAAAAGGTAGTGGCGCCCTGAACTTTCATAGTCTGATCATCCTCTGTTATACAAAGTATGTCATTAACTTGGAGTCGAACCACCCTTGAGAAGTCTCATGCCGGGATTTTGTTCGAGTGAACGATAAATGGTTACAAACTGGCGCCCTCGAACAAATAAATGATTACAAGTGACTCTAGAAAGAATAAAGTTTCCGTTTAATAAATAATCTCTAAAAAATTTGAAATCACTTAAAATATCATGTCGTTTATTAAATTTATCCAGCTTTTTCTGTTTTAATTTGATACTTACAAAGAAACTGATCTAAAAAATCATTCGGCGTGAAAAAAATGTATAAGACTTGGCCCAATCTTTGGTGTTAGGGTGGTTATAATATTACAATATAGGTTTACTTGCTAGTGCCAACAAAACTTTTGGAAATAATTCATCTCGATACCTTCCAAGGAAATGGTCAAAAGTTTCTGACAATCGTCGATGCATTTTCCAAGTATGGACAAGCCTATCCGATAGAAGGATCTAGTTCTATCAACGTTCTAAATGCTCTCCTCATCTATGTAACACATCATGGAATGCCACGCATGATGGTAGGTGACAGCGGTACCGAGTTCAAGAATGGACTTATGCAAGAGTTTGTAGACACTCATAAGATTATAATTCATTACAACAACTGCGGATAGCCCACAGTCGAATGTAATAGTTGAACGCTTCCACTCCACAATACTCGAACATCTCACAGTCCTCAGAACAAAGAGGAAAACTTTAAGCATTAAGGAACGAATGCTATATGCCATCTTGGATTACAACAATTCTCTTCACTCTGTAAACAAACAAAAACCAATAGATGTTCTGAATGGTAATTTCGGCGCTCAAGGCCCTTTTGACATAGACATCGATATAGCTTTGTTAAACAACTATACACAAGGCTGTCACAACCTAATTACCCGGCCTTGGGACTTCGCTCAGGTAGTGAGTTCGGCCTTAGTAACACTATTTTTTATTACCTCAACTGGGATAAGGTGAATCAACAAACAAAATTTCGGGACAAATGGATTTATTTGACACACAATAATAAATTTACAAAAACCGTACATTCTCAATACAAATACGAATAAATATCAGTTATATAGTGGAAATGTCCAACTCAATATTTTATATATACCAAAAATAAGTAAGGGACTTATCTTGGGAAGACTCGGGACGTACAGCTCGCAGCAGTAGTCGAGGGTTCTTGAGCCGTTGTTGTATGGACGATGTGGTCCGATGAGTGGATCTTGTAGACGGTCTTTAGGGTCGGTACAGGCTAAAGCGGTCCTTAAGGTAAACGGTCCTTAGGTCGGTCCTTAAAGTTACAGAGCTGTAGGGAAGAAATAAAAAAACAGGAGAAACAGTAAAAAATTGAAAAGGAGGAATAAAATGAACAGGTAGGAGCTTATACTCCAATACATACAAAAATTTGAATTTAATTTTCAAAATAAAACCACAGAAAACTGTTCATTCTTATTCGTCCTGTTTCCAAAATAATCAGAAAAAGCAAATTTAAATCGGTGGAAAATAACCATATAGAGAATCTGTTATAAATTCGCTCCATAAAATAACTTTGGACGCCACCATATTTTTTATTAAAGAAAGATAACACCGGCGAAGAAAAAATGGAAAACGCCATCACAAAAACATTGTTTTTTTTATAAAACGAAATATTTTAACTAAATAGAAAAATCGAAATAGAATAATTTTTAAGCACACAATAACAATTTGAAAATATATAGATAACTTACCAGCGAAGAAAATTAAAAATCACACACAAATTGATATTTAACAGAGAATGCTGATTAACTTTTCAGCGAAGAAATGAATGAAAGAGGCCGAGTTCCACGTCAATCGTAGTTTAAATAGCCATTTAATGATAGTAAAAACTATCAACGATACGTTCCTACGAATAAGTAACACTCCAAAATAATTAATGAAAATAGGAACATGTCTCAGCGACATGCTACAAGGCCATAGGGAAAAAAACTAAAAAATAATATGAAGAAATCAACAAGAGAATCCAAGACATCAAAGGAAAAGCCATAGAAAAAAGGAATGAGAAACGACAAACTCCTATAACCTACAAACCTTCTACCGAAATTTATAGCAAAAAATGGTCAAAAGAAATAAATTACTTCCAAGATTTTCTCCTAAAATCGTTACAAAAGACAATGAGGTCACTGTTGGCACTCAAAATACAACTATGCACAAGAAAAATGTCAAACACCAGCCAAGCAAATCTAATGTGAACCCTATTTTAGAGATGTACATACATAATGGCCCAATAAGTCCTGATATAGGATCTCAAGGACCACCCAGGAATTCTAACCCTCAAGGTGTTACTAGCAAGAATGCGAACTAGTAAACACGACTTTATCCACTATTTTCAACTGAGACCATTAGCTGAAGAAATGAATGCACTTGAAAAACAATATCGAACAGTAAGATCAGAAATTCAAGGAGGATATCTACTAATCGCTGCTAAGCAAAAACTCCACAGCATCTATCCAGAATATAAACTGAAGAGAGATTATATAATGGTTTGGGAAGCATAATCAAAGTAATATCAGGTAATTTGGATCTAGAAGATGCCGAAAGATACGACAAAGCCATCGCCTCACTTGAGAAAAATCAAGACAACATTATATCAGAAACTGACAGACATACGAGTCTAAACAAACTAATCGTGGCAAACTATAATACTACAGTGACACACAACCAAGAAAACATTGCTTTTGAGATAAACAAAATCAGCACTGATATGAACAAATTTGTATTTGACTTCAATAACTACATGGAAGTACGAAACATATTAGACCAGCTCAACCTCACTCTTCAGACTATCATCTTACAGCTTCTCACGGACTTAGAAACGACCGTTACATTTGCAAGATTAAATATAATTCATAGCAGCCTAATCAACCCAGAAGAATTTAAATGGGCAGTAGAGAAAATGCATGAACATCACTCGTCCGAACAATTGCCATTCGTTCAAGAAGATTTCACGAAATACTTCAACATTCATCACAGATTGGTTCTGATATTTTCATATATTATCAACCCCCACACATAACCAAACAATAATCATTCCACCAGGTCCTTACCTAGCCTCTAATGAAAACCTGTACCAATATATGGAAATACTCTCTGAACCAATAGGCATGGAATACCTATGTAGAACAGCTACTTCAAGAAAGCTATGATTCACGAAATCCTGAAGCTCACCAACGAATAAGCCCGTTGCGAACATCTACCTATCTCATTTAAGTGTTTTTAAATGAAACTCAAGGTCTCTAGTTAATTCCACAATATAATACAAGTTATTGAAAATTCTAAAAAAATGACAATTGTTTCGATAAATCAATATCATCGTCAGAATGACAGAAGTTACATTTCATTTTATGCCTACCTGATGTTTAGTAGTTATATTTGGCTAGACCAAGAAGTAACCTAACTTGTGATTGGCTTAATATATGTTTATAGAAAAAAGAAGAAGATGTGATATTACAAATATTGAAGCTTAGATATTATCAGCCCTATGGTGATATCCTGGATATCATTTTTCCAATTAAGATCAGTATAACTGTGCAATGATATAGAAAACCAGGAAAACTATATCTGCTGATCTTTACAATTATCACTTAAGAAGACAGTTTATTAGTGGAGAATTCCCTAGATTTAACTGTTCATTGACAACTTCATATTGTGGGTTTCTTAAATGTCTTCTAATTTCCAGTTCTTCAAGGAAATCCAGTTCTTGTTTCTTTTCACAAATATGCAGTACTTCTAGTTTTGTGTTAGGTGTCAATGAATGATTGGTGTCAAGTAGATGTTTTGCGTAGTGGGATTTATCTGGTTGTTTTAATCTGTATTCTCGTAAGTGCTCACTGTATCGTATTTCAAAATTCCTAAGAGTCTGACCCAAATAGACAGCATTACATTCTGGACATAGTTTTACTGGTTTTCTATATCATTGCACAGTTATACTGATCTTAATTGGAAAAATGATATCCAGGATATTACCATATGGCTAATAATATCTAAGCTTCAATATTTGTAATATCACATCTTCTTCTTTTTTCTATAAACATATATTAAGCCAATCACAAGTTAGGTTACTTCTTGGTCTAGCCAAATATAACTACTAAACATCAGGTAGGCATAAAATGAAATGTAACTTCTGTCATTCAGACGATGATATTGATTTATCGAAACAATTGTCAATTTTTTAGAATTTTCAATAGCTTGTATTATATTGTGGAATTAACTAGAGACCTTGAGTTTCATTTAAAAACACTAATATGAACATATTCCACGAAGTAAGGGTCGAGACAGTCAATTTCATTTATCTCATTTAACTCCACATTCATTCAAGAGATGTCGGAAGCCCATTATATAGCCGTTTTTCCCCAGGTTTCTAGACAGCTTTCCACTTCACTTCAATTATGGTGCTTCAAGGAACATACCTCTTCGAACTTTCTCCAGGATGTCGCTTCAGAACAAATTCGGAAGCATTTGAAAACACAAAATCGGTAATACGAGAAGAAGCTTTAACCCAGCCAAGAATCAAAACCTCCCCACAGACTCAGATAGCCAAGACCAAACCCAGCCAAGAATGAAAACCTCCCCACAGACTCAGATAGCCAAGACCAAACCGTTGATAATTAAGAAAATCCCGTTGGACCAACACCACCTTCTTACCAGGGAAGAAAAACGACTACAATCAATACCTACCAACCAGCAAAAGACAGACCCCACACATTTCTGGTTGACTCCAATCTACATCATCGTAACCATTTGTATAATACTGGGATTATATTAACTTCGAGGACGTCAACGTAAAATTCCAGAAAACCAGAGGTTCATCAGTATGTGTCATCATCACCATCAGTTTTGTTCGTCCCTTATAAAACTTCTTCAGGGGATGGAGAAGTTACAGTTCGTTGACCCATGGCTTATGTATGGTATTGACCTTCGAACGAACGCTGATCCATGTTTGTACAACAACTGATGATTCTGCAGAATTGCATATTTTTAGTCGATAGCTACATTTATTTTAGTATATAAGTTCGATTAATTGAATATATTGAATATAGTGTATTTTGTGTTTAAGTAGTGTAGTTTTATTGTCAATAAGGTATCTTTTTTAAAAGTGACTTTTCAGGCAGTAACCCTTAATTAGCGCATCATAACAAATATAAGAATAACATTGGTTTACCCCAAAAAAAGTTGGAATTTTGAATTTTTTTTTGAGTTATTTTCACGATTTCCATCAACAACAACACGAAAAAACGGTTTTTAGAAAAAAAATCCTGTGTGTATGTCGTCGTCGTCGTCGTCGTCGTCGTTGTCGTCGTCGTCGTCGTCGTTGTCGTCGGCCACGTTTCCTTACATGTCTTGTTAGCACGATACAGTCTCCGGAGTGCAATGAGTCAGCAATTTTATGATTGAATATTGTTAAGGACATGTCACAGATGATCCCTATTGATTTTCAGCTCACCAGAGCCAGTACAACGGGTGCTATGGTACTTGAAGTACGATATTTTGTCATTTTTTGGGAAATATCAGTTTGTTAGCACGATACAGCCTCCGGTGTTCAACAAGTCACCAATTTTATGATTGAATATTATTCAGGGCATCTCACTGATAAACCCTATTGATTTTCAGCTGACCAGAGCCAATACAACAGGTGTGACAGTACTTTAAGTACGATATTTTTGTCTTTTTTGGAGAAGTTTCAGTTTGTTAGGACGATACAGCCACCGGAGTATATACAAGTGACCAATTTTATGATTGGATATTATTAAGGGCGTCTTAAAGTTGAACTCTATTGATATTCAGCTCACTAAAGCCAGTACAACGGGTACTCTACGGTACTTGAAGTACCAAATTTTTGTCATTTTTGGAGAATTTTCAGTTTGTTAGCACGATACAGCCTCCAGAGAGTATACGATTGATCAATTTTATGATTGAATATTATTCAAGGTGTCTCACAGATGTACCCTATTGATTTTCAGTTGACTGGAGCGAGTACAGCGGGTCCTATAAATCCAGATATATTGAATTTTTGGTTATTTTTGGAGAAATTTCGGTTTGTTAGCACGATACATCACCCGAAGTGTATACAAGTAACAATTTTATGATAGAATATTGTTCAGGGCCACAGATGCGGAGAAGTTAGTTTTAATCCTTGAAACCGTTTATTTGTATTTTTAATTTATTCACTCATGAGACTGTTAAATTGAGCTTTCGTGAATAAGCTGTTTAATCTCTCGTACTAAATAAACAGGGAATGATACTGAAAATCGATAAAAGTCACAATTTCCTCCTGTCAAAATAATGGATGTTGTTATTAAGTTTAAACGAAACAACGGGCACGTTTTTGATGACTTCGAGCTTCATTTGCTGCAAAAAAAAACAAATAAAAGCTCTTCAAATCCAATGGTGAAACGACGTTATCCGGAAAGAAAATGACTACTGTTAAATATTTTTATTTGAAAAATTATAATACGAGTTATTGCTGTTGCCAGAGTACCTGACTCTATTAAAAGTAGAAGTTGTTATGAAACCAGACATAAATCAACTCATATTATTCTGAAAAATAATAAGAAAAAATAGAGAATCCAGAAATGACAGATTTCATACAGCAATTCTAAAAATATATTTATTTCAGTAAAATGTGATATATTAGCGAATAGTGAGCTCTTGATAGGATATTGTTAAGGCCGCTTGACATCGAGCAAAACAATGCAAGACGCAATATTTTTTGATCACAAGCATGCGTAGATGAAGCTCAGCTGATAGATATATCTATTGCAATTTTATCGGTTTGATGCCATTTCTATTGCATGCAAGTTGCAATTCTAGGGAGAAATCTAATTACTTTGGGTTTAACAACCAACCAAATGTCTGTCAAATCAGTTGATTGACTCTGGAGCACATTTTTTGTAAAACTAACCTTCTTGATTTTTAGTGTTTTAAATGAAACTCAATATTTCTAGCTAATTCCACAATATAATGAAAAATGTTGAAAATTCTAATAAATTGAGAATTGTTTCGATAACTGAATATCATCGTCAGAATGACAGAAGTTACATTTCATTTGATGCCTACCTGATGTTTAGTAGTTATTTTTGGTTAGACCAAGAAGTGACCTTACCTTGTGATTGACTTAATATATGTTAATAGAAAAAAGAAGAAGATGTGATAATACAAATATTGAAGCTTGTATATTATTAGCCCTATGGTGATATCCTGGATATCATTTTTCCAATTAGGATCAGTATAACTGTGCAATGATATAGAAAACCAGGAAAACTATATCTGCTGATCTTCACAATTATCACTTAAGAAGGCAGTTTAAAAGTGGAGAACTCCCTAGATTTATCTGTTCATTAACGACTTCATATTGCGGGTTTTCTAGTGTCTTCTAATTTCCAGTTCTTCAAGGAAATCCAGTTCTTGTTTCTTATCACAAATATGTAGTACTTCTAGTTCTGTGTTTGGTGTCAATGAATGATTGGTGTCAAGTAGATGTTTTGCGTAATGGGATTTATCTGGTTGTTTTAATCTGTATGCTCGTAAGTGTTTACTGTATCGGATTTAAAAATTTCTAAGGGTCTAATCCAAATAGACAGCATTACATTATGGACATTTGAGTTTTTAAATACCTGATTTCTTTAATGCTGGTATTTTTGTTTTTACACTTAACAATTTTGTACTTACGTTACCTTCTGTTTTAAAAGAAATTGTTGTATTCGGTGCTAAAGATATTATCTTTGAAATATCATTAGAAATATTTCCTGCATAAGTGATGGTTTTATAAGTTTTTATTTCTTCAGTTTGTTTAGCAAATATTAGTTGTAATGCCACTTTTTCCTCTTTTTTATTAATTAGCTTATTTATCATATGTAATGGATAACCATTGGATGTTGCTATTTGTCTAATTATATTAATCTCTTTATCAAAATCACATTTGTTCATAGGAACTGAAAATGCTCTATGTATCATTGAATTATATGCCGCTAGTTTTTGTGACACGGGGTGATTGGAACTATATGGAATTGTCACATCAGTGTGTGTTAGTTTTTGGTAAATTGAATAATCAAG
Organism: Galeruca laticollis; assembly: GCA_963921935.1. Taxonomy (NCBI): domain Eukaryota; kingdom Metazoa; phylum Arthropoda; class Insecta; order Coleoptera; family Chrysomelidae; genus Galeruca; species Galeruca laticollis. The sequence goes on along the minus strand of OY998177.1, from coordinate 239,951,518 downwards.
TACATTATTAACTCTCTAAATTTTCAAATCAAGAAAATTGATTGAATTATTTTCTTCAACTTCTAATGTGAATTTAATTTTTGGGTGTAAATTAATAATCTGGTTGAAAAATATATCTAATTGTCGTTCACTACCTATGAAACAAGCTAATATGTCATGTACATATTTATACCAAAATGTTTTCAAATCGTGGTGCATAGTGTGTTGGTATGCATGTACTTACAGTTTCATGATGTTTAGACTATTGAATTCTATGTTGTGTGTATTCAAGAATAGAATTCAATACTCTAAACATCATGAAACTGTTAGTACCTACATACCAACACACTTTGCACCACGATTTGGAAACCATTCAGACACTAATTTTACAGATAGTGAAATAGAATTTTTAAATAAAGGTTTAAAAGTATCATACCATCAAAATTTATGAATAATATTAAACAAATTATAGCTACAGAGACAGAAATAGTTTTAAAATCTAATTCAAATAATTTTCTTTATGAGAAATTAAAAATTTCCAATTTAATAAAAAATATTGTACCTTCAAAAGTTAAATGTCCCACAAAAAATGACATTACAGTTTTAAATGCAATCAATAAGAAAGTAGAAGATAATAACTTAACAGTTACAAAATCTGATAAGGGGAACACATCTATCATATTAACAACTGAAATTTATAATTCAAAAATATATAACGTTATAGAATCTAGCGATGTAAAAGTTCTTAGAGCAGACCCAACAAAGAAGTTTTCTAATAATGTAAGGGATTTTGTTAATAATTCAAATTATCTTTTGAGTGAAAAGAGGTCCATCATAAATAAGAATCCTCATTGTCCACAATTATATGGAACCGGCAAATTACATAAAATAACGAAACCAATTAGACCTGTGGTTTCTTATGTTAATACTCCTAATAATATATTGGCAAAGAAGCTTAACAATATACTTAATAGTTACGGATATGCATCTAAATACTCAATTAGAAATTCAATAGAACTAATCAAAAAATTAAAAGCATTCAACTTACAAGATAACTGTAAGCTTATTTCATTTGACGTTACTAATATGTTCACTAAAATTCCTCCTAAATTTATTTATTTAATCGTGTCTGAACTACAAATATATATAGCTATAAATGTTCATATATCACTCCAGTGTCTGGCGCATATCACAGCATTTTCATTGCACGTCCATAGGTCCCGGAGGGTACATGGGGCTTGTAGGGATTGGCACGACAGGAGGTGTTCCATTGACTGGGCTTCTCCGCATTCACATGCTGCGTCTTCCAGGTATCCCCACTTCACGAGGTTGGTCTTGCATCTCCCCATTTGGCACCGGAGTCGGTTGAGGGTCTTCCAGGTACTCCAGTCTATGTCCGAACCTGCAGGAAGTTTTTCTTTTGGATTCCAGGTTGGAGTGCCGTGGTCTATTAGGCACTGTTCCCATCTTGCCTCCTTGGTGGCAGTTTTAGAGGCTGTGAGGGGCTGTGTAGATTGTATAAAATTTCGCCCAGATTTTAGTCTGGACGCTACCGGTATATGTTGATACAGAGTATGTCTGGTGTCGTCGCATTGTCTGTTTCGTTCGGCCATGGCTAGGGCTTCCCTCCGTATTTGTGGGGGTGCGATTCCGGCTAGAATGTAGAGTTGGTCAAGGTTGGTGGGTTTTAGGCATCCCGTTATTAATCTACACGTGTCGTTCAGGACAGGGTCCAGCCTATGGGCGTGTGCTGATCTCTGCCATACGGGAGATGCAACGAGCGTTAGTTAGTTTACGGAGAATGCCGTTTCTGGTGTTGACTTTGGCCTTGGTTTTATCGATATGCTTCTTGTAGGTGAGGGAGCGGTCCAATATAACCCCTAGGTAGACTGGGTTTGGGCAGTGTTGCAGTTTAACTGAGTTCCACTCTATTTGCAGTTCCCTTCTCGCCTGTCGGTTATTGACATGGAATAGGCATGTCTGCGTTTTTGCTGGATTCGGGTGGAGTTAGTTAGATCTATAATAGCCGCTCAGCCTTGATAAAGATTCTGTTAAGTGTTGCTCTATCTCTGCGATGTTTTTTGACTGGAAGGTGATAGCTACGTCATCGGCGTAGATAAAGCTTCTTGTTGTTGGGCCGGTTGGTTGGTAGATGGTATACACATTGAAGAGCATGGGTGCGAGCACGCTACCTTGGGGAAGGCCATTCTTCTGGTTCCTCCAGCGGCTTCTTGATCCTTGGAACTCTACATAAAACCTTCTATTCGATAGCATTGTGTTTAGCACTTTCGTCAACTGTAAATCACCTGTCATTTCGAAGATTTTTCCCAGTAATATTTCATGCTTTATAGTGTCATATGCCGCCGTTAAATCTATAAAGACGACCTTTCTTTCAAAGCCATCCTGAATGTGTTGTGTGAGGCTTAAAACCTGACCAGTACAGGATTTCCCAGGTCTAAACCCTGCTTGCTGGGAGATTAGGTGGTTTTCTATTTGGGGCCCATACTTGTTCAGAATGAGGCGTTCGTAGAGTTTGAACGGAGAGCATAACAGTGACACCGGGCGGTAGCTTTTGGCATCTTCCCGTGGTTTCCAAGGTTTGTGGATGGCTACGACCTTAGCTATTAGCCACAATTTTGGGATTGTATTGTTGTTCCAGCATGAGTTATACATTTGAAGAAGCCATTTCAGGGCTGATGGGCCTAGGTTTATCAGGAACTCATTCAGGATGTCATCAGGGCCTGGGGCCTTCCTGGCCTTCAGAGACTCGATTGCAGTTTCCAGTTCTGTAATGGTAAAGTAATCCTTATTAGCTTGTCTAGGCTGTTGTGCCATTCTGAAAGTGCGGGTCACTTTCACTTTTTGATCAGGCTTACCATTTAGAAGTAGCTGATGTGCGATTTCGTTGGCGGTGACGTTTACTTGGTCTTTAGAGGATGTTGGGTCGCCTGATAGCTTTTTAATGAGGCTCCAGGCCTTTCTACTGCTGTGTTTCATATCTAGGCTTTCTATTGTGTCTTTCCATGCCCCTTGTCTCTCCTTACTGATGGAATCGATCAGCTGGTCACCTAGCTGTATGATTTCCGGAGAAAAGGGATTCCGACTGTAGTGCTCTAAATATTCCTCGTATGTGTCTTTACTTTAATTGGGGAGACCGGGTATATAGTAAGTTCTGCAGCCGCAGGGAATGCAGCGCCTCGCTGTCTTCTTGATTGCAGAGATGAAATTATCGTAGTTTGCTGGGGTCGGTGGGAGGTCTCTAATTTCTTCGTCGATCTCTTCTGTGAATTTATTCCAGTCTGCCTTTCTCAGATTAAACCGCCTTTTAAATGGGACCTTCCGCGGCATTATTACTGGTCTAAACTTCAGCATAATTGGCCGATGTTGGGAGTGTGGGATAGGGTCCATGACTGTCTTGTTGCACGTTGCAGCTAGAGAGTTGTTGGTGAAGATAAGATCCGGGTTATAGCCTCTCATCCATCTGCCACTATTAAAGGAAGCGGGCTGTTTCTGATCATAGATGAGGGTCATGTCATTGTCCTCGGCCCATCTCTCCAGGAGTTCTCCATCCTCGTTCATGTCACGGTATCCCCAAGTTGTGCTGTGGCTATTGAAGTCTCCTATTACCACATGTGGTTGGTTAAGATGTTGGGGGAATAAGAATCTCTCGTTCGGTGGTTTGTATATTGAGGATATCCTTATATTTCCAAGGTTAATCGTGATCAGCTCTATGTTATTAAGTGTGGTGGCTTGTAAATTATTTACTTTGATTCCTGGCTTTACAAATATTGCACTTCCATATTAGTCATGGGGGCATTCCTTCACTAGTACCATTTCTGGTATGTTTGGACGTCGTTGTGATGGCCCCCTGTGTGTTTCCTGGAGGCATAGGACGTCACATGAATTCTCTTTGCATAGGTTGGAGATTAAGTCTTGCTTAGTATTTGAAATGCCTTCAACATTGAGTGATATGATTGTCAAGCTTGGCTCTAAAAAGGCCCTTTTTCCATGTTTTCGATACGATCTCTTATCAGTGTAGCTCAGTTTGTGGAAAGATTAGCTGATACTTTCGTACCGTTGTCCAGGGAACGCCCGAATGAACTAATAGTGCATTCTACGAGGAGGCTCTTTCCGTGTTCCCCATTCCTCCTAAAAAATGTGTAATACTTGTAAGAACATTAATAGAAGATAAAAATATTAATGCAGGAATAATATCAGATATACTTAATTTATTTGATTATTTCACTTTTGATAATAAGATATATATTCAAAATGAAGGTTTACCAATGGGAAGCCCTATATAACCTATTTTAGCAAACATTTTTATGGACAATTTAGAAAGAAAGATCTTTGAAAGTAATATTTCGAAAAATATTTTATTTTGGTATAGATATGTAGATGACATATTAGCTTGTTTTATGGGTAGTGAACGACAATTAGATGTATTTTTCAACCACATCAATAATTTACACCCAAAAATTAAATTTACATTAGAAATTGAAGAAAATAGCTCAATCAATTTTCTTGATTTAAAAATTCATAGAGTTAATAATGTACTTGATTATCATTACTGATTAGAAATTTTCAAATCCTATACAGTGAACACTTACGAGCATACAGATTAAAACAACCAGATAAATCCCATTACGCAAAACATCTACTTGACACCAATCATTCATTGACACCTGATACAGAACTAGAAGTACTACATATTTGTGATAAGAAACAAGAACTGGATTTCCTTGAAGAGATGGAAATTAGAAGACACTTAAGAAACCCACAATATGAAGTCGTCAATGAACAGATAAATCTAGGGATTTCTCCACTATTAAACTGTCTTCTTAAGTGATAATTGTGACGATTAGCAGATATAGTTTTCCTGGTTTTCCATATCATTGCACAGTTATACTGATCATAATTGGAAAAATGATATCCAGGATATCACCATAGGGCTAATAATATATAAGCTTCAATATTTGTAATATCACATATTCTTCTTTTTTCTATTAACATATATTAAGTCAATCACAAGCTAGAAACATTGAGTTTCATTTAAAACACTGATATTAGTAGATTCCACGAAGTAAGGGTTGAGAAAGTTAATATCTTGATTTTGTTAATAGCATTTTTTTGAATTATTTTATTTGTATTGTATAATGTCACACAACGTGCAAGAGTCGTCATATACAATATTTTGACCTTGCAAGAAATGGCATGCAATTACTTGCAGGTTGTATTGCTCCATGGTAAGCGGCCTTATGGAATATTACTTTGAAATCATGCGCCATTTACTTTCATCACCACTGATTTAGGCAAATCTTTTCAGTATTTATCTTATAAGATTTTTATTGCCGCTCCAATTTCACCGTCAATAATTTCAAGCAGATACTACTGTCAACAATTCATCGTGGTAGGGTGTTTATTGACACAATTCCTGTTACGTAAAACTAGGGCTTTTTCTGGTCTCAACTGTACTATGAATTTTAATAAAAACGCATAACTCCAACGATTTTATCGATGCGCACGTGGCCATCATCTATTTTTAATCCGAACTTAGAGTTTCGTATGCATCTCGTTCTTTGCTGAATTTTATAAGATCTTTTGCAATTTTGATAGGTCATAAGTTTGTTATCATATTCGCGAACTTGTTTCGTATATTCTGAGAGGATATTTTCATACAGTGTTGGAAAAAGGTTTTTATTATGTACATGATTATGCTTTCTTCTTCGGAATTTAAATTGTCCGGTTTTGTTTTGGATTGTAACGAAAAACTCGTTTAAAACTGAAGTAGATCAAAGAGATCGTTCTATAATATTTATTTTTTAATAATACATATGAATTAGAGTAATAGAGGAAGTTTTTTCTCTGCTTTAAGTGCCAAATCATCACTTTTTCTCATTCGTATTAGGTATTTCATCAAGGCGACTGGTGTCAATTCTTGACATTATACTTGAATTAATAATTAAAGTAACTAGGGTCATATATCACGAATTGCATTTAACCTCTGCGATATAACAAAGAAAACTGTAACACAGTTTATAACGTATTAAAAAAGTAAAACGAATTAGGTACTAAAAATAAGTTAAAACTGTTGCTTATGTAACTGCAGCAAACACGTTTCTAATGTTATTGAGAACGGGAAAGAATATTCAGAGCCATTTTGGCAAGCGCTGGATATTCATCACGAATCCTACACCAAAAATCGTTGAGAGACGTTGTTTTGAACAGTGACACCAGACTTGTATCTGACGACATTCCTAAAAGAGATTCATATACAATAGAACCTCTTTAATTCGAACTAATTGGGACAGGGGGGGGAGGGGTTCGGATTATTATCAAATCGTTCGGATTACAAAACAACAGCTAAAACGTTCCTAAAATGGGCTATAAGTGTTAAAGAAGGAAGTGTTAAATACTGTATTTTTTATGTACATAATTAAATTTCATAACCATATAGTAAAAACGTATTATGTACAGTAGAAAAACGTATACACTACTATAATATAAAATTATATGTATGTACGTATATATTTTGAATAAAATAACATAATCAATCAAAGTCTTAAATGAAATTAACTGTCTCGACCCTTACTTCGTGGAATCTACTCATAATAGTAAGGGTCGAGACAGTTAATTTAATTAAAAAATCTTCGAGACAAGATTTGACCCGACTGTAAAAGAAGTTACTACAAAAACATCACAAAACATTTGGTTGAACCAAGAATGCCTTAGGAAAAAGGTAATAACAAATTGTGTGAATATAAAATGTCACACTAAAACACCACAAGCACAAAAAGCTATAAAATGTGCTCAACGAGTTTGGATAAAAGCAGAATGTAAGAAATGGTTCAAAGTTAGAGACTCCTTAGACAACTACATAAAAGTTGTTCATTCAGAACTCACATTCCAATTACATCCAGTAGAATTTCACTGTTTGGATGACAAAATTAGAGAAAGTGTCAGCACGATGAAGCATAAGAAATTTAAGAAACCAGAAAAGAAGCTACAGAATCTTGAACACACACAACATAAAATTCAATACTCAAAACATCATGAAACTGTAAGTACCTACATACCAACACACTTTGCACCACGATTTGAAAACCTTTCAGACACTAATTTTACAGATAGTGAAATGGAATTTTTAAATAAAGGTTAAAAGTACAGCATAGCACCAAAATTTACGAATAATATTAAACAAATTATAGCTACAGAGTCAGAAATAGCTTTAAAATCTAATGCAAATAATTTTCTTTATGAGAAATTAGAAATTGCCAATTTAATCAAAAATATTGAACCTTCAAAAGATAAACGTCAAACAAAAAATGACATTACAGTTTTAAATGCAACCAAAAAGAAAGTAGAAGATAATAACCTAACAGTTACAAAATCTGATCAGGGGAACATGACTTTATAGAATCTAGCGATGTAAAAGTTCTTAAAGCAGACCCAACAAAAAAGTTTTCTAATAATGTAAGGGATATTGTTAATAATTCAAATTATCTTTCAAATAAATAGGAATCCTCATTGTCCACAATTATATGGAACCGTTAAATTACATAAAATAACGGAACCAATTAGACCTGTAGTTGCTTATGTTAATACTGCGAATGATATATTGGCAAAGAAGCTTAACAATATACTTAATAGTTACGGATATGCATCTATATACTCAATTAGAAATTCAATAAAACTGATCAAAAAATTAAAAGCATTCAACTTACAAGATAACTCTAAGCTTATTCCATTTGACGTTACCATTATGTTCACTACGATTCCTCCTAAAGAATGTCTAATACTTGTAAGAAAATTACTAGAAGATGAAAATATTATTCCAGGAATAATATCTAGCGATGTAAAAGTTCTTAGAGCAGACCCAACAAAAAAGTTTTCTAATAATGTAAGGGATATTGTTAATAACTCAAATGATCTTTTAAGTGATTACGAAAAAAGGTCCATCATACATAAGAATCCTCATTGTCCACAATTATATGGAACCGTTGAATTACATAAAATAACGAAACCTATTAGACCTGTAGTTTCTTATGTTATTGCTCCTAATAATATATTGGCAAAGAAGCTTAACAATATACTCAATAGTTACGGATATGAATCTCAGTACTCAATCAGAAATTCAATAGAACTAATCAAAAAGTTGAAAGCAATCCACTTGCAAGATAACATAAACTCATTTCGTTCGATGTAACTAATATGTTCACTAAAATTCCTCCTAAAGAATGTCTAATACTTGTAAGGAAATTACTAGAAGATAAAAATATTAACCCAGGAATAATATCAGATATACTTAATTTATTTGATGTATGCATTAATCAGAATTTTTTCACTTTTGACAATAAGGTATATATTCAAAATGAAGGTTTACCAATGGGAAGCCCTATATCATCTATTTTAGCAAACATTTTTATGGACAATTTAGAAAGAAACATCTTTGAAAGTAATATTTCGAAAAATATTTTATGTTGGTATAGATATGTAGATGACATATTAGCTTGTTTTATCGGTAGTGAACGACAATTAGATGTATTTTTCAACCACATCAATAATTTACACCCAAAAATTAAATTTACATTAGAAATTGAAGAAAATAGCTCAATCAATTTTCTTGATTTAAAAATTCAAAGAGTTAATAATGTACTTGATTATTCAATTTGCCGAAAACCAACACAGACTGAAGTGACAATTCCATTCAATTCCAATCACACAGACTAGCGGCATATGATTCAATGATACATAGAGCTTTTTCAGTTCCTATCAACAAATGTAATTTTGATAGAGAGATTAATACAATTAGACGAATAGCAACATCCAACGGTTATCCATTAGATATGATAAATAAGCTAATTAGTAAAAAAGAGAAAAAAGTGGCATTACAACTAATATTTCCTAAACAAGCTGATGAAATAAAAACTTATAAAACCATCACATATGCAGGAGATATTTCTAATAATATTTCAAAGATAATATCTTCAGCAACAAATAGAACAGTTTCTTTTAAAACAGAAAGTAACGTTAGTACAAAATTGTTAAACGTAAAAACAAAAATACCACTATTAAAGAAGTCAGGTATATATAAACTCAAATGTCCAGAAGTTAATGCTGTCTATTTGGGTCAGACCCTTAGGATTTTTGAAATCCGATACAGTGAACACTTACGAGCATACAGATTAAAACAACCAGGTAAATCCCACTACGCAAAACATCTACTTGATACCAATCATCCATTGACACCTAACACAAAACTAGAAGTGCATATTTGTGAAAAGAAGCAAGAACTGGATTTCCTTGAAGAATTGGAAATTAGAAGACATTTAAGAAACCCACAATATGAAGTTGTCAATGAACAGTTAAATCTAGGGAGTTCTCCACTAATAAACTGTCTTCTTAAGTGATAATTGTAAAGATCAGCAGATATAGTTTTTCTGGTTTTCTATATCTTTGGACAGTTATACTGATCTTAATTGGAAAAATGATATCCAGGATATTACCATAGGGCTAATAATATCTAAGCTTCAATATTTGTAATATCACATCTTCTTCTTTTTTCAATTAACATATATTAAGCCAATCCTAAAACTAAAACTAAAAGCTGTGAAAAAGACAACAAAGAAAGACCGTCATGACATGCGAAAATTAAAAAACCCGGACACGAAGGAAAAAGTAAGACATCACTTAGCAGAACAACTGCAAGAAACAAATATCAATAATGATGTGAAATTTGAATTAGACAGAATAAAAAACATTGCTACAAGCGTCAGTGAAAAATATTTAAAATCAGATCAAAACATCAAAAGAAAAACATGGATGACAGACGAAATTCTACATATGATGGAACAAAGACGACTTATGAAAGATACACCCGCATATTCAGCAATTCACAAGCAAATACAAAGAAAAATCAAGGATGCCAAAGAAAAGAAATTACAAGAAGATTGCCAGGAAATAGAAGCCCTACAGGAAAAGTATGATAGTTTTAACATGTATAAAAAGGTTAAAGAAACGGCTGGGTTGATCAAGCCCAGAACAATATGTAAACTGACCGACAAACAAGGAAATCTAGTAATAGACAAACAAGACAAGATAAAGGTATGGAGCAACTACATCTCAGAACTATTTAAAGATGCAAGACCGCAGCGGCCACAGATAATAGATAAATCAGGTCCTGCCATCACCGTCGATGAAGTGCAATCAGCGGTGCAACAAATGAAAGATGGAAGAGCTCCTGGACCAGACAACTTTAGATCTGAAATTCTCAAACTTTTCGACGAATCTGGAATCACACAACTAACAGAGATGTTCAATCTCATCTATGAAAAAGGCGAACTACCGAAAGATTGGCTACTGTCGGAATTTGTTATAATACCAAAGAAACCAGGAGCAAAGAGATGCGAAGATCATAGAACTATCAGTCTCATGAGTCATCTATTGAAACTATTCCTGAAAATTATTCACAGAAGAATATACAAAAAGTGTGAAGATTATATGTCGGAAACTCAATTCGGTTTCCGAGATGCGGTAGGTACTAGAGAGGCACTATTCAGTGTACAGGTATTATTCCAGAGATGTAGAGACGTCAACAGCGACGTATATGCTTGTTTTGTAGACTACAGTAAAGCTTTTGATCGAGTACAACATCACAAACTAGTGAAAATATTAAATACTGTTGGGATCGATGGAAGAGACTTGGAAATAATATCGAGACTATATTGGGATCAGTCAGCATATGTGTCCGTAGAAGGAGAAAAATCAGATGCCATAAAGATCGCACGAGGTGTAAGGCAAGGATGCGTATTGTCCCCTCTATTATTTAATGTTTATTCAGAATACATATTTAGAGAGGCTCTCGAGGACGTAGATGAAGGAATATTACTAAATGGTAAAAGATTAAACAACATCAGATACGCTGACGATACAGTGATTATGGCTGGAGACCTCAATGGATTACAACAACTAATGAACAGAGTGTATTCAGTTAGTCTAGAATACGGTCTCGATATAAATGTCAACAAAACGAAGTACATGGTAATCAGCAAAAGTCAGATTCCACAGGAGCACCTCACCCTAAATCAGCTACAAATTGAGAGGGTCGGTAAATACACATATTTAGGAACTACACTCAATGACCAATGGGACCACTCACAAGAAATCCGCTGTAGAATAGAGAAAGCAAGGGCCGTATTTCTCAAAATGGCATCAGTTTTTAAAAGTCGATCTCTGACGTTAACTACCAAAATAAGACTCCTTCGCTGCTACGTTTTCTCCGTCTTACTGTACGGGGTCGAATCATGGACCTTGACCGACGCAACAACAAAAAAACTCGAAAGCTTTGAAATGTGGCTCTATCGTAGAATATTAAGAATCTCATGGACACACCATGTGTCCAACGTAGAGGTCTGCAGAAAAATGCAGAAAGACACCGAATTAATAAAAACGATAAAGATCCGCAAGCTAGAATATTTCGGTCATATAATGCGAAATGAGAAAAGGTTCAGTCTATTACAAAATATCTTGCAAGGGAAGATCCCTAGTAAACGTGGCCCAGGACGACGGAGAAATTCATGGCTCAAAAATCTCAGGACATGGTTTTCAACAACTACTACAGGACTATTCCGTGCAGCAGCAAATAAAATCATAATAGCCAGAATGATCGCCAACATCCGGACCGGATAGGCACTAGAAGAAGAGAAGAAGCCAATCACAAGTTAGGTCACTTCTTGGTCTAGCCAAAAATAACAACTAACATCAGGTAGGCATCAAATGAAATGTAACTTCTGTCATTCTGTCGATGATATTGATTTATGGAAACAATTGTCAATTTCTTAGAATTTTCAATAACTTTTTTTATATTGTGAAATTAAGTAGAAACCGTGAGTTTCATTTAAAACACTATTCAAAGTCTTAAAGTTTAAAAAAGACTGTCATTTTCTTCTGAATCAATGATGAAGTGCGTTTTTTGGCTGCTAAGTCTCGAATTTGCTTTAAGACCATCAATTGCGGTAAGCAGCATTCGGGTTGCCTTCCGTACAAGTTCATGGCCATCTCTAATGAACTAAACGCATCGGCATGGAATGGTCCCAAATCAGAAGTTCCTTCATCTTTACTGCTCTCCTCAGATTCGTTTTCCTTGGTGACGATGCAAAAAATTTCATCTTCATTATAAATCTGATATCCTGGATCATTCTTGTCACTATTGATCCACTCAGTTACGTCCCACTCCTCAAACCCAGGAATAGCGTGACAAATATCGACAATTTCTCCGACAATCTGAGATTCTTCATATTCTTCACCATAATTACAATTTTCGACTGTATTGTTCTCATGCATAGGCCATAGCTTGTTCCAAGCTTTCGTCAGATTTTCCCCTGTTACATTTGTTCAAGAATCCACCAGAATATAGCAATAGTCCTACGTACAATCTGCCCTGACAGCAACCTGACTTCTTGATAATATGGTAAACAAGCCAAACTGACGTTTAGCAAGTACAACTCAATTGATACTACATTGATATATCAATGCACTCTCAAAGCTATACTGTTTGTCAGCGAAGAATGAAGGTAGTGAACAAGTAATTTAAGGGGAATCTTTTGGTTTCTTAAATCTACATGTGATTGATAATGTCAACGAAGAGGTACTTATGAACTAGAAATATTATTAAATTTATTAGAAAATCTATAATCACAGTGTTGCGGGGTGAGTTGCAAGATCAACCCGTAACAATTGACAAAGCGGTATAATTTAAAAACTGATGAAAATATAAAAAATACAGACTATACCAGTGGTTCCCAACCTTTTCTGGACCACCGCCCCCTATAGAAGAGAACAAAAATTTCACCAAAGTCGCTGGTTAGTCCAAAGTAGTTAATTTTATTTGAATATCATCTGTACCATCCCAATTGATCAGTATTTAGCTTTAATTTCAGTTAATGTCTAAATTTTATTTTAGAGGAATGATGAAGGAGAAATTTATTAAACGACTAGTAAATGTACAATAAAATTGTTTATTAAACTTTTGAATATAAACACAGAATCAATAAGGAATACAATAACAATACAATAAGAAATACAAAATTATTAATAAAGAAAAAATCAATGAGACTGTTGAGGCTGGTGGAGTGTTACCAGTTTGTTAATATCGGGTTCCGATTTCGTTAACATCAATCGCAGATCGCCACGTTCAGTGATGTGTAGTTTGTTATTTTGTATGAACATTGCGCGTTCGCTTATTAACGTGCGAGGACAAGTCATATACTTCTATTCTGGACTAAAAGAAATTATTAGTATTGTTAATAATGCTAATTTAAAACTGCTTATTAACCCTTATTAAATCATTTTTATTTCACCATTCCTCTTGACTGCTTATTATTTGCTTCTGAATCCGCTACCGCCCCCCTAAAAGGCTGCAGCGCCCACAGGGGGGCGGTATCGCCCCCGTTGGGAACCAATGGACTATACTAACAATATAAAAACGTGACATATGAAATACAAATTTAAATATATATAATACAAAGTTAGCATCGTACATCATACCAAATATTGAACTATGCGAATGTAACTCAAAAGTCTAGGGTAGGTTGCAAGGTCTCACAAGCAGAAAAGCCGTTGTTAATCTCCAGGACCTATCAACTGTATTTGCCACTTTTAGTTCTAAAGATAGCTGATTGAATAGTTTTTTGGCATTGAAGGATTAGTAAAGTCAATATTAAAACCCCCGCATGAAACTTTGTTGCTTTTAACAGGCAGAGCGTCAAGTAAATTTAGAAGGTTCTCGATCTGTAAACACAAATTATATATAAATCGATATTTTTGTTGTAAATTGTGGAAAATTCGAAAGTATTTTCTACTTGTAGAAAATCATATTTAGTCTCTTCTATTCTCTCATCTGTACGGTACCGTCTTCCATAAAATGTGGTTGGAAAAATAAAATTTCATAAATTTCCTATACTATTAATACTATTCAACCATCATTAATAGTTCCTATTTCTATTTAAAATATGGAAATAAACTCTTCTCGTCATATTATTTTATTAATGCTATGAAAATTAATTGCTTAATGTTGACATTACGTAGAGAATGTTCCATTCCCATTCTGCTAATTTCATAGTTTTAATAGTAATTTTGCGCTGAGCAATCGAAACTTTCCATCTAAGTCCAAACTTACGAAACCAAATTGAATATGATAATAAAAACGAAAAAAACTTAGTTAGTCGAGACTAGCTGACTGATATTAAAGTCAATATTAGCTTTGTAGGAAATGAGATAAACGTTAATAAAATATTAATATCATACTAGAAGTATAATTCGTTACATAAATATTCCACTACTAGAACCCCGTTATATAAAGGTAAATGTTAACAAATCTTGAAAACAAATATTCCATTTTCAGTCTAATTTCGTAAATGTATATACTATATAAATATTTTCTTGGATGACTTTTCATGATTTTTAATCTATTTTAATGAATAAAGTGATTTTTTTAAAGAAATATGTTCCTAATGGTTGTAAGTTAATCACCAAACACATCGAATTTGAATTATAAATTGAGATTCTTATCGTTTTTAAGTTTAGTGCAAAAATTAACACAAAAAAAAGAAAACCATGTGATTAACAAAATACACTGCAAAACTCTTATTCTATCGGAACTAATGGCACTGGAGCTGGTGGATGTACAAAAATATTCGCATCTAAAGTAATATTCTCTTCACATCTTCCACTTACCACTGATCAGGAAACAATTCTCTCCTAACAAACTGACTATATGCTCCCTTTATCTTCAACCCGATTATTCCTTACAGCTTCTTGATCTAATATATCAACTACCCCATTCTTTTATCCTCCCATGTGATTTCAGAGTACCTTTCGACGTGGCAAATTTCTTGAGAACATAGTTAATTGCACTAACTCGTTCCTTCTTAATACAGGCCCCAATACTCACTTCAGCTCATCATCCGGTAATTTTTCAGGTATTCATCTGATTATATTCGATACAAAGTTGATGACAACAAACAACTCCCCGGAACTATTGGCATCTGAACAAAGCTAACTGGCAAGAATTCACATCTAAAATTGACTCTTTGCTAAAACTGTTATTAGTTCAGTTTCTCAAGAGTCCACTACTAAAATTGTTGTGGATATACCGTTTTAATGTATAGGGAGCCAAAACTACTTCACATTAGTAACGTTATTATTATAAGACAGTAATGTGACATCAAATATATTAGAATTAAATTAAATTGAATTGTCATCAACTGTTGAAGTCAAGATCAGGAACAAAAACTAATGTAATCTCTCCCCTTACAGCAACGTTAATGACTCATTTCAATCATTTACATACATCGTGTTGTCATCAGCTAACAAAACCGTACGATGGTGGAATCCTTCCTGTGAAAACGCAATCCGATAGTCTAAGTCGGCTCTAAACTACTATCAAAAACATAAAACTCTTGAGAATCTGATACTTTACGAACAAATGAAGCTCAAGCCAAATACATCGTCAAACAAAGTAAAAAATCTTCTTGGCAAAAATATATAATCTTTGACTGACAATTCCAATCCATCCCAAACCTGGAAAAAAATACATCAAATTAAATACCAAAAAATCAATTTTAAGATCACTCATCTTATTTCTAAGAACTCTGGAATTTTCAATAGTAAAATTATTGCAAATACATTAGCCCAACACTTTAAAGAAAAGATTAAAAATAACAAAACCAAATAATCTACCCGATACTTCTATGACTTTATTTTCCCACAACAACTCTTCCATAACAGCACAGGACATCAACTATCCATTTACTCTCCCTGAATTAACCTCAGCTCTGTCTCCTGCAATAGACCTTCCTTACATACTTTCATAACGATTTTCTAATTATGGTCTTTCCAAACTTTCAGACATTTACAACCTCATTTGGACATCTCAAGAGTTCCCTACAGAATGCCAGAAGTCCGTAATCATTCCCATTCTTAAAACTGAACAGTCATCATCTCCCCTAAATCATACAGCCCGATCTCCCTTACATGTACCATAGATAAACTTATGGAGAAAATGATCGATAAATGACTTATGTGGCTTTTCGAAAAGTATAATATTTTCCCTAAGGAGCAATCTGGATTCAGACGACAACGATCCACTAACGACAATCTGATCCTTTTACAAACCCATATTGCCAATACTATTAATAATAAATAGGAAACAATAGCTACTACCCTTTTCATATAAAAGGGGCATTTGACACTATACCTTGCCACAAACCATTCTTGATAAACTATCACAAATCAATCTTACTAACAATATATATCTATTCATATCTAATTTTCTATCTTGTAGAATTTTCAAAGTACCTGCAACAAATATTCAACACGATGGTCTTCCCCAATGCTCAGTATTAAGCTCATATTTATTTATTCTTGCTATCAACAGAGAAAATAGAACTTCAAAGAGTGGTCTTTGTTGAAAAACCTCCAAACTCGTGGGGATAGCAGCCAAAAAAACTCTACAGGTTAGAGATAAAGTGAATCAATTAGTACGTTACCTAAGCTTTCGAAGAGCATTACGACTTACTTGTATTGTTGATTTAAAATTAAACTCACATTTCACAAATTGCAGGAAAACCTTCATCCACTAAAGACAGAAATGTCGACTAAATCTAGTTTCTCATCTATATATAATAATGAGAGCAAGGATTTTTTCCTGTTTTTTAAAACCAATAGACATACAACAAGAAATTAACTGATTTTGTTGAATATATATTTCAACGTGAAATTGACTGCTGTCGAAAGGTAGTGTTACGGGGGGCAATTGGAATGTTGAAGTAAAAATGTTTAATAAAAATTCTAAATTTGTAAGAAATACTGTTATGTTTTTTTGGTTGCTTGGTGAAAACTTCAAAGAAAAACAATGATAAATCAATGTCCACACCTGCGATCACGATAAGATTGAAAAATTACACTATTAAATTTAACCATACTATTGTCAAACAGCTGCCACCTGTCTTTTGCAAAATGTAAAGGATTGAGATGACGAAATAAGTCAACAGTCAGTGAATACTCGAACCTCTCACATTCGGTATTCCCAAACGGTCAACCCATTCCAGCATTAACTATTGTTAGATAAAAAAGCCAAATACTGACGATCTCCACTTTCGTCTGATGTTAATTTCCATGAAAAGTAATAGTAATTATATAACATTACCCTAACAATAATAATGTCGGTTAGGAAAAGTGATGTAAGATCTGTAACTTATAACACATGGAAATGACCTAATCTCTCACGTTAAGGCCCGACTGTTTGGAAATCATCTGCATTCGCAACTGAGCTGTGCTAGCCGTAATGTAAAAAATTCTTTTAAACTGAAATATTAAATAATGTTTGTATTGTCAATACTCGACTGACCTGTCACCTCAGTCAACCATTAACTCAGAACACTAATTTGGGAATCAATGTAATCGCTACCGGAGTGGACATTATTAAAGTGTAACAAATATGTATAAATCATACTAAGTGACTCAATGTCAGAACTTCTATTCATTGGTTCCTCAATGTTATTAATATGATACATTTCTAAAAACTTTCTTCTGTTATAGTTTCTTTCTACATCAAAAATCTTTACTTTATCAAAATCTATATGGTGGAACTCATCTATAACATGTTCTGATAATGCACATTTCCGCTTTTTTAACCTTGCATCGCTTTTATGTTGAGCACAACGTGATTTCAAGTTCTGAGATGTCATTCCTACATACATTTTGTTACAATTTCTACAAGGGATACTATATATTACGTTAGTTTTCATCAGGGAATCCTCCGGTTGTTTTAACTTAGTAAAAAGAGACTGCAGAGGTTTGGCTGTTGTTTGAGCAATTTTTTCATTGGTCCCCTTGAATTCTTTGATGATTTTTTCTGACAGATCTTTAATATAATGAAATGATCCAAAAGTAACTTGTTGTGTATTATTGAAATTAGCATCCTGTTCATTTCCATTACTATTAATATGACCGACCGCATGTTCGTCGGGAGTGTTGTAAATCAACCTTTTGAGAAATTTGATAGGATAACTATTTTTTTGAAGCGTATCAATCAATATTTTAAGGTTTTTATTAAGTAATGTTGGATGTGATATTTTTTTTATGAAAACAGGCATACAAATGTTTTTTAGAGGTGCATCTCCTGAACGTTTTCTTCATATTTATATAAATTGAACTTAATGGTTAAAGTTTAAATCAGAAATATTAGTATTTTGAATAGGTACAGGCCAATTGGCTGTATAACTTATAATGTATAAAACTAAAAATTTAATAGTTTGAATATGTACAGGCCAGTTGGCTATATAACCTATAATGTATAAACTTGTAAATTGAGATTTCAAGCACGTGGTCGATAACCAGACTTCAACAAAAATCAATTTTGAATTTTTTTAAATTGTATGATAATTTTATATTGTAACGAAATGTGATATAGTGTGAGTTAATGATAGACGTAGTTGTTGGTGCTGTCGATGGCCATTCCATTTTTTTACCACTGTTAATCACGTTTTAATCTCAATAAGTTTGTAAGTAAATAGTGTTTTATAAAACATTTTAAATTATTTTAACAAAGTATATTTTTATGTAGCTTCCCTGATGATGGGTGAAAGTTCACTCGAAAGCTTCGATTAAATACTTAAAAGAGTACACGGATACGTTTTATTGCTATATATATATATATATATATATATATATATATATATATAGCAATAAATTGGAAAAGATATACTCTTAGCGGAAAATGTCCAAGCTTTCGAGGATGTTTGTCCTCATCATCAGGGAAACTAGAATGAAAAAACAACAGTTAAATACTGTGGTCAAAGAGAATAATTAAAAATGAAATTCACAACCACGTGTGTACTTAGCTCCGAAGTGGTTGTGAATTTCATTTTTAATTATTCTCTTTGACCACAGTATTTAACTGTTATTTTTTCATTCTAGTTTCCCTGATGATGAGGACAAACATCCTCGAAAGCTTGGACATTTTCCGCTAAGAGTATATCTTTTCCAATTTATTGCTGCAATCCCCAATATTCACTAGTTTTATTCCTAACTAGTCAGCAAAGACTATCTTTCTTATATATATATATATATATATATATATATATATATATATATATATATATATATATATATATATATTAAACTAATGTTTATTGAACTAATTTATATTTATTTTTATGAAGTTTAGATAATTATTATTTT
Organism: Galeruca laticollis; assembly: GCA_963921935.1. Taxonomy (NCBI): domain Eukaryota; kingdom Metazoa; phylum Arthropoda; class Insecta; order Coleoptera; family Chrysomelidae; genus Galeruca; species Galeruca laticollis. The sequence goes on along the minus strand of OY998177.1, from coordinate 239,932,297 downwards.
ATATGTTGAAATTTTGTTTTGATGTGGCTAGCTCAGTATTTATAAATTTATATGTTTTGTAATGTATTATTATTTTATTCGGGAGCATGAAACTCTGTCTGCTCTTTGAGTCCTGGCATTTAAAGATATATTACCTTTATTTCAATAAAAAGAAACACCTTACTTTTTAAACACATTTAATTTTAGAATAAAAAATTTTTAATGCTATAATTATAAGTTGCGACGCCTATGGTTACCTCAAATGAAATTATCGATTTTTATATTCTCTCCTGTGCGCATGCTTAAAATCCAGTCATGCGGATTTCAAGCGTGAAATGAACATAGTTTTTACAACAATGCGAGATGGAGCATCGGTGATCATTAGATACACATAATAATGTCAAATAATAAATACTTGAATGGTGTAACACATAGAAGAATTTATGTGGAGAATATACATAGAAATATTACAAATATGCTGTGGAAGAAATAGAATTAGAAGATTTATATACACATGGAAATATTATAAGATTTTTATACAGATGGACATATTACATGAATATAAATTTAAGCATCATTCTTATGATGATAAAATGGCGTAAGTACTTATTTTTTATTTATTTGTTCATGTTTATTTTATAACTAACTAAATAAAATCCGTTTTCTTTCTATTTTAGATCGATCATTGCCGTGAATGTTTATCAATTTTACGAAATTATGCACTTATTTGAGTTTTTTCTCTTATTATTGCCCAATAGTATTTTAAATGAACACTGACCTGTTGCTCTGGAATTTGGATAATGTTTCTGGACCCAGGAATACTCCTCTGAAGTTCCAACACCAATTTTGGAGAAATTTGGCTGATTTTCGCAGTAAAACTGGATGTGATTATCTGTGAGTACTATCAGAATTGTTTATAGTAGTAATTGATAAGTTTTGTCAAGTTATTTTGGGAGATTCATGAATTTTCGGGAACACTGCAACACAAACTCCACGTATCTCGACGCCAGCTTCCAACCTCCTAACGCTTCCTTTCGATTCTCAACTTCTTTCAATAAACAAGTCTTTTGTTTTTTCCAGGTCACTATTTCCAAAAGTTTGTTTCTTTACTTGTTGATTGAAAATTTGATCTGTCACTTTGTTTATAACCAATCAAATATTGTCCTATGCCATCGAATTATTTAATTCCGTTTACTTAGTAGAAAAGTTCATACATATACTATTTCACATTATTAATTCACTTGTAGAGAGTCTTTTGAGTTTTTGTCATACAAATAAATTAAACTTGGTTATATACATAGATACATTTTAAATAGTTCAATATCTAATATTGTTATTAACAGTCTATTACTGTTACAATCATATTACTTAGAACATAAATCCTTTTATGTAATCTCTATCTAATCTTTGTATTAAATTATTTATACTAACTCCTTTAACAAATTATTATTTATTGATTCAATGTTCATTTTACTGACAATATATCATTTTTCTTTATGTTATTAATAGTTTATCTATGAAAATCTATACTCCCTATTCTACTAAATATTTGTATTTGTTTTATAATTTAACTGCTTATATTTATAATTATCGTGACTTGACTATTCTAATAAATGTTTTATTTCAGATGAACAGCTGATTACATTATAGAAGATATTCATCGTCTTAGGCAACTTTATTTACTCCATTACATTTGTTAGGCAATTTCTAAATTTTGTACTATTATTGAGGTAATTTCTTTACTTATTAAATTGTTATAGACTAATTATTTAATATATCTTTACTTGATATGCTTTTAATTAAGAAAAGTGTTTCCTTTTTAATTGTGTTTTCTTAAATTATATTATTTTCATATGTTTTCATATTAGCAACATATTCCTATAGAACTAATTCTCTTAATATCTATGATATCTGGTTCAATATATATATATATATATATATATATAACACAAACTGAAAAATATCTTATTGGGGATTGCAGCATAAGAGGAAAAATACACTCTATTCAATTCTCCAAGCTTTCGTAAATCTTTATTTACATCATCAGGGAACTACAATAAGGAAGGAAAAACATAAATTATAAAAAGTGTTAATAAAAACAATTCTACAACTTACATTGATCGAGATTGCATCATTGATCTTGAACACAGGAAAAGTGCACAACAGAAAGTCATTAAAGAAATAGGTACAGTCGGCAATACATTTGCCTATTACTGGTAAACATTTTTATTAAAACATTATTAAAAAATAAAAAGTTTAAAAAACATTTAAAATCGAGAATCCACACACCCACGCGGACTTGTGAGAATAATGGCGGAAACTAAAAATGTCAGGTTAAGTACACCAATCATCATTACTAAATGAATGAAAAGAATCGATCTTTGCAATGACGCGAGACACTGAAACAATCGAATTGAAACTTTAAAGAGAATACAAGGGTGGTACCAAAATTATGGAAATGTATTTGAGTAATCATTCCAATGAAAAAATGATTTTAATCACGAGAATTAATATGTGATTAATAATGTTATTAATTATTATTATAAATATTATTATGGAGCTAATAATAATGGGGGAACACCTACAAAGAGGGGGAACACCTACAAAACAGGGGGAACACCTACCATGATGCCACAAGTAGGAAACTAGTGAGAATTATTCATATTCTCATTATTATTATTATTGTTATTAATATGGAGACAATTGTGCTTATCAAGCGTTAGGAGGAGGGAGTAGAGACTACTCAAATTTTGAATGTCAGTCTTCCTATTCATACAACCTTCTTCCTGGAAGATGAAAGCCATTTCCAAAAACAGTCTTTTATTATAACTTCTCTCCCGAGAAAGGATTTTAACTCCCTCAAAGTCAATGACATGATCCAAAGAGGAGACATGATTAGCCAGAGAACATCTTTCAGGGTGTAACCTTATATCACTTTTATGGAGGGATACACGGCTTGAAATTTTTTGGGAAGTTTGACCAATATATGATAGACCACAACTGTTACAACAAAGCTTATAAACAACATTACTACAATCCACAACAGGTATCTTGTCTTTTAAAGGACTATAAATTGACTTAACAATCAAGGAACTCCTGGAGGCAACCTAACATTCTGTAAGTATTGTGAAAAAATTCTAGCAAGTCTGGGCGTAATTTCCTTTATATAAGGCAGAGAAACCGTTAAATCAGAAGGAATCGTTCTGGAGGATGAGAGAGGATCCAACTCAGTTGCACCTGCTGCGTCAATTGAATGTATTGAGGTTTGTGACAAAACAGAAGACGTATTGAAGATGATCTTTCTCAGTAACTGTTTTGGATAGGCATTGTCAAGGAACAAATTAAAGAGAATATTACGATTCTTATTTCTAAATACAGGGTCAGAGAGGTTCATAACTCTAGCTGTCATTTGTTTAACCAAGTTAACCTTTATGCTAAATTTATGGTAAGAATTGTAGTTGAGATATCTCCCAGAGCTACTTTGTTTTCTATACCAATCAATTATAATCACATTATCAGGAGACCTAGTCCATAAAGTATCTAAAAAAGGGACAGACATGTTAGAGTTTTCTGTTTCGATAGTAAACTGAATGTAAGGATCATAGCTATTAAAGGTGAAAAGGAGATCTTCAGTGGAGTCCACAGGGCAAGCTAGGATTATATCATCTACATATTTCTTGATGAAAGGTACACTGAAAGGAAGTACCGGAAGGACCACGTCCAACAGATCATCCATTACATAGCACGCTAATATCGGAGAAATACTAGCACCCATAGGAGTACCAAAAGTCTGTTTGTAAAATTTATTATTAAAAGATCTGTTGGACGTGGTCCTTCCGGTACTTCCTTTCAGTGTACCTTTCATCAAGAAATATGTAGATGATATAATCCTAGCTTGCCCTGTGGACTCCACTGAAGATCTCCTTTTCACCTTTAATAGCTATGATCCTTACATTCAGTTTACTATCGAAACAGAAAACTCTAACATGTCTGTCCCTTTTTTAGATACTTTATGGACTAGGTCTCCTGATAATGTGATTATAATTGATTGGTATAGAAAACAAAGTAGCTCTGGGAGATATCTCAACTACAATTCTTACCATAAATTTAGCATAAAGGTTAACTTGGTTAAACAAATGACAGCTAGAGTTATGAACCTCTCTGACCCTGTATTTAGAAATAAGAATCGTAATATTCTCTTTAATTTGTTCCTTGACAATGCCTATCCAAAACAGTTACTGAGAAAGATCATCTTCAATACGTCTTCTGTTTTGTCACAAACCTCAATACATTCAATTGACGCAGCAGGTGCAACTGAGTTGGATCCTCTCTCATCCTCCAGAACGATTCCTTCTGATTTAACGGTTTCTCTGCCTTATATAAAGGAAATTACGCCCAGACTTGCTAGAATTTTTTCACAATACTTACAGAATGTTAGGTTTGCCTCCAGGAGTTCCTTGATTGTTAAGTCAATTTATAGTCCTTTAAAAGACAAGATACCTGTTGTGGATTGTAGTAATGTTGTTTATAAGCTTTGTTGTAACAGTTGTGGTCTATCATATATTGGTCAAACTTCCCAAAAAATTTCAAGCCGTGTATCCCTCCATAAAAGTGATATAAGGTTACACCCTGAAAGATGTTCTCTGGCTAATCATGTCTCCTCTTTGGATCATGTCATTGACTTTGAGGGAGTTAAAATCCTTTCTCGGGAGAGAAGTTATAATAAAAGACTGTTTTTGGAAATGGCTTTCATCTTCCAGGAAGAAGGTTGTATGAATAGGAAGACTGACATTCAAAATTTGAGTAGTCTCTACTCCCTCCTCCTAACGCTTGATAAGCACAATTGTCTCCATATTAATAACAATAATAATAATAATGAGAATATGAATAATTCTCACTAGTTTCCTACTTGTGGCATCATGGTAGGTGTTCCCCCTGTTTTGTAGGTGTTCCCCCTCTTTGTAGGTGTTCCCCCATTATTATTAGCTCCATAATAATATTTATAATAATAATTAATAACATTATTAATCACATATTAATTCTCGTGATTAAAATCATTTTTTCATTGGAATGATTACTCAAATACATTTCCATAATTTTGGTACCACCCTTGTATTCTCTTTAAAGTTTCAATTCGATTGTTTCAGTGTCTCGCGTCATTGCAAAGATCGATTCTTTTCATTCATTTAGTAATGATGATTGGTGTACTTAACCTGACATTTTTAGTTTCCGCCATTATTCTCACAAGTCCGCGTGGGTGTGTGGATTCTCGATTTTAAATGTTTTTTAAACTTTTTATTTTTTAATAATGTTTTAATAAAAATGTTTACCAGTAATAGGCAAATGTATTGCCGACTGTACCTATTTCTTTAATGACTTTCTGTTGTGCACTTTTCCTGTGTTCAAGATCAATGATGCAATCTCGATCAATGTAAGTTGTAGAATTGTTTTTATTAACACTTTTTATAATTTATGTTTTTCCTTCCTTATTGTAGTTCCCTGATGATGTAAATAAAGATTTACGAAAGCTTGGAGAATTGAATAGAGTGTATTTTTCCTCTTATGCTGCAATCCCCAATAAGATATTTTTCAGTTTGTGTTCTAATTGATCAGCAACGATCACGGCGTTTTTCGCTTTTCAGCTATATATATATATATATATATATATATATATATATATATATATATATATATATATAAATATATATGGGTGTTCATTTCAGGACTTCACACCCTAATTTTCTCGAAATGTGGGTATTTTAAAAAAAATCCTGAGACACGTCAACAAATATATCGAAGGGGACAACTTTTTATCATAAAGGCAACGCGCCCCCTTTCACCTCCCGCCAGGGGGAGTTGCTAACCTCGTTTTAAAGGTCTTTTTAATTTCTACACGTCGGTTTTTTTTTAAATTGATCGATTCGTTGTCGAGATATTTACGAAAATCTATTTGCTGCTTCGTACGATTAAAATAAAAACTACAACTGTTTATTCTCATTCCTTTTATCAAAACTAAATAACAATATTGTACACAGATTTTCAATTTAATAATTGCTCGAAATGTTGCCCATTGTTGGACAAACAATGGTTTAACCGCTGTTCAAATTCGTGACGCACATTTTCAAACACTTCTGTTCGAATTGCTCGACATTCTGCAGTAATCCTTTGTCGAAGGTCTCCTATATTTTGTGGCGGGCGTGTGTAAACAACTGATTTTAAATGTCCCCATAGAAAAAAATCACATGGTGCTAGATCTGGGGACCTAGCTGGCCACTCTATAGGTCCTTTTCGCCCTATCCATTTACCGGGAAATACATTGTTTAACCATTGACGGACCGGAAGCACATACCTATGAGAGGTGTTCTTATCTGGGTGCCTTTCGTGAAATATTGCAGCAGTTCGTCGAGCACATTGGTTTTCGACGCCGTAAATTAATACTATTTCAACTTTTTCAGCTAAAGTGTAAACCATTTTCAATAAATTGCTTTTTCACACAAATGGTAAGTATGGTAAACAATTCAATGGGTATCAAGTCTTTTATTTTCTCTATCAAAAACATTTTTTTGCATTTTGTATACAAAAAAGTTGAAAGGAATAACAAAACAAACAATTGCAGTTTTTATTTTAATGGTACGAAGCAGCAAACATATTTCCCTAAATATTTCGACAACGAATCGATCAATTAAAAAAAAACAAAAGCCGACGCGTAGAGATTAAAAAGACCTTTAAAATGAGGTATAACTCGATACCCCTTCCCATTTAAGATTTTGAAGTTGGCAACTCCCCCTGGCGGGGGGTGAAAGGGGGCGCGTTGCCTTTATGATAAAAAGTTGTCCCCTTCGATATATTTGTTGACGTGTCCCAGGATTTTTTTTTAAATACACACATTTCCAGAAAATTAGGGTGGGAAGCCCTGAAATGAATACCCTGTATATATATATTATTATATGAATTTTATGTATTTATCAGTTTATAAATAAATATATTTAAACAATATTTATTTTTGAATTTTGTCTATTGCATTATTTTTAATTACTTTATGTTTTTTATTTTTGTCGATGGATTTATATAGTAAATTGGCTAGCTCAGGATATTTTGATTATATTGTTTTACTTTATTGTGTTATTGGAAAACATGAGAACTCTTAACTCCCTTTAGATTCTGGCAGATATTATAATATGCGAAATTTGTATTTACTAAATATTATATTATTTTAACTCCTTTGAAAACGCTTTGAATATCTATGCGGAACATACCTATTCGAACCTCTATGATGATTTTCTGGAACTATTTATGTCAATTGTTAAAATAAAAACAAACATATGAAATGAAATTTAGTTTATATATATACGAACCATCATTGAATTGAAAAACACTATCGGTATGAAGAAAAATCAGTTAAAACAAATTATTACTATAAACTAATATACATGAAATGGTTAGAATTTTTAATACATATAAAACAACGAATAGTGAACTTTTGGCCAATTAATAATGTTTGTGAAATTTTTAATGGTATACCATATAAATTGTTTATACACTGACCTGTTTCTATCACTTTAAAGTTTCTGTTGTGCACTCTGCTTCGGATTCATCTCTCTGGAATGAAGCTGGATTCTTGTTGAATATCGTAGGAAAACAAACTTGATAGTTTGTTGTAGGTAAGTCGAGATTTTGGTTTAATTGTTCAGTAAATACAACTTATAATGTTTATTATCTTACTAAATGTCTTTGAAACTAATAATCAATATTCCATTGTGGACTTTTGATAAAATTCAGACATAGCATCCCTTCTCAAAATATGGATTAGCTGCATTTTCCACAAATAATGAATGTTTACAAATATTTTCTTCTAGAAATGTCTCTATTATTATTATTTATCATTTAAATTCAATTTTGCTTTTGATTTCTAAAGATTTCCGCTGAATTTAACAAATTATTAGAAAAATTTTCTTACATGTCCATCTGCTTTTGAACCACCACACCTAATTCATTGTTCCCCAAATCAACAAAACTCTCGTTGCTAGCCTTGTTATTTCCAACAAAAAACTAACAAGTAACTAGATATCATGGTTTAATTTATTTACTGTCTAACATTAATTATAATTATTTTCCTCGTATTTTTATTGTTATTAATTATTTGTGAAAAATTTTAAAATAATTCATTATATCTATTTACATACAATATCATTCCAAAATATGCCTTATTTTTATATCAATAATAATTTTTATCCCACTTTAAATTACAATATCTATGAATTTATAATCATAATCTTCTTAAAATCTTTTATAATGTCTTTCAATTACTCTTTTATATGTAATTCAACAATTATTTTATATAAACTTTGGCTTAACCTTTACTATTGTTATCAATCTTTAAACACTCCTGCTGTTTTGAAAATAATCAATACTTCGAACATAACATATCTCTATGGTTGAAAATATTTCTGCTCTGTTAATTCTGTGTTACATGACATGAAGTTTTTACTGACACTTCTACATAAGAATCAACAAATGATATAACATGTATTCATATTAGTATCAGTTATATATATTGTTTATCATCGTTTAAATAATAATTTTATGTTCTTTTTCAGATTCTTTTGTTATTCTAGATAGAATATACAATTCATTGTCTATGTTGCTGATAACAATTTGGATTTATAATTTACTAAGAAAATGGGTTAAGGTTTTGTGATTCATAACTATTTACAATCTGAAAATAAAGGTAACAAATTTTAATCTTGCTAATATATTTCTATATTATAAAGGATAATTAATCTCATAGATGTTCGATTTGATATGATACATATTGTTTAGTTATAATTGTCAATATAAATAGTAATTTTATCTGTCTGAAGAAAGTGATTTCTATTTGTTATTCAACAAAGTTACAAATTTCTCATATTTGTGTATCATTCTCTTGAATATTCATTATGATAAGTTCAAATCCCCTCAAATTTAAATTTAATAAATATTAACATGGTTAATTTTGTTTAAATTTCAATTTCCCAAACAAACTTATCATTCCTTCACTATTTACTATAAAAATATTAGAAACTTCTTAGACTAATTCTTGGTTGTATCCTTATCCTATCTTAATCTACTATTTACAAACAACTTATTTCCTATGATTTTAAATTACTTGTAATATTATCTATTCCTCGTTTTTCAATACATATTCCTTAAGAATAATATTTGTAAATGTGTTCTATGTTAAAGATACCCCTTAATATTTTAGTACCTGGATATATTAATCGATAACTGTTTTTACCGTTTTCTGTATCTATGATATATGGACCTTCGAATGGATATAATAATTTCGCACATTGTTCTTCATCTTTCTTTGGCATTCTTAAAGATTTGACAATCACCATATCTCCTTTATTAAACTGTGTTGTCCTAGGTTTCTTTTTATCTTGTTTTTTAATATACTTCTCCGCATTTCGTATTATTCTCCGATTAACCTTTTCAAGTACACTTGTCATAGTTGAATTTCTGTTCAAAATCCAGTGGCGTTCTGGCTGTATTCCTTTCATAATATAAATCGGATTCTCCTCTGTTACACCATGTGGTAATTCATTTATGAATTTTTCTACTCTATCCAAGTATTCATCCCATCTTTTATGGTTCTCTTGACATAACATTCTTAAATATTTAATGATTTCTTTAATATATCGTTCTGCTGGATTAGAACTTGGTTTTCTGATACTTATACATTGTAATTTTATTTGTTTACTGTCAGTATATTGTTTTAACTTCCTACTCTCAAAATATGTCGCATGATCAAGTATCACTGTTTCTGGTGTTCCAAACTCTTCTATATATTCTTTAAAACAATCAATTACTACTTTCGCATTTGTCTTTCTACATGGAAATATTTTAACATATTTACTATATACATCAACCATTACTAATAAATGTTTATTCCCCATTGTACTTTTAATTAAATTACCAATAAAATCTACTGCCACTATTTGCAATGGTTTACTCGTTATAATAGATTTCGCTGTCATATAATTATGATAATTCTTTTCTTTGCCTATTTGACAAAACTCACAATATTTACATACTTCTTTTACAATACTTAAATCTTTCTTAGCTATATAATTTTCTCTAAATAACATCCACAATTTTCTTATTCCTATATGTCCATTTTCTATATGTAAATGTTTAATAATTTCTTTAGCATAATCTCTTGTTATGATATATACTTCTCTATCCTCAATTTGTTTATACCATACATCTTCTATATTTACTGCTCCTCTGGTATTTATTTTATCTATTTGTCTTTGATCTTCTTTTACTCTTTCTAGAGTAAATATTCCTTCAGTTTGGTGTAATGTATTTACTCCTATTTGAAATCTTCTTGGTTCGCTTCCATTATCGTTAACTCTACTTAAGGCATCCGCTACAATGTTTAATTTTCCTGGTACATATTTTATGTCAAACTCATATTCTTGTAGAAGTAGAATCCATCTATGTATTCGATTGTTTGCATATCTGTTCTTTAATATAGATGTTAGTGCTAGATGATCTGTTTCTAATGTAAATTTAGCTCCTAGTAAGAAAAATCTTAGTTTGCTTACACAAAATACTACACTTGCCATTTCTAACTCAGTTATGGAATATTTTCTTTCCGCTGCTTTTGTTACCCTAGATATAAAACTTATGGGAACTTCCTCTTCATCTTGAATTTGTACCAAAACTCCTGCCAATCTTTCCATAGATGCATCTGTTTTCAAGATGAAAGGTTTATCATATTGTGGGTGATAAACTTTGAGTTTCTTCAGAAATATTTCTTTTAATTCCTGGAAAGCTTTGTCTCGTCTTTCATCCCATTTCCATTTTGTATCCTTCTTTAACAACTCAATTAGTGGAATCTCTCTTCTACTTAAGTCTGGAATTAGCCTCTTAAAATAATTTAAAATCCCCAGAAACCCCCTCAAATTTTTTAGGTTCTTAGGTGTTTGATATTCCAGTATCGCTTTAACTCTTTCTGGATTCATTGATACTCCTGTATCACTTAAAATATATCCCAGATATTCTACCTCCTTTTTATAAAATTGGCATTTATCTAAATTTAATTTCAAACCTGCTTCTTCCAATTCTTTAAGTATAATTTTTAAGTGTTCCTGATGTTTTTCTTCTGTTTCAGAAAATATGAGGATATCGTCGATATAGTGCAACGTGAAATCTTCATACTGGTTCAAGATAGTATGTAAAGTTCGTACCAGCGCAGCACAAGAACTTTGTAGCCCAAATGGTACTACACAAAATTGATAAACAATTCCATCCACCATAAAAGCAGTGTACGGTCTACTTCTTGGATCTAAAGGAATTAACCAGAAGCTGTGTTTGAGATCCAGTTTTGAGAAAATATTAGCTTTTGTAATTCTACCAAAAATACATTCTATATTTAATGGACTTTCATATTGTTTCTTTGTATAGCTGTTAATATTTCTAGCATCCAAACATAACCTAATTTCTCCTGTTTTCTTCTTGACACATGTGATGGCACTGATGTATTGCGAATTTGATCTTTCAATAATTCCATCATTCAGCATCTTTGTAATCTCATAATATACTTCTGTCTTCAGCCTGTATGGTATGGGATATGTTTTTATTTTGAAATTTTTTATCTCTTCTGTGACTTCTAATTTATGTACATATCTAGATGCTACACGTACTTCCTCGTTAAATAATCGTTTATGATGTTGTAAAAGCTCATACACCCTATCTTGATATTCTCTGTTACATAACTCTTCTAAAACTTTTATCTCTTCACCAATTTGGTTTATTTCCTTTATGTTCGAATTTTGTATATCATTATTAGAAAATTGTTTTATAAAATGTATAATTGAATTTTGATATCTAATACATCCCTGATTATAATCTATAATTATCCTATGTCTATTTAATTCATCATTTCCTAATATTATATCATATCTTAAATTTTTAACTATCAATAATTGTACTGGAATATGTTCTGAATTTATTTTTAAATTAACTATAATAGTTTGATTTGTTTCATAAAGTTTTCTATCATTCGCCCCTACTAATGATATTTTGTTAGTATTAATCACCGTAATATCATCTTGTTTCACATTTTCTATTACATTCTGATTTATTATAGAAACTTCCGATCCTGTATCTAATAAAATTTTACATTTCACATCAAATAAATACCCTTCTATGAAAATTAATTTTATGTTTTCAGTACATTGTGAACTTTCATCTATAAATTCTCTTGGATGTTGATAATGAGAAGAATAGATAATATTACGAATGTAAGGACGATTTACGCAAAATTTCTTACCAAGCTTTGCTCTTGGTTTGGATCATTACTTGATCCTTCCTGTTCTTGTGTTATATGATTCACCTGTCTTCTCTCTTCCTCTCTATTATTTTCTTGTTCATAATTCCTTTCTGGGTTCCTTTGATTATAGTTTCTTCTTTCACTATAATTGTTTATTCCTTCCCCTCTATTCTGTTGCCAATTTCCATTCCTGTTTCCATTATAATTTCTTCTTTCGAAATTTGCCTGATTTCCTCTATTTTCATACTGCCTACCATTGTTTCTGTCTCCATTTCCATAATATCTATCTCCATTTCCTGTATTTCTTCTGTTTTCAAAATTCCTGTTTCCATAATTTCTATATTCATTTCTGTTATTATTGTCCCTTCTGATAAATCCATTTCCATTCTCTCTTGTTCGATCATTTCTTATCTCCTCATTCCTATTCTGGTATCGATTTATTCCATTTGTGTTCACAATACTCCTCTCCACTCTCTGTAGGTAACATGACAAACTATCCATCGTCTTGATATTATGAAGTGCAATAGTCTCCGATACTTCTGCATTAAATTGTCTGCCTACATATAATACCAGTTCCTCCTCTTTCATCACCGGTTCTAGATACTGTGCCATATTATACAACTGCATCGCATATGAATTCAAATTTTTACCTTTATTATAGTCGAATTTACCAAAGTATAATTTTTCCCTAAAATTTGCTTGCTGTAATTCCCCCCAAAAATAGTTTAAGAACTGATTTTCAAATTCTTCCATATTTCTGATCTGCTCTTCTTTATTGCAGAACCAGAGTAATGCGTGACCTGACAACATACCTCTTATCGCTATTTTCTTCTCCATCAAATCCTTTATTCCCCTCAATTTACTTTTTATAATTTTAATAAAAACTTTTGGGTGTATTACATTAATGTTCCCATCGAATTTCACACCTACATCCATATTCCCATTGTATATGATTCCTCCTCCATTTCTTCTCACAGTATCCTCCATTTCTTCTACCGTTTCTTGTAGTTTCCTATTCATCTCTTCTAATTCCCTATTAAATGATCTACCCATGACTTCCGACCTTTTTTTATATGTTCCTGTTTGTTCTTCCAGTCTCACATTTAAATCTTGAAATTTTTTATCCACCTTCTGTATTACTTCTTCATTAGTTTGTCCTTGTACTTTTATATGTTCCACTTCTCTAATTATATTTTCATTTTGTTTGTTGATTTCCATTACAATAGTTCCTGTTAGATTTTCTTCTAAACATCTACCCCATTCTTGAATTTCTTGATCAACATGTTTTTCTATCTCTTCCCGGATTTTGATTCCATTGTCTTGAATCTCTGTTCTTAAATTTTTATTTTGCTCCTCAATATTTTGTTGCACCTTATCCATTCTTCTTTGAAATACTTCGTTTTCTTCCCTGATTTTCTGGATTTCTTTAATACTTTCAGATTTCACATCATCAATTTTCTTTTCCAATTTGTCTATGTTCCCACTCATCTGGTCCATTTTTCCATCTATCCTGTTGATATCTCCTCTCATTGTATCTATGTTTCCATTTATTCTCTCCTCCATTCTGATAAATAATTGTTGCATCCTGTCCATCATCTGATCATCTCTATTTGTACTTGTTCTTTCTTGTTTTTCCCTGCTCTCTTGTATCCTCTCTTCTTGTTCTTGTGCTTCCTCATCTCCTGTTGAGTCTTCCTCTGGTACATTTTCTCCAGATTGTCCCTGTTCTAAGTAATGTACTTGGAAATCCCCTCTACCATGTCTTCTTTCCTCTCGTTCCTCTTCCGATCCACTATCCGTACCTACCTGTTTTCCGTCTCTTAACATCATTTTCTTTTCCATCTTATATTTATAATATAGTCAATAAAATTTCTAATATTTGTATACTTTTAATTATTCCCTTAACAAAAAACAACCTACCAAATATTTTAAAATCGCCCCACGTTCTTGGGTGCCATTTATTATATGAATTTTATGTATTTATCAGTTTATAAATAAATATATTTAAACAATATTTATTTTTGAATTTTGTCTATTGCATTATTTTTAATTACTTTATGTTTTTTATTTTTGTCGATGGATTTATATAGTAAATTGGCTAGCTCAGGATATTTTGATTATATTGTTTTACTTTATTGTGTTATTGGAAAACATGAGAACTCTTAACTCCCTTTAGATTCTGGCAGATATTATAATATGCGAAATTTGTATTTACTAAATATTATATTATTTTAACTCCTTTGAAAACGCTTTGAATATCTATGCGGAACATACCTATTCGAACCTCTATGATGATTTTCTGGAACTATTTATGTCAATTGTTAAAATAAAAACAAACATATGAAATGAAATTTAGTTTATATATATACGAACCATCATTGAATTGAAAAACAATATCGGTATGAAGAAAAATCAGTTAAAACAAATTATTACTATAAACTAATATACATGAAATGGTTAGAATTTTTAATACATATAAAACAACGAATAGTGAACTTTTGGCCAATTAATAATGTTTGTGAAATTTTTAATGGTATACCATATAAATTGTTTATACACTGACCTGTTTCTATCACTTTAAAGTTTCTGTTGTGCACTCTGCTTCGGATTCATCTCTCTGGAATGAAGCTGGATTCTTGTTGAATATCGTAGGAAAACAAACTTGATAGTTTGTTGTAGGTAAGTCGAGATTTTGGTTTAATTGTTCAGTAAATACAACTTATAATGTTTATTATCTTACTAAATGTCTTTGAAACTAATAATCAATATTCCATTGTGGACTTTTGATAAAATTCAGACATAGCATCCCTTCTCAAAATATGGATTAGCTGCATTTTCCACAAATAATGAATGTTTACAAATATTTTCTTCTAGAAATGTCTCTATTATTATTATTTATCATTTAAATTCAATTTTGCTTTTGATTTCTAAAGATTTCCGCTGAATTTAACAAATTATTAGAAAAATTTTCTTACATGTCCATCTGCTTTTGAACCACCACACCTAATTCATTGTTCCCCAAATCAACAAAACTCTCGTTGCTAGCCTTGTTATTTCCAACAAAAAACTAACAAGTAACTAGATATCATGGTTTAATTTATTTACTGTCTAACATTAATTATAATTATTTTCCTCGTATTTTTATTGTTATTAATTATTTGTGAAAAATTTTAAAAT
Organism: Galeruca laticollis; assembly: GCA_963921935.1. NCBI lineage: Eukaryota > Metazoa > Arthropoda > Insecta > Coleoptera > Chrysomelidae > Galeruca > Galeruca laticollis. Next base: position 239,916,822 of record OY998177.1, on the reverse strand, counting down.
AATTCATTATATCTATTTACATACAATATCATTCCAAAATATGCCTTATTTTTATATCAATAATAATTTTTATCCCACTTTAAATTACAATATCTATGAATTTATAATCATAATCTTCTTAAAATCTTTTATAATGTCTTTCAATTACTCTTTTATATGTAATTCAACAATTATTTTATATAAACTTTGGCTTAACCTTTACTATTGTTATCAATCTTTAAACACTCCTGCTGTTTTGAAAATAATCAATACTTCGAACATAACATATCTCTATGGTTGAAAATATTTCTGCTCTGTTAATTCTGTGTTACATGACATGAAGTTTTTACTGACACTTCTACATAAGAATCAACAAATGATATAACATGTATTCATATTAGTATCAGTTATATATATTGTTTATCATCGTTTAAATAATAATTTTATGTTCTTTTTCAGATTCTTTTGTTATTCTAGATAGAATATACAATTCATTGTCTATGTTGCTGATAACAATTTGGATTTATAATTTACTAAGAAAATGGGTTAAGGTTTTGTGATTCATAACTATTTACAATCTGAAAATAAAGGTAACAAATTTTAATCTTGCTAATATATTTCTATATTATAAAGGATAATTAATCTCATAGATGTTCGATTTGATATGATACATATTGTTTAGTTATAATTGTCAATATAAATAGTAATTTTATCTGTCTGAAGAAAGTGATTTCTATTTGTTATTCAACAAAGTTACAAATTTCTCATATTTGTGTATCATTCTCTTGAATATTCATTATGATAAGTTCAATATATATATATATATATATATATATATATATATATATATATTTGATATCGCTAAAAGTAATAAAATTATTAAGACATAAATATGTGTTCGTCTAAGTCTAATTATTTTCAACAGTGTATTTGAGTCCCATTATTTGACATAAAAGCACTATACGATAATCCTGTATTTGAAAATGAACGTGTTTAATTAGCTATGGTGACGATAAACACGAGTTCGACACATTCATAATACCCTATCATGATGTTATGTGGTCGATTCTATAGAATTTAAACTTTATCTGATGAAATACAAAAACCATGAAGGCTTTGTTGTACGGAAGTCGTTATTTTTATGTTTAATTATTATTCAGTGACAAATTGTAGTTCAGTTTAATTACTCAAATCACCAACTAGAAATTTATACAGGAAGTGGACGCAATCATAAAATTTTATTGTAAAGCGTATTTTATTTTTTGAAAAATTGTGAGTCACATATTTTATTCAAAAATTTTAGGAAATAATTAACAGAACCGATTTGAATATCTTTCTTCAAATTTACTTTGCTTGTTACGTGTTTTCGACCATTTCCGTCTAATTTCTATATTATTTTCTGATTTCCTGTTTGGTTCCTAATTGCAAATTTTATCAAAACTGATAACCACACCAAAAAATGATAATAATTTGAAATCTGTATTTGTCGATAGGAAGAAGTGATCGAAAAATAAGTTGTTTGAATAGTTTATTTTATTTTTGCCTGGTCAATTATTATATCTCACTAAATATTTCGAATGAAATATCCAATAAATCAAAAATGATGTGACAAGGAAATCAAAATAAGTTCCACGAGAACGATTTAATCTGTTAGAAAAATAATGTTACGAAACAGCACACTGGTATAGACCCTAAATCCGACTCTGTCTAAGCCAGGTATAAAAGTTAAAATTATGGCGGATACGCAGTTATAAAAAACTGTTTACGTCTATCTTATGTAAACATGGTTTTTGTGACCAGATTTATCTAGAAAAGGCCAGAATCAATTGTTTTTATTCAAGCCGCAGTCCGGAATTTACTAGTAAAAATGGCTTTAATATATGAGGGGACTGATCAGGAAGAATTAGTTAGTTGATAAAGTGATCTCGGGAAATAAATACACCAAAATAGCAAACAGTAAATATAAATTAGTTAAGTGTTCATATAAATTAGTTTAAGTGAATATACTGAGTATATATAAATCAAGTGTTAGTGAGTTAGTGTTTAAATAAATTAGTAAGTAGCCATACCGAGTGTTTAAAATTTATCACACCCGTTTATTGTTTAAATAAATAACAAAAACATTACATTGGTGTCAGAAGTGGGATAATATAAATAAATTACTACGTAAAAATGGCTAAGAGACTATGTGACCTCAAAGTGGCGGAACTAAGAGCAGAATTGGAAGATCGTGAGTTGGAAACGTCCGGTAAGAAAAGCGAATTAGTAGAAAGACTTAAAGTGGCACTGGAAAATAACGGCTTTGATCCAGAAACCGTTTTATTTACAGACGAGGCTTCCACCTTAATCTCGTCTATTTCTGCTAATATTTCTGCTAACATGGACGAGATTTCTGCCATGGAGGAGAACATGGACGAGAAGATTTCTGCCATGGACGAGAAGATTTCTGCTATGGAGAACGACATTTCTGCTAATATTTCTGCTAACATGGACGAAAAGATTTCTGCTATGAAAAACGATATTTCTGCTTTGAAGAACGATATATCTGCCTATATCTTATTAATGAAAAACGACATTGCCGCTGACGTTGAAAATGAAATTTCGTCTCTAAAATCTGAAATCGAGAATAAGATGTCGACGATGGACGAGAAAATCGAGAATAAGGTTACAACGATAGAGGAGAAAATCAAGGAGTTAGAGGAAAAGATTGCCGATTCAAGAACGCGAGGCACGCCAGAGGAAGAAAAGAAGACCGATCAAACGAAACCTTGCAAGACAGAAACACTACCTAAGTTTGAAGACATTGCCAGTTTCACCGAGTCAAGGCCCCAACGTTCGATGGAGAAATGTCGTGGACCAATTATGTGAAACAATTTGAAGCAGCCGCTAGAGTGAATAATTGGTCCGATAGAGAGAAGGCAGTGAACTTAACCATCGCGCTTCGCGGAGACGCCTTAGATGTACTCCAGACGATACCTTCGGAAGAAATGGATGACTTCGAGCTGCTGAAGAAGAGGTTGGACTTGCGATATGGTCACGAACATTTGGAACAGTTGTACAGATTCCAGCTGAAGAACCGAAGGCGGAAACGTGACGAACCCCTTCAAGAGTATGAAATGGATATTGCCCGACTAGTTCGATTTGCTTATCCATCAGCACCAGAGAACATGATGGAATATTTAGGCATCCAGGCCTTTATTGACGGCTTGTGTGACCACGATATGGAGAAGACGCTTCGATTAGCCCATCCTAAAACATTGACCGATGCATTGACTGCTGCTCTTGAATATGAAGCGGCCACGATGGCTTCGGAATACAACAAAGATAGGACCATACAGGAAGAAGGTGACGATGACAGACTTGACCAGATCGTCAACTTGTTGAAAGGTATGGTGGACAAGAAGCCGAAGAAAATCAGGTGCTGTAATTGTGGCGAGCTAGAGCATGCACGCAGTTCGTGTAAGCGTCCTACGACTCCTGTAAACCAAGAACCTCCTGAATGCAAAGCAGCCAAGAAAGGTTCGCGGTACAACAAAGGTAGAACCATGCAGGAAGAATATAACGATGACAAACTTGATCAGATCGGAAATTTGTTGAAAGTTATGGCAGACAAGAGGCCGAAGAAGATCAAATGCCGCAAGTGTGGCAAGCTAGAGCACCTACACAGTCCGTCTAAGCTCCCCAAGACTCCTGTAACCCAAGAACTCCAGACACAGGGGAAATCAGACAGGGGTGAACATCCAGCTAATGTGAATCACCAAAAAGCCAACTCCTTGCCTAGACGGCCATGCCCTGTAGACTATTCACAATGCAACAAGTCGAAATCTAAGGAAGTTACAGTTTCAAGAATTACAGTAGTCAACGAGGAATGGTCACCCGCCAGGATCAAAGAAGATCAGGAGAATGATCCTCACCTGAAGATGATACGGCAATGGAAGGAAGAAAATCGGCGACCTACCTGGCAAGAAGTGTCAAGATTTTCACCGACACTCAAGGCATATTGGGCTCAGTGGGACTCCCTTGTCCTGGAAGAAGGGCTGTTGAAAAGAATCCTTGAAAACGATGATGGTTCTTAGATGAGGAGACAGCTAGTTATCCCGAGAACAAGAGTAGCTGAGGTACTGAAAAAGTTACACGACAGTCCATCGGGAGGTCATCTGGGAGTGAAGAAAACCCTTCAGCGAGTCCGTGAAAGGTTTTATTGGATGATAAGCTCCGACGATGTGAAGGACTGGTGTAAGAAATGTACGACTTGTGCTACGAGTAATGGACCACATCGCAAGAGAAAGGCACCCATGAAACAGTACAATGATGGAAGCCCTTTCGAGCGGATTGCTTTAGATATCGCTGGGCCATTTCCAATTACAGAAAATGGTGGGAAATACATACTGGTTGTAATGGATTATTTCACAAAGTGGGTGGAAATTCACGCTATCCCGAATCAAGAGGCCACAAGTGTCGCAGTTGTATTGGTGGAAGAATTTATCAGCCGATATGGAGTGCCCTTGGAAGTCCACAGCGACCAGGGAAGAAATTTCGATAGTCAGCTATTCCAGGAGATTTGCGAGAAGCTGAGAATGAAGAAGACCAGAATAACAGCATTACATCCACAGTCAGATGGAATGGTCGAGAGAATGAACAGGACTATTGGAAAATACCTGACCAAAGTAGTATCCCGCCATCAGAGAGATTGGGACCAGTATCTCTCCCTATTCGCATTGGCTTATCGATCTGCCGTCAATGAGTCAACGGGTGAAACACCTGCGAAAATCCTGTTTGGACGTGAAATGAGGCTTCCTTGTGACCTGGAATTTGGCTGTCGGCCTGGAGAAGATCTAGCAGGCGAAAACTACGTGATCCAATTGAGAAGAAGGCTGGACGATATTCATGAATTAGTCCGATCTTCAAGTTGCCAGCGACAGAATGAAAAGTCGGTACGACACGCAGGCCACAGAAGGCGGTTTTAAAGAAGGGGCCAAAGTATGGTTACACAACCCGACGAGGAGAAAAGAATTTTCTCCAAAATTTCAAAAATCCATACTTAATCAAGAAAAGGATCAATGATGTTATATATCGCATAAGCAGGATCCCCAACGGAAAACCAAAAGTAGTTCACCAAAACCGACTAGCGTCATTCGAAGGAGACTTTGACCTGGGGGAAGGAGTAAACCTTATTCGAGATGTGTCTGACCCTACCTTCGAGGAATTTATGGGCACGTATGGAGGTACCGGGAAAGCTAGATATGGAGTCACTTCGGAACAACAACAAGATCTGTTCACTCTCCCGGAAGATTATTCACTGGCATACAACATCCCCGCTCGTATCAAGAACGCACGATGGTTGGCAACCGTCTTTCGAAAGAAGTTCGGGCAATTAGAAAAACTTGAAGACCAGATTCCAGCCCCTGGCAAGACACTGAAACTGAAACATAACTCGCGGTACGTTTTCTACGTGGTAACTAAAAATGAATTCCAAGATCGATCTACCTACCGGGATGTGTGGGAAGCACTTCGTAACCTCCGAGACCATGTGTTAGAATCCAGCGTGAAGAAACCAGTTGGATTGGCGAGTTATCAGGAACATTGTAGAGGGTATCTTTAGAGATACCGGTGTCCAGATATTAATTTGCAGCTACAACCCCCGTTATCAGTATCCGATGAAGACGGTGCCTTGCTATTTCCATAAGATCTTAAAGTGTAGAAATGGGGCCAGTTGCCGATTCAAACATCCAGTCTCGGCTACACAAAAGTTCCAGGAGTAACTTCCATTTGAGGAGCGGGTAATGTTACGAAACAGCACACTGGTATAGACCCTAAATCCGACTCTGTCTAAGCCAGGTATAAAAGTTAAAATTATGGCGGATACGCACTATCTTATGTAAACATTGTTTTTGTGACCAGAGTTATCTAGAAAAGTCCAGAATCAATTGTTTTTATTTAAGCCGCAGTCCGGAATTTACTAGTAAAAATGGCTTTAATATATAAGGGGACTGATCAGAAAGAATTAGTTAGTTGATAAAGTGATCTCGGGAAATAAATACACCAAAATAGCAAACAGTAAATATAAATTAGTTAAGTGTTCCTATAAATTAGTTTAAGTGAATATACGGAGTATATATAAATTAAGTGTTAGTAGTTAGTTTAGTGTTTAAATAAATTAGTAAGTAACCATACCGATTGTTTAAAATTTATCCCACCCGTTTATTGTTGAAATAAATAACAAAAACATTACAATAATCATACAATTATTCATTCTAATATTTGGCGGATACGCATGAGTGAATTCGCCAAGAAGTTCAAAAGTTGAATCTGACGAAATGGAAAACTACAGATGAGAGTTTGATGATGAGAAACACGCAAGATCTTTCGCGATTTGATCACTATCCCTCCTCATTTTTCACTGTGGTCGACAGTTAATTCACACTTCGTGGAGTTTCAACAAAAACATATATTTCTTTACGTTTGTAACAGATATAATATTATTTGAAGTTAACGATGAATACAATTTAATGGAAAATTCTACTATTTCATTTAACTGCTTATTGATGACGTCAAGTTCCTTGAAATTGCTTCTCGTGTTTCGAATAACAAAAAAACTCAATTGTTAGTGTAGCTGATAAAGATATTTAACAGATCCTGAATTAAGATATACAGTTAACGGTTATAGCGTTATTATTTAACTGAGTTCTTTTGAATGCACATATTAGGAAGTGGTATTTCAAAATAAATTAGCATATTTAAACAATACCCATAAGTGCGAAACCGACATACAAACATTGGATAGAGACACTGTTTTTATGTTTTGGAATCAGGCCGATAAAGGTATTGCAATGTTTTTTTTATTTATTCAAATAATTTATCCTGCTGTGTGGGATAAATTTATACACTCTTACCTCCTATTTACACACTAACTACTAATTTATATTAAAGAATATTCACTAATTTTTATATTCACCACTAGACTGTGATGTTCTTGATGTTCCATCGCTTTCGTTGGCATCTCTGCAAGTTTCATGTTCGGATAAACTAAACTTAAGTACTGACTTTCGGGCCAGTACACCCTCGCTTTTATACATTAAAATCCCTCTCTCGAAAGATCGGATTTCTATAATTTCTAGAATTCGGATTCAATAAAAAACGACCAATCTTCTTAGAAGTACACCAATTAAAGCAATCTGAGATATCCGCAGCGCATTCGCCACAAATTGAACTTTCGATAATGTTTGACGAAACAGGGCCTGCTTCGAGGACTACACTAGTAGCCGGACTCGTAAAAGTATAGTGAGCACTTCACTTTCATTCTGGTTGTGATAGTAATTAATGGTCGCCACTTTCCTACCCCTTTGACGAGATCGAGGAAAGAATAATTTCCAGTAATTTATTTATTTATTTATATCCAAACAGACCTTGCGGTCTAATTACAAGGATAATATAATAAAAAAAATTATACATAATACTTTAACAAACATAGGTAAGTTCAAATCTATGCTATAACCTTCCTTCCTTCCTTCCTTCCTTCTAGCCGTTTTCTATCCGTTGGATATAGGCCTCTCTCAATTTTCTCCAGGTTTCCCTGTGTTGTGCAACCTGATACCAATTTAAACCTGCTGTGCGTTTTATATCGTCGTACCAACGCTGTTGAGGTCTGCCAACGCTTCTCCTCTCGCCCCAAGGTCTCCATCTAGTCACTTTGCTGCTCCAGTTGTTGTTTCTAGCAAAATGCCCAGCCCAGTTCCATTTGAGTGAGGCTATTCTCCTTTCGATGTCTTCGATTTTTGACGTTCTCCTGATCCATTCGTTAGTTTTTCGGTCTTTCAGTGTTACTCCAACTATCTTTCTCTCTATTGTTCTTTGATGTGTTTTGAGCTTGTTCAAGTTCTTTTTTGTCAAGACCCAAGTTTCCGATGTATATGTAGACACTGACAGGACACATGTATTGTATATTTTTGCTTTTAGTTTCATTGGTAGATTTGACTGAAACACCTGTTTTAGTTTGCTATATGCTGCCCATCCTAACCGTATTCTCCTATTGAGCTCTGTATTCTGGCATTCCTTACTAATTGTTATTTCTTGGCCTAGATAAATGTACGATGCTACTTTTTTGATTAACTGGTTCTCAACGGTTAGTGTATTGGTAATTGTATCTTCGTTTGTCATGATTTTGGTTTTATTTATGTTTATCTCTAGTCCAACCTTGTTTGCTTCATGGTATAGTTCCTGAATCATGCCTATCAGTTCTGCCTCGGTTTGAGCGAATATGACGATGTCATCTGCAAATTTCAAGTTGTTCAGTTTTTCGACTGCTATGTTTATTCCTCTGTCTTCCCAGTGTAAATTTCGAAATACATCTTCGAGAACTAGCGTGAATAATTTTGGTGATATTACGTCCCCTTGTCTCACTCCTCTTCCAGTCTTTATCTCATTTGTATCTGTTTGCATCCTGATCTTCATTTTAGAGTTTACGTAGATGTGGCTTATGATGTCGATGTATCTTTGATCGATTCTGGCTTTTCTCATTGCTCGGATTACCGCCCAGGATTCCACCGTGTCGAAGGCCTTCCTAAAGTCAACAAATGCCATCCATGTTGTGATGTTGTACTCCGTGGCTTTCTCTATAAATACTCTGATTGTGTGTATGTGTTCTATTGTACTCATATTTTTCCTAAAGCCAGCCTGTTCTTTCGATAAATATGCCCCAAATTTATTTTCTAATCTATTGGTAATTATTTTCATGAATAGCTTGTAGATCTGTGAGAGAAGACTTATTGGTCGGTAATTTTCAAGACTGGCCGGATCTCCCTTTTTATAAATAAGGATAACTATGGAGGTATCCTAGTCTGTTGGAACGGTTCCTTCATTCAGGCATTTGTTAAAAAGCGATTTTAGTTGTTCCATTAGAATTTTTCCTCCTTCCTTCAACATCTCCGGCAGTATACCATCATCTTCTGCTGCTTTTCCGTTTTTGGTTTGTCGCAGTGCTCTATTGATTTCCTCGATCTCGATTTCTGGAAGGTCTTCGGATCCAATATTCATTATTCTTCTCTTTTCCTCGCTTTCTGCCTCCCTTTGTCTCGTGTGTGAGCTGTATAGTTTTGTGTAGAATTCCTCGGTAACCCTCATGATTTCTTGTCTATGAACGACTATATTTCCCTCCTCATCGGATAGCTTTTGGATCTCTTTCTTGTAGCTGTTTTCTTTATGGAAAATATTCAGTCCCCTATTCCGTTCAATGATATTTTCTATTTGTTCCTCTTGGTATTCCCTGATGTCCTGTTTTGCCGATTTTCTGGCCGTTTTGTTTATCTCCTTGTATTCTACAGTTTCTCTTTTCCCTTTTCTGATGAGTTCTCTTCTTTTTTCTAGGAGTTCTTTTGTTTTTGGGGAGAGCTTGTCTTGTTTCTTCTGTTTTTGGTTTTATGCATTTTTCTGCCGTGTCTTTTATTATTTCTGTTAGACGCTTATTAATTTTATTTATGTTTTCGTTGGGGTGCGCTGTTTCATTTGTAAACTTTCCCACTAGCTCAGTATTATATCTCGCCTTTTGGTCTCTTAAGGTGGTTATGTCGAAGTTTTGTTGCTTGCTTTTGAATTTTTTGGCCCTTTCTAGTTTTCCATTTATTGTTACTTTACAACGGACCATTCTATGGTCACTACCCGTATTGAACGAGTTCAGTACATCGACATTGGATATGATGTGTTTATGATGAGTCAGAATATAGTCAATCTCGTTCTTAGTTTCTCCGTTTCGACTTATCCAGGTCCACTTCTTTGTTCTTTTTTTGAAGAAGGTGTTAGTGGCGTATAGTTGCTCTTTTTCTAGGAAGCTGGTTAGCATATTGCCCCGTTCGTTTCTTAATCCAAGACCAAATTTACCGACATACTTTGAATCACCACAGCGCTTGCCTATCTTGGCATTAAAATCGCCAACTACCAGAGCATAATGCGTTTTGTATCTAGTCAAACAAGCCTCATGGGCTTCGCAAGTGTATATATTTATTTCGCATAATGTCGTTTGTTTTGTTTGTTTGTATTTCTGAGTTATGTGTAAATAAATATTATTATTATTATTATTATTATTATTTGTTTTCGGTCAAGCTCTGTGTGATTTCTTCGTACATGGTTTCTACTTCTTCATCTTCCTGTGTGGTTCTTCTTCTTTCGGTTCCGTCTTCACCTTAGTGAAGGTTGGCAACAATCTCGGCGAACTGGGTTCGGTTTTGAGCAGCTCGGAATAAGGAATGTGAGTCTAGTCCGGTCCAGTCTCTTATGTTTTTCAACCACGAATGTTGGCGTCTTCCTATACCTCGTCTGCCTTCTATTTTGCCTTCCATTATGTGGTTGTTGGTGCATAAACTTGGGACTACCTTTATGGTTATATTAGAGTTTATCTTGAATGTTACATAGATTACTCTGCTCGAGATGGCTTTAAGGCAATTCCTACAAAGCTGATTTTTTCTCATACCCCAATCTTTGATTAAAATTAATAGAATTATTAAGACGTAAATATTATTTTGAGTAATTTTTACATGATTTAAATCAGTATTCTTAAGTGTAGCTTTGCTAGTAGCAGAACCTTAATTAGATATTAATTTCACTTCCTATTTCTGTTCTTGTTATTTTGTGATTTCCTTAGTATTTATCCGCTATTTGTTTTGGATAAACTCCCCCTTATTATTCGACAAAACTCTGTAAGGGTTCAATTCATTGTGTAAAATAATAAAAATAATGTTCAAATTTAACAATACCTTTAAGCGCATGTTTTCTTTATAACAATATTATTCACTTAAACTTCTCTAAGAACTTACAAACAACGTTGTAACGAGATAATTCGTAATGGGACGTCAGTGGATCTCCTTAGAGATACAACTACGCTTATACAAGAGAAGTTTGAAGTTGCAGATATGCATCCAACTTTCAAGTTTCATTGTTTTGATGATAGACATAACATCGCTGAGAAGCGCAATTATAGTTTAGTTCCGATTTTTGTTTACTTTATTGAAAGAATTGCTCTCGTTTATTTGAACAAAAAAATGGATACTGATAATGAAACTTTTGGTGAGATCTCGCTAGAGATTCCACTAATTTTGTATTGATTCTCAATTTATTTTAAACCTGATATAATTGTTAACGTTATGAATAATATATGATACTTGAACGGAATCGGAAACATTTGAAACAACAAAAGGACTATGGTAAGGTGAAAGCTTAAGCCTGACTTCATTTACTACTTACATGGATGAGGTTATCAAGAAATTTTGTAGAAACAGCGAAAACTTTTTGAAACCAAGATTAACAGTGAAAATCATATTAATCAATGTATTTTACAATGTGGAAAAGCACTTAAAATTATAGTCTAGCAAATAAATTTATACAAATCGCTTATAGAAAGTCACCTTGATTACGGCTGGATTGTATATAATTCAGGTAGATCCTCCGTACTCAAACAATTAGAAAAAATTCAGCTTTTTGAACCAGTCCGGTGTTAGAACTTCAATATGATACTTCAGTCATGCCGTTAGGTCTAAAAAGAGACTATTAGATTCTAGTATATACAACAAAAGTGTTAAGCAACTCAACAAAAGTGAATCATAAAATCTTTTTAGCAGAGGCACAAACCTGGCGAAAATCTACTATGAAACCAACGAAATTATGAAGCCATTCAAAAATATAATACAAATTAATCACCAGCCTTAGTCAATCATCCATCAAACGTTCCTCCATGAAAATATGCCACCCTGTACTTAAATTGAATCCACAGAATACATTTTACAGCTGAAATGGAAACATATAAAAACCCTGTAATTATATAAACGTACGGCTCAAAAATGCAAACTGAAGAAGGCTCGGCAATTTTAGTAGAAAATATAACATACAGCTGGAGTTTAGATCCTAATAGCTAAAACTTTACAGTTGAAATATTACGCAATTTGGCAGGTACTCTTTTACTTTTGATTCGATAATAACTATCGAACTGTGTTGACAGTTGCGATTCTTTAACCCGCGATTAGTGACCGTGTTAGATGAAATCTAACATATTTGAATAAATACGCCTTATTCTGATTTAACAACATATATTTCAACGTCGCTCTATCTATTCCTTTTCCACTACCTCCTAGACCAGCCCTTAGACGTAATTGGTAGTACGGTTTCGTGGGAGTTTACAGTCAATTGTTATATTCGGGCATATCTAGTATGTTAGTTGGACTCTAACACGATAGCGATTGCATTGTTCTAAATCTGAAAATATTTAATAAGATATGGACAGAAGGGGTCTTTCCTGAGAAGTGGTCAGAGGCAACCATAGTTCCGTTAATAAAACATGGTAAACCAAAGACAGATCCTCAATCATACAGACCAATATCTTTAACCTGTACAATGTGTAAGCTGATGGAAAAAACTGTTAATAATCGACTCACTTGGATCCTGAAGAAAAACCATCTGCTCACACCAAAACAAAGTGGTTTTGAGATGGAATCATATATTCACGAAGGGTATGCTAACAAACAAAACACCATAGCAATCTTCTTCGATATAAGTAAAGCTTATGACATCACCTGGAGATATTATAACATTCTTGGAAAGCTGAGCCCCTGGGGTATAAATGGCAATCTTCTAAAATTTGCTGGAAACTTCGTGGAAGAACACTTTCCCGGAAGAGAGTGAAACATAATGGTACCCCTCAAGGTTCGGTTTTGAGCGTCACTCTCTTTCTAATTGCGATAAATGAAGCTGTGAAGAATATCAAACAACCTGTAGAAGATAGTCTTTATGCTGACGAGCTTGTGGTATACTTGCGAGGAAAAAATCTCACCACAATCCAAAATAACTTGCAGGAGGCAGTGATTTCGATTGAGAGTTGGCTGAAATACACTGGTTTCAAAATGTGCCCAGAAAAAACTTCATCTTTTCGATGCAAGAACAATTCTTCGATCCCAATATGAAAGGTTCGTAGTCGAAAGCCCAAGCAAAACTCGCAGTGATTCATCACCTCCATACCCAATATGACGTCTTCATCGATGTCAGTCACCAATACCGAATGTGTTAGAGTAGTGGTACAAAACTGCAATATCGCTTTTATTTCCCCGTGGACTTTGGTTGTTTCTCCAGTAGTGGTTCGTGATTTCCAACTGGACGGCGACATCCTTCTGTGATTGTCGTACGATGGTTTTCGTGGCCCCGGTATCTATTAATATGGTATCAATGTATAAACTGCCCGTTTCTTGTTTGATCGCAGCCAAGTATACTACAAGTGGGCAAGAGGAAAAGAGGATGTCCAAAGATATAAAGGAAAAACAAAGTTGCTGGAATTTTTCGAGAAAAAGGAATTACACGGACAGAAGCTACGAAAAAAGCTAGAAATAAAAAAGGGTGGCAGAAGTTTGTCCACGAATTAAGAGACACACCCGATATTCACAGAAGGTTAATAAAGAGGTGTTTTTTCCATATTATTCAATAATAAATGAATGGATATTCCAGCTCGTCATGTACATACAATAAACATGACTGTGCATGTTACTATAACTCATACTGACAAGTTTTAATAAGCACCCTAACCAGCACACATGAATACAAAAGTAGGTACGCAAAATGTTACCCACTAAACAAGGAACATAACAAGTCTTTTTTGTGATGTTCTTTTTAGAGACTTTTCGTGATGTTTATTTAAAACGTTAATAAGATATCTCTTAGATGTCTTAATTTTATTACCAACTCTATTAACATCCATGTCGTGTAAATAAAACATATTTTTGATGTACACAGTAATACTTGAATTCGTAGTTACATACCTACACATCCTATGAACTTCTTCTTAGTAACTTCCTATAGGAAACATTCATACGGTGTTATTTTTGTATACTTCTCACTAATGTCACATACAGAACGTTACTGTAATATTACAAATTAACATGTTTCTAAGATGATCACATGTTGCAGTTACTTTTACATCTTTCGAAATAATTTTTATTAACATCGTACTTATTAGTTAGTTAGTTCATGAAACTCTCAGTAATATCTCATATTGAACATCACAGCAACATAAAAAAGAAGAAAACAGAAGAGGAACTGATGAACGAAATATACAGTAGTTATCTGTGGAAACAAAAATCAAAAATGACAAGCATGAAATGGCGGATGGTTTTCAGTTATATTTTATTTGCAGGATTGCAGGAAGCACATATTTTGCAAGTAGCACTTGAATGAAGTGGTCTTCGTTTTCATTAGTTCCTACTAAGCTACAGTTTCTATACTTAGTTATAATGGACGAAGAACAATTGTTATCGGTAAGTAGCTATTCCAAAATCATAATTATTTAAACTTATTACTCATTCAATACATTAATCGGCTATTATACATTGTCATTCCATGTGGCGGAATTGTACACTAACATTATATTACAAAATAAGGGTTTTTCCAATTTTTAAAATATTTTAGTTACCTAGTAAGTATATTTTGATAACGATTCACAATATTTCAAATCCTAGATATGCATGTTTACCCTACAAAAAACTTGATATTGCAATAGGGTAGATATTATTATTAATAATAAAACATGCTCATATGTTCGCAGATATTTAAATTTAGAAGAAAACATTTTCAATGTTCAAGATGTTTCAGAAGCTACTTATACAAATAAAATAAAAAACAAATAGTTGGTAATTATGTAATGAAAGGGGAGTAATTATTTCAAATAGTCTGATACAAACATTGTATTAAACAGTACAAAAAATATTCAATCGAGTGTCTCTAGTTTCAGTTTTTTTAATAGTAGTCTTAGCCATCAATATAGTTTTGCAGGTTTAGAAAATTTTAACATTATTACTAACAATTCTTGTGAACAATTAGAGACTGTTTAAGACTTTAAAAACAGAAATTTCTGTTAAAAAGCTCATTTCCATTTGAAAATTCACTGAACTCAATAAATAAGCTGTATTTGTCCCTTACAATTGTACCTATATTAATCTAGTTGAAGAATATGTAACTTATGATACTGAATGCTGCAGTCAACAAACAGCATTCAATTATTTATTTTTGTAGAAACACAGCTATTGGATACTCAATTGGATACAATTAATTATAAACTCATTTAACTTGATAATGTGTTCATATCTCTTCTTCATAAGTATTTTTTTTTGTATATAGTGTATTAATAATGCTTAGTTTTCATTAAGTTCCACGATGTTAATATACAATTTGTTCCAGGATGAAAATAACAAGATGAGAATAGTATATTATTTTATACAGAAAAGAAGTATGAATTTTCATAGCACACCTGAATTTACCTGCCAAATGGAGTGAGGCATGAAGTAGAAGGTAAATCATGAAAATTCACTTCTTGAAATAAAATATGTTAGTATTCCTTTGAAGAACCCCGCATGTATCTTATGGAAAATGGGTCTCACTGAATTGGCTGAAAATCAAGTTTGATGTACTTTATGATGATCGATCAAAGGTCTCCATGGGCACAATTTGATTTGATGTAATTGTTTTATTAGCTGTTGCTCAGAACACCTTCAAATATTTCACAGATTAGGATTTTGAAGTGTACGTTATGGAATGGTTGAGGCACTCGAAAAAGTAACCGTAAGTAAACGATGCAATTTTCTTTAATCAGATTGGATTTCTGTTGATGTAACGTAATGTTTCATTAAATCTTTATGGTGTAAAATTTTTATTAGTTTTAATATAATTAAAAAACTATTCTAATAAATTTTCTGTAAACTAGCTGTAATGTATGTGTATCCGTTAAACTTCATTAATTCAGTTTCAAAGTATGTTATGTTATGGTAACTACGGATTAATATACCCTTTTTTATTTCTTGCTTTCACTGAATGTGTTCAATAGTTTCCACTTTCCAGACTTGTTATGTAATATGCTTACACAATTTTATTTTTTTTTTAGGTTGGATTGCTGGACAAGATATTTTTGTTTCTAATTTTGTACCTGTTTGTTTCAAATTTACTGTACTGTTCATTAATAGTGAATAAACGTTTTAAATCCTTTATAATTTTTTTGCTATTTTATTTTAAATGTACAGGATGAACAACTAAGAACGACTGTAGGCCACATCTCAGAAAAGAATCATGGTACAACTTTCAAAAAAATTACCTTTAGGTAAGGGATCCTGAAAAATTGCTGGAAAATATTTTGCAGTCTCTAAAATATCCGCTAGGGGTGGAATGAACACTCGAAAACATAATACTCCAAAAAAACATACTAAAGGTGTCCTAAAAATACAATTTTTGAAATATTGATGAGAATATGAATAAATTTAGATTTTTTGCCATTATTCTTCAAATAATGGGTGGGGAAGGTTCAAACTTATGAACAAATGTATAACTTTTTCGTTTTTTAACCGATATTGATGATTTTAGCTGCATTTGAAAGTTTTTCAGTTTAATAAGATTGATAACAAAATTGGATAATTTTGTATCCACTCGGAAATTTCAAATGTAAATTGAAGCATATTTTTATATTTGATATTGTAAATCTTATATCTTGGAATAGATTTTTGTTTTTTAACCCCTTTTCATCAGAATTTAAAAAATTCCTCATTACATTTGAAATTTCCGAGAAAAATGGGAAAATTGTGGGCTTTTTCACAAAGCGTTGACAAAATCGTCCAATTTTGTTATTTTTGTTAAGCATTTCTTATTAAAAAGGAAAAACTCTTTCAAATGAAGCCAAAAACATGGATGTCGATTAAAAAAAAGTGTTACGACATTTGTTGTTTGGGTTGAATCTTCCCCCACCCCTTACTTGAAGAATACAAACAAAAAGTCCCTAACTACATTTTTTCATAATCTCAACAATATATCAAACATTGTATTTCTAGGAAACATTTAGTATGTCTTTTTTGGAGATAATCACAGTATTATGTTTTTAAGTGTTCATTCCACCCCATAGGAGATATTTTAGGAACTCAAAAATATTTTTCAGGGTCATTTTCCTGAAGTTATTTTTTTAAAGTACTATGACTATCTTTTGAAATATGGCCGACTGCCGGCGTTCTTAGTTGTTCACCCTGTATTTGCTGATTAGGCACAGAAACATCTATAGGATGTCATCTAGAATGTTTGAGGAATATTATTTAGAGGTTTAAGTAATGTCCATACAACATCTACGAGAATACACTGTATTGTTTTTGAAATGTCGCATTTAGATCATTGATAAGATGCTATTTTTTAGACATTGCATTAACATCGACAAGATGTTAAAAGGCATTTCAGAATGTAACAGAAATGTTGTTTTTAGTTCGTTGTAAAGACTTCCTTTTGAGGAAGTTCTAGTAACATCACAGTAATGTAAGAAGGCAGCGCTTTAACATCGCTGAGAAGTTAAGTTGAAACATCACAAATGTTAACAGCCACAAGCTGGGCATAAGCGGTTGTATAGATGTGCATGTGATGAAAACAAGAGGAAAAAAAAGGATGAACATTATCACAATGTGATGTTGAATTACCATAACTGTAATATTTATTTCCATAGTGGGTACGTTATTCTGTTAGCATATTTCATATTGAATCACGTGAAATGTAAACATTTTTCCACTCGACTCACAAATATAACACTTCATAGGAAAACTGTACCCATCAAATTCCAAAAATAAAATCACAATCTGTTTTTTACATCTATTATTACAACCTATTTATTATAAAATTGACTTTATCACATTATTTTAATGCGTACAACATATTCCATCCTGCACCTTTGAACCTTTCAGACAGTTATCAATTTGAAGTGCGTAGCATAAAAAGCTTTAATTTTATGTAAACATAAACACATAAATCAATAATAAACTTTCAGTGTAAAAACGAACAACATCGAAAACAAAGCCGTTTTTGTTAGCGAATGATCATATTCAATATAAAAGATAATTTTTGATTTGTGTAATCTTATTTTTATCTTAATAAACGTTTAGGGTCTCTGTTTTACCACCTTCTGACAAGTGTCGGACAGATTAAACGTAAGTTTTGTCATATTTACGACTTATTCTGAACACACGCCAGCTGGATGGTAGACCGATGATTTGATGAATGTGTGTTGGCGACGTTGATATTCGAGAATAAGATGTGCTACCCGTAGCTTGTAGGATGGTGTGACCGATGTAAATAATATTTTTTAATCTGAGTTTGGAACAAGTGTACTCTTAGGGTTTGTAATGAACTAGATTAGTGGAGTGAACTGATGAGTTTATCGTTCACTACTGTACCTAAGTAGATGTGTTGTTTTTTTTCTTCGATAAGGAGAAGGACCAGTCGTTATTTTAAGTAACAGTAATTTCGATTGTGAGTTGGCTGAAATACACTGGTTTCAAAATGTGCCCAGAAAAAACTAAAAGCATGTTTTTTACTAAAAAAAGAGATCTAGCACTGCCTAATCTGAAACTATGTGGCCGGAATATCCAAGTGGTGGAACAGATGCGTTACCTAGGAATGATTTTCGACAAAAAGTAAAACTGGAATGCCCATCTTAACCATCTCAGAACATCATGTCAGAGCGGCATCAATCTACTGAGAATTCTGTCAAACCAAAATTGAGGTTCTGACAGACAAACGCTCTTACTTCTCTATCGAGCTCTAGTAAGATCCAAAATCGATTATGGCTCTATAATATATGCCTCAGCAAGTAAATCAGGTCTGAAAATTGTTAACACGGTACACAATACAGCAATTCGGCTGGCCCTTGGAGCATACAGGACAACGCCCGCCGAGAGTCTCTATAGTGAAGCTGGAGAGCCATCATTGCAGCTGCGACGACAGCAGCCGAGATTAGCGTATGCATCTTTAGTCTCTACTGATAGTCAGCATCCATTATATCAAAACACCTTTTCAAACCGTTTTCGCAATCTGTATGAAAACCGAGGAAGAGTAACAGACCCTTTCTATCAGAGGAGCAACAAGTTCAGCTCCGAATTGAATGTGACTTTCCCAGTTACCCTCCCCAACAACAACTCAGACACGCCACCTTGGCTTATTGCCTTGCCACCATGCAACCTATACCTCTCCAAATTCAACAAATCTGAAATTATTTCTAGTCTGCTTCACGACCATTTACTCTTATCAATAAATGAATATTGTGATTATTCTCACATCTATACAGACGCTTCCAAGTCAAATCAAGGAGTAGCATCAGCTTTTTTAAGCCCGAATACATCTAGTGGATTCAAACTATCTCCATAATGCAGCATTTATAGTGGTGAACTTTTCGCAATCCTTCAAGCAATCAAATACGCCGCTCATGAAGATATCCACAATACTTTAATTCTTACAGATTCGTTAATCTCGTTAGAAGGTGTACAACTCATGTATTCAGATTATCCCCTGACAAGGCTCATCTAAGAGTATTTTCACAACACAATTAGGGAAAAATCCAGACGATTGGACTTCATGTGGGTCCCGTCACATGTTGGGATATCTGGCAATGAGCGGGTTGATAAAATTGCACGTGAAACCATGAATTAACCAACCTTTCAAAAGCAAGAGAGAGTACCGTATACTGATCTGAAAAAATATATGAAATATGTGATCTCTAACTACTGGTCATCTATCTGGGCAGAATCTGGAATAAAACTTAAAGAAATTAAAGATTATATCAAGTCATGGAGAAACATTCCTAGCCAAAGAAGACACCAAATAATAATCACCCGTTTGCGCACTGGACATACAAAGTATACCCATGAACACTTGCTGAAAGGAGAAGAAGTCAAAATCTGTGATATGTGTCAGGTGTCAATATCAGTTAAACATTTCATTGTCGAGTGCCTGAGATTCACGGAACAACGCCAGACGTACAGTATAAGCACGGAAAGAAATGCTTTGATTAGGTGAATCAAATCCCAATAAACACACACACGTGTAATACACGTTTATATGTGGTAGCTGACGTTGATTAAACGTTACTGGTTGAATTTTGCAACGTGACTTTCGGAACCCATATTCAACCAAACGCTGTTTCTACCTATAATCAACGTATATGACTCAACTCATCACTATCCACTACCGTTATGTTACGTGTCCACACCGTGCTTTCTCAACGTATATTCAATCAGATGTGAAAACATTACATAAACGTTGAATATGACACTACTCACTAACTCTAACCTTTGAGCAACGTATATTCTACGTTTAAATAACTCTTTTTTTCTACGTTTAAAAACCATCGTGGAGATTACGGTATTGATCCGTTGAATGAAGAACTTAATAAGAACTAAATCATTTACGTTACCTTAAGACAACGTTTCTCATTACTTATTATTCCACGTTGTTGACTACCATTCTTCACTACTTTCATGAAACGTGTCCTCATCGTGCTTTCTCAACGTATATCAAATCAGAAGTTAGAAACAATACATAAACGTTGAATATATCACTACTCAATAACTCGAAGCTTTGAACAACCTATATTCTACGTTTAAATAACCCTTCTTTTCTACGTTCATTAAACTTTATGAAAATTGTCTTTTTGATCTGTTGAATGAAGAACTTAATAACAAAAAAAGCATTTACTTCACCTTGAGACAACGTTTCTCATCACTTATCATTTAACGTTGTTGACTACCATTCTTCACTACTATCATGAAACGTGTCTTCATCGTACTTTCTCAACGTATATTCAATTAGAAGAGACAAACATCACATAAACGTTGAATATAACGCTACTCAGTAACTCGAAGCTTCGAGCAACCAATATTCGACGGTTCTATATTCCTTTTTATCTATGTTGATTAAATTTTATGGAAATTACGTCATTAATCCGTTGAATGGATAACTAGATAACAACTACATTATTCACGTAACTTTGAGACAACGTTTCTGACTCCATATTATTCAAAGTTGTTGACTACCTCTCTTCACTACCATTGTGAAACGTGTCCTCATCATAATTTATCAATTAATATTTAATCAGAAGTTACATAAGCGTTGAATATACCTTCACAATTACTCGAAACTTTGAGCAACTTATATTCTACGTTTGAATAACTCTTTTTTCCAAGTTCATTAAATTTTATGAGAATTACGTTTTGAGTCCGTTGAATAAAGAAGTTAATAACAACTACATCATTTCTTCAACGTTCTTTATACGTTGATACATGATTTATAAAATTCATGTTTCTATTGCTTTTTTACTCGATTAATGAAAGTAATAGGTATGTCATGTAATTATCAATCAACCTTGTTAAATCCAATTTCTTCGTCACATCTAAAGATAATTTAGTTCCATGAAAATTGAATATGTTGAATAGAAATGGAACGTTTTCTCAACTTGATTGCCAAGTGTATTTCGTTGCATCAAACATAATGATTTAAAAAGTCTATATTAACTAATATTTTATATTTATTCTTCATTTTCTTGTCATCATTGTTTGAGTATTTATTGTTAAACATATGGGGCCTATGATTATAACTTTACAACATACCTGTATCAATCATTCATGGAGGGACTTTATGGATATTCTTAATATATTCATAATTTACCACTCCGTGGCAACATGCACGGTCAGTATAGTGGGGGGATCTCGTTGAACCAACACTCGAAATAGTCGCCATTTTGCATTTCCCGAAGTTTGTGTGTGCACGTGCTTGTTCGAGTGATTATAATTTGGTAAGTACCTTGTAAAGATTTTCTATATAACTGAATTCGGTATTGCATAAACTAAAAATATTTCCTTGTTGAAACTCTTATTCATTCTCAATTTACGGGTAACTAAGGTAGGTAAGTGTTAATCTGTAATATTTAGTACAGTTGACTCCAATAATCTTGTCGGGGTTGTAAGGTATAAACGCTTTTTACAGTGATGCTGAGCACTTATTATCACAGTCCCTGATCGGTAGGTACTCTCACACAATACTATGTTTTACAAAGTCATAATTTCCAGTCGAACAATGTCTATCCAATTTTAATAGGTTGATATAATCAATCACGTTGAAAATGGGTAGATGACAAACGTTGAAAACTGGTAGGTACAAATATAGTAGAAAATATGATTAAGTGAAATAGATAGATTTATGAAGATCGAGTATCAGAAGTTTTCCAACTAAGTAGTTTGAATAAGATCTTTTTTCGTTCATTTTATACCTATAAACTTAAACTTATTTTATATAATTCGCGTATAGTACTTTTCGGTAGTTTAAAAGTTTCCAACTGTTTTGTGCAATAATGGCTGGAAATGCAATATTATCTCCACAAAAACTCCATTATTGAAATAAATTATTGATGGGCTGTATTTGTTGACAAATTCAGTTAAAAGCATAGTTGTGAGAGATGAAAATGTGGTTAAAGTGTCATGACCGTTCTCAACAATGCAAAATAAGTGTGCTATTTGAGAGGTTAGCTGTCATTACAATCTACTATTTAAATAAAATAAGGCGAATAATAATTATTGAACAAGTTTACCCTTATTAACCATAATTAATTATTGTTAGCACATGTAGAAATTGACATGGTTGATAATTAAAATTATTAATAATATCTATTAAAATTAAAAAAAAATGTATGTTCATGACTTTGAATGTATGAACTAGTAACGGAGACACGAAGTATGAGACACGTTCCAAGAAATCGATTACCTTCAAAGATTCTGGATATGACTTTGCGTTTTTCTGCACACATTTAAATGTTTTTTCGAATATGAATACTATATTTCCACTCAACATTATAAATTTGCAGGTAACACGATTGGAATCAATTGGCGGAATTTCTTCGGAAGATCACATCAGAAGGATTTTGAGATTTTTGTTAACCAACGAGCAAGCTACCCTTTATTATTGGTAGGGCACTAATAAAACAGCTTCTAGGGATACCCGTGTAATCCAACTAATTTATGGTATGGTGCAGATATTGTGTTTGTCATAAAACTATTATACAATGCATTCCGTTTAAAACGAGCCACACTGAATAACTTTGGATACAATGATTTTCAGATAAAATAAAAAAACACGTCCACAATGATACACAGAGGGACACATTTTGTTATATTCAAACTGATGTAACTTTCACTATAGCACCCCCAGAGCACGTAATCACATTCTTTCAAATGAATCACACTACAATTTTTTGCATCAGATTCTCCTTGATGAGCAGATTTTTAAAAAGTACAATACATATGGTCTGAAGCTTATCATCCCAAATAAGTTGTAGATGTAAGCTTCAGGGCATACGTATTGTACATTTTTGAAATCTGCACATCAAGGAGAATCTGATAATATAAATGAATATAGAGTGATCTATTTGAAACAATGTGGTGGCATGCTCTGGGAGTGCGATACTGAAAGTGAAATTGAGTGTGAATATGTCAAAATATGTCCCCCTGTGGTTAAAGTGTTTTAATTTTTCCTAAAAATTATTGAGTGTGGCTCTTGTTTCGAATGCAATGCACTGTATCAATTATTTTTTGCAGTTGCCGTAAAAAAAGAATTTAGCCGATGCCACTAAAGATTGGCTAAAGTTTGCAAAAAAGAGGATGAACGATGCCAACAAATCGAAAAGAAGAAATCCTTGGATGGAACATTGATATTTCTTCAATATTGAACAAAATATTTTCAAGTTTAAAGGAATATAAGTTTAGTTTATTTCTATAAATTTTTCATTATTTTTATGTTTTGGATGGAACATTCATATTTATTCAATTTTCAACAAATTTTTTAAGTTTGAAGGAATATTAGTTTAGTTTATTTTTATAATTTTTCTATTATTTTTATGTTTTGAATTGAACATTCATATTTACTCTATTTTCTACAAATGATTTTTAAGTTCAAAGAAATATTAATTAGTTTAGTCTATTTTTATGTTGTGTTATTATATTATATTTCTTTAAAAATATTGACATTGTTTTTATTTTCAGGGTTGGTACAAAATCCAGGAACAGCGAAATATCTCAAAAAATACACATTCTGACTAAAATTGGAAAAAGGCATTTTCGATTCTTTTTCAAAATTTATCTAATGACACCAAAGTCGTTTCCCCTTTCACTTCCACTGGGAATACATTGATTTCGTGTGCCATAATCGACCCCCCTTTCCCTTGGGGAAGAGGGAATCAAATTTAAAACTTGGCTTAAGCCCATGTTTTGGAAGAATTGGTTGCTATGGTAAAAAATACGCAGATTTTTTCTCTAATTTTGAAATAATAATAAATTTTGCATCGGTTATTGTACAATATACTGTTTTTAATGGATATATTACTGTTTGGTTACTTACTTTCAGATGCAGAATACAACTGAACCGAACAATAACCGATTTGAAATTTATTATATCAAAATTGCAGACAGTACCTTCGTATTTTGTACCATAGAAACTGAGAATGCCAAAAAAATAGATCTAATCAAAATTTTCAATTTATTTCTCTCTTCTCTAGGTGTATGGAAAAGTGATTATGGCACATTATCTCAATGTAATTTTTTCTGGAGAATCTAATCTACATCAATACAAATAGGGTTTCTATTTATGAATTCAAACTTGACCCCTACCCCACTCCCAGGAGATAGAGGAGGTGGGTCGAGTTTTGAGTCAGTGGATAGCTTTTGAAAAATAATTGATCGATAAATTTTTGTTTCGGTGGTTATTTCTCGTGATATTTCACCTTTTCAAGACTTTGTACTAACCCTCAATGATCTTCGTTCGTACAGGAAATAAGTAACGTTGTGAACTTATCGTATTTGTGTTTTCTAAACGTTTATAGAACATTTCAGGGTAGAAAGTTGAATTATACTATTATAGAAACATGTAAATATCGTTCAACAGGGAATATCAATATTATAATATTACCTGGATACTAGAATTCTTCGTTTAATTTCGGTGTTATTCTAGTATCTATTGGGGTCGCTACAAATCGATCGTCAACGTTGAAAAACATATTAATGCAACGTTACATCGAAACCAAAAGGTATCGTTGTAGTGAAGTAGATTTTCAATGAATAAATAACGTTGAAAAACCGTGATTGGGTAGAGTTACGTTGAAACCAAAATACAACGTTATATTTCAGTAGAATTCACATTACAATAAGTATGTTTGCAACGAGAAAACAAATCAATCATCAACGTTGAGAATTCGTATATCTGCAACGTTAGATCGAAACCAAAGGGTATCGTTTTAGTAAAGTAGATTTTCAATGGATAAATAACGTTGAAAAACCGTGACTTGGTAGAGTTACGTTGAAACCAAAATACAACGTTATATTTCAGTAGAATTCACATTACAATAAGTATGTTTGCAACGGCGAAACAAATCGAACATCAACGTTGGATATTCGTATATCTGCAACGTTACATCGAAACCAAACGGTATCGTTTTAGTGAAGTAGATTTTCAATGGATAAATAACGTTTAAATACCGTGAATAGGTAGAGTTACGTTGAAACCAAACCACAACGTTATATTTCAGTAGAATTTTCATTATAATAACTATGTTTGCAACGAGGAAAGAACCTTGAATCAACGTAATAAAGTAACGTTACCGTAAAACCAGAATGAAACGTATTGCCTAACGACATTTTGCCGTTTTTTCAACGATGAATGCTGGTGGCGTTACTTGAAAAATTCAACGTTTTATTCACGTATCTGTGTTTATTGGGATCGACTTATTGAAATAAGAAATTCCTTAATCTATGCCAAATAAATGAGTTCAATCTAAAATAGAATAAAACAAGAAAAAAACTGACAAATCTTAGTGTTTTAGGATTATTCTGTTAATTTCGTTTATGATTAATAACATTTAATTGAAACTAATGTCAGTAGACTCAATTTTCTTGTTTTTGCGTTAAAACTGCTAACTCACATCCATTTTTTGATAGGTACACCAAAATTTAGATTAACTACAGAAAACGCATTTCTTAAACCAATCAAATATTGAAGCCTGAATTGATGTACCTCCGCACTTAATTTTCGCAAGAAATTTACTCAAACTGACTCATAGATTATATTATTTTAGCTCAATTATTGGATTATAATTTTATCAAATAATAATATCCGATTTAACAATCAGATCCAATTTGAGAAATTGAGATTCTTGGTCTTGGTACGATAAGTTCCATAATTACTATAATCTCAACAAGCATCATAATGGATTTTTTACATGTTTCACTGTTGCATACATTTTCAAATGAAATCATTTAGGAATAAATTGCATGGCAGAAAGTTCTGGGGGCATTAGCAGTAAATACCTCTAGGTATATTAATTTGAAATATTTGAAGTTTTAACACAGAACACAGATTAATCTATTAATGTAGTTTTGATCTATAGTTATAATGGGAACAATAAAATACCTGCTTAATTTCTATTATATTTAGATAAAATGTATTCATGTCTATAGATTAAGTTATTCGTACAATTTACCGAAATTTAGAAAAAGAAGAGAAAAAAAAATAATCTGTCTACTGAAAACAATCAAATATACAGCTAATTCCATCCAATTTTTGCTACGATTATCAAACATTTGACTAAATCAATGACAATCATTTATCTTGACAGAATCTGTAGTATAAGGATTAAACTAAGCAAATGATTTTCTTTTTAACGGTTTTGGCTATTTGTGTGCGTGAATTTGGAAATGTTTATCATTTAGTATGTCCAGACCTTTCGTCTTCGTCAGCTCGCTGGTCGCATACACAACACAACCCTTGTGTTGTGGTCGCATACTTTTCATACTTTACTTATAAATTTTAACAGGCACGCGGGCGGATGGTTGGGTGAGAATATACCAATAACTGATCACATTCTGTTCTGAGCGTTGTCTTGGTTTGATCCCTGGTAGTTTTCCTAGGTAAGTACAAAATAAACAATTTTTGAAGTGAAACTTTTTATGGGACACTAGCGTTTTGTCATGAGAGTTAACTCGTCGAGCTAACAAAACTGTTAAACTCCTTGTGAGAGAGGCGGGAAAAATTAACGAAGATCCGCACAAAGAGGAGACGCCGAGAATAGTCGCAGGGCATTGTTTATTGATGGCGATCATGTTATTCCGTTTATCAATCCCCACTTCGCTGCGCGAACGATAAAGTGAGAACGCATTCGGGGGGAAAAGGATACCAAAAGCGCTTAATAATTTCTGCCGATATTGGTATAATCCAATGCGAAATTAATATAGAAATTGTTTACCTTTAAAATTAAGGCGATAAAAACTAGGAAATTTCTTTGCATTGTGTATTTATTTGTATTATTTTGAAAAAAATATGTAATAAAACGTAACAAGAGTATTGAAATATATTGAAAAAGGAAATAAACAGGTATACTTGTCCGTACAGATAAGTTCTGTACTCATTAAAGTTTAAGCATAAACTGTGTTATCTCCTACTTTCCGCATTGAGACCAACGCGCATCGTCGGCGTGTCCACTTTCAAACTTTCAGCTATATTTGCTAACCTGTACGTAGAAGAGCAAGTAAGTCTCAGTTCATCAGAGAAAGTCGTTGTAACTAGTGTTGCTTTATTTATCGAAATATTTTTTTTTGTAATTGTAATTTAAAATTATTTTTTGATAAATGAAAATGAATGGACAAAAAACTTCAATTTCAGTCGTTGGCGATGGAAATTGCTTGTTCAGATGTTTGTCTTATTTTATTTTTTCAACTCAAAAATTTCATTATTTGATACGATTAATAATAGTGAAATTTATTCACGATCATTGGGACAATTTTAAAGAATTTATATGTGGAGAAGGAGTATATGATATACAAATTTCAAATAATGAAGATTATTACAACCATTTATCGAAACAACGAATTTATGGAGGTGGAGTGGAAATAGCTGCTTTTTTACATATTTTTCCCAATATAAAAATAGTCGTACATCAAGATAATAGGCCACCTGTCGTACATGGAAAAATGACAGTGCAGATAAAGATATTTGAATCTGTGATTCATAAACATAAGTCATATTAATTACTTATATAGTTCTTTTCTTAATGTAGAATGTTTATGTATATGTAATATATATATATATATATATATATATATATATATATATATATATATATATATATATGTATATGTCTATTAAATTATTTCATATTAAAAATTTTTTAATATTGTTTTTATTCTCAGTTATTGTCAATGAAGATACAAAAAATGTATGCGTCAGTCCAAAACTAACAGCGTCAAAAGTGAAACTTTTCATGTAATTCAAAAACTGTCAATGAGTGTACAAAAAAATACATTGCAGCAAAGAAAAATTAACTGGAAATTATAATAAAAATGATTTATAATAAAAATCAAGAAAAATCTACGGACTATCCCGAATTAATTACTACGGAAGTTTCACTTGTACGTACTATTATTTACATATACATAAAACTATATACATATACGTACAAGTGAAACTTCCGTAGTAATTAATTCGGGATAGTCCGTAGATTTTTCTTGATTTTTATTATAAATCATTTTTATTATAATTTCCAGTCAATTTTTCTTTGCTGCAATGTATTTTTTTGTACACTCATTGACAGTTTTTGAATTACATGAAAAGTTTCACTTTTGACGCTGTTAGTTTTGGACTGACGCATACATTTTTTCATGTGGACACTAATGAGTAGTGCAAAAAGGGTGCAGTTATTGATACTACACTACGTACAGTTTGTTGAAATAAATACATACCTAACTTTTGTTGATCTTATTGAAGTGAAAACTTCTTATAGGAGTTCGGACGCTACATAATACAATAGATTCCAAGGACTTTACCAAGACTTTAACTACAAGTTGTTTTTGTGTTACGAGTTTTAATTATTACTCACGTAATTGTTGAAGTTTTCTCTTCTGTCGGCACTCCCGGAGTGCCACTGTTATTTTTTTTGTCTAATAAATATTAAGTACAAATTTTAATTTAATTGCTATAGAATTTAGAATCTTCAAAATGCTTGAGAGATTGCTACCAAGCAAATTGGAAAATAAATTTTAGCAGATATTTAAATTATTTCAGAGCTTCTTCTAGTTTGCTTAAGATGGTACCTAAAAATGGATAATATATATCAGGATCCATATTCAGGGTGTACGCACTACGGCAATATTAAATTGACAGAAAATCAATAACAAAACGTATCATCAGACACAGATAATAACGAGAGTGGAAACATAACACTTGCCGATTTGTCATTTTCCAATTTTGATCACAGCCTGAATAAAAATGTAAATCTTTGTTTATTAGAAGAATGGGGTTGATACACTTACAAGTAAGTTTCTTTTTTCTTTTTTTTTTCTTCACATTATGCAAAAATATGCAATATACAAGGTTACTCTCAGAAATGAAATATTTTTCATTTAAATTTAAAAAACTATAACAGAGACAAATTGAATATCAGTGAATCGAGATCCAAAACACAATGGTTATTTTATATCTTTTTCAGGTGCATTTCAACCTGGAATCAATCGGCAAAGTGCAGTTTGTCGAGTGTCTCCCATTACATTTCATTTTCAAGCAGAAAACGATAATTTCAAATCGCAAAATGCCACTTTCCATGCATGTTCTAGAAAAACGTTATTCAGTTGCTATGTAGTTGCCATGGATTTCTTTTTCAAATTATTTCTCATATCATATTATATATAGTATGAATGCTATTCTCAGTTATCATAGATAACTTGAATGGAGCTATGAAGATTTAAAAACATCTTGCAAAATTCCAGGACCCATCACCGCCTGTATCATTCACATTTTTTGCTAAGTTTTAATTTATGGTAATTTCAAAGTTTATTGTATTGATATTTAGTAAAAATATGAAATTGTTTCTGCAGAGGCCGGAATTTCCACTTCAAACTAATTTAAATATATGACGGAACGGGACCTGGACATAATATTTCTGATTAATGATTTGGCAAACAAAATTATGTTTATCAAACATGTTGCAGAATGGAGATTATTAAACGTAATTAGTTCTTTGATGGCGCTTATAGTTTTTTTTCTATACAAAAAAATTATACTTTCAGAAAATAAAGAGTCTTACTACATTGGACTGTTCAGAATCAATTAATAACATTTTAATTAAGGAAAATCCCGACCTTCATCGTCAAGTGGATTTTCATGTGATGATTCAAATTTAATTCAGAATTCACCACGGGATTCGCCCTCCCCAACGGAATTTGTTAGTCTTTTTAAATTAATTAATTTTTTTTCTTAAAAAAATATATATTTTAGGATATGAAGACATATTTAAAAAGCGATGGGTCCAGGATACAAAAATCAGCAAATGAAAAGAATGGAGGTTTGTCTGGCGTTTGTAGAGACACGTTGATACAAGATATAGTACGTCACTATGTTAATCCAAATTTGTTCATGCACGAAGTTGATTTCAATAAATTGACCAAAGAAATTTGCAAATTTTTTCCTTTGGAATCGAAGGTAAATATTTCAAAAAGTTTAATTAACTTAAAAATATCATTTGAAATTTACAGGGCACATACTACTTTAAGGACGAGAAAAACATGCCATGTGGAAAGCTGTATTATGTTTATAAGAACACGGTGGCAACACTTAGGAAATTTACACCCTAGCAGATGGTAGGAAAGTCATCTTTAGTATGAAAGTATACAAAGTAAACCTGCGAAAACAGTAGGGTTTTTGGAGTTGTTTTTTTTTTAATTTTTATGCAAAGAATCTAACCCTCAATTAGGTTCTTGTCTGCTGTCTTAATTTTAGATTAATTTGCTTTCATATTAAAACTTATCATTTTCTTATTTACAAACTACTAGGTAAATTGTATATTATACTGCCTTTTGAGAAGTTATTTAGGTTATTACTAGTAGCTAGAATTTAATAATTTAGTTTTCATTTCATTTTACTTCAGATTTATACAATTATTTCAAATAAATATTGTTTAAATTGAGTGAATGAAAACGACGAATACAGACAGTTCTAAATATTGTTTAAACAGAAACTTCGTTTTTTTTGGTAATATTTCTCCACCATCACCACGGCTAATAATGAAAATCAATATTACAGCTAGCGATCAAATATTGAATACAAATAATCAAAACATTAGAAAAGTTTAACTTAATTATTAGATTAAAACATTCGAGATTTAGATAAATCCGATTCATTTATTACATAAAATTTAGACATATTACATCAAATTATTGCAAAAAGTAATAAGAATTTTTGATAAATTTAATCCTAATTATTTTTCGTCACTTTTTTTTCTATAATCAATCATATATTTAGCAAATATTATCTACAATTAACTTAAACTGATCTAAAAATTGCCTAATACAATTCAAACCTAGCTAGATTTAAGAAGATATAAATTATATTCAAGAAAATTATAGGCAAATTAAATTTTATTTTTGCTAAATTACATCAAATTATTGCAAAAAATAATAAAATTATTTGATGAATTTAATCCTAATTATTCTTAAATTTGCTATCTTTCGTCATATCTTTTTCTAAAATACATCATATGTTTATCAAATTTATAAAACATGAATATTTCCTTTAAAACTGATCACAATTTATCCAAATTCATTAAAAATAATAAATCTAAATATTCAAAATTAAACAAATCAGGAGTTTATAAATTAAAATGTGGTAATGACAATTGTGATAAAATTTATATCGGTAGAACTTTTAGAAATTTTAAAACTAGAATTTCGGAACACAAACGTAGCTATGACAACAAAAAATTAGATTCTAACTATTCAAATCATTTATTAGAAAACCAACACATTTTCGACCCAAATTTTGAAATTCTCCATGTAGTCGGTAAATCCTTTAGTTTAAATTTATTAGAAGCCCTAGAGATTAACAAAAATAAATATTCAGGTAATCTCCTTAACGACCAAATAGATATCAATCAGTCTCCTTTATTGAACCTCTTTACCTAGAAGATAGATTAGGAATGTTTGTAGTGAATGAATTTCCAGGTAATATCTTTTAATACCATTGTTAACCTTAGTAAATAGATTTAGCACTGTATATATTAAGACATTTTTATATTTTACCCTCATTCGTTTTGACAAAGCTACTGTGTTAGTGAAACGCGTCAACAAGTTTAAATTGAACATTAGTTCAAATATATGAAGATTTAAACAAACTATATTGTTTTATTTCATCGTATCAAATTTATCTATAATTAACTTAACTGATCTAAATATTGCTTAATACAATTCAACACTTAGCTAAATTTAACAAATATAGGAATATTATAGGCACATTAAATTTTATTTTTGCTAATATTAATCAAATTTTTGTTGTTATTTATTGCAACTCGTTTACTGCTACTTATCATGGTTTGATAAATTTTAGCTTGACAAATAAATCAATCGAATCATTTATCGATATTAATCTAAATTTGGATTGGCGCTATATTGATCAAAATTTTGATTGTAATACTACCTTACTGGAATAATAGTATCCAAAATTTCTTTCCGTGAGTGCAGATTTAAAATCAACTCTTGGTGTGTACTGTAATTTTCAAAATACAATCGGTTTCCTCTCTGAAATAGGTTTAGTCAACAAAATGTAAATTACTAAGCTCGTTACTATGTTGCTTATTACTGATTCCTATCTTTGATATGATGCTATTCAAATATTATTGTATGTTAAAGTGACGTTACCAGCCTAAATGTTATTTCATGTCACTGTTATGTTGCTAATAACCCTAGTAGTGGTAGTGGATGCAACTATTATTTTCTAAATAAAAAAAATAGCGTAAAAAGAAGCTTCACAGATGTCGATTCTGAAATTAAAAATAATATTAAAGCTTTTTCATATTTACAAGTGCTACAATTATACAACAGCATCAATTTTAAATTTTTAGGCACAGAGATATTGGCTAAAGCAGTCGATGTTCTTTAACTGCCCTTTAAGGTAAAAAAAACAAAGACAGCTGAAATGGTGGGAACATTTAGTACAAATGTAACATATAAGACAAATAAAAAGAATATGGGAAATAAAAGTAATAAAAATTGAGCACCAAAGCCAACATGGGACAATAATATAGCAGCAATACTGAGTAGGAAAAGAAGAAAGTGGAACGAAGAATAGAAAATAATAAAAAAAATGTGACATGTTATTATTATTATTAGTCTTCAAAAGATATGTTATGATTCTTTATCCGATATATACACTGCCCTGAAGACATATCAGCTACTTGAGTCTCTTCTTGAGAGTTCCAGGCATTTTTATATATATTTATAAAACAAGGCCGAAACAGAATCTTTTAAATACTGAACTTGAGTTAAAAATTCTCGAAATTATTTTTAATTGAAATGTCACGTACAAGTTCAAAAAAGTAATTGGTTCTTTTGTCCATAACTCGCTTAGTTTTTATGCTATCGATGTTTAAAAAAAACATTTTGTGGGGATTTTAAGGGATATAAGATCAAATTAGTTTTGAGACAAGATTCAGATTCTGAACAGAAAATTACTTCCAAGAAAAACTAAAATAACTTCTCACAGATCAAATAGCGAACAATACTGTGAATAATTCTAGTATTAACCAAATTTAATGTTTTCTTCTCTTATTTTTTTCAATCTATAATTTATTTCCTGTAAGACATAATTCAAATAATGATGAATATAATTTACGAACAGCTTGGACTAGTTGACGTGTCCATAAACTATCAAAATCCAATATCAGCAAGAAAACTGTGTTGGTTTCTCTTATTTTTCTCCTTATCACGCCATCTTTAAATAAAATGATCATCGTCACGCTATCGTATAATCAGTAGCCGTATTTCTTTTTTAGTGTATTCTTGTTTCTGCAGTGAAAAATTACATCCTGATGTTTCGGTTGGATTATATCTATAGGGTGTAAAGTTCAATTGATTGATGACCACAAAAGATTCACTAGGTTTGTGAAAAGTGAGTTTCACAGAGTATTAGGAAGAGAATACTAAACGTTATATCTACTGTTTTGTTCACGGATCGTAATGAGAATTATCTCACAAGAAACTTAGTAGATCTACGCCAAAGCCCAATGCCCAGTGGCTGCACGAATTTTAGCTTTCCCGTAGTGTGGACCAGAAGAATAACTTTTATTTCAGGACTAGCGGGAACGTTTTTTTAAGCTATTGCATTAGCTTCTATCGCGGGCCTTGAGCGTGGAGACTGAATCCAGAAATTCCGTAACGAAAATAACCTGACACTTATACGAGGACTGCCCAATAAATGTTGATACTTTTATGACTATACAAGGACTATCCAATACATTTTGATTATTTTATGATGATACGAGGACCGTCCAATACATTTTGATTGTTTTATACTTTTACGTGGACTGTCCAATAAATTTTAATTCTTTTATACTTATACGAGGACTGCCCAATAAATTTTGATACTTTTATGACTTTACGAAGAATGTCCAATAAGTCTTGATTATTTTATGATGATACGAGGACTGCCCAATGAATTTTAATACTTTTATGATTATTTTATGCTGATACGACGACTGTCCAATAAGTTTTAATACATATATACTTGTACGAGGACTGTCCTATAATTTTTGATTATTTTATGATGATACGAGGACTGTCAATAAATGGTAATTCTTTTATACTTATACGAGGACTGCCCAATAAATTTTGATACTTTTATGACTATACGAGGACTGTCCAATAAGTTTTGATTATTTTATGCTTATACGAGGACTGTCAATAAATTTTATTTCCTTTATACTTATACGAGGAGTGCCCAATAAATGTTGATACTTTTATGACTATACGAGGACTGTCCAATAAGTTTTGATCATTTTATGCTTATACAAGGATTGTCGAATACGTTTTAGTTGTTTTATACTTATACGAGGACTGCACAATAAATTTTGATACTTTTATGACTATACGAGGACTGTCCAATAAGTTTTGATTATTTTATGCTTATACGAGGACTGTCAATAAATTTTATTTCCTTTATACTTATACGAGGAGTGCCCAATAAATGTTGATACTTTTATGACTATACGAGGACTGTCCAATAAGTTTTGATCATTTTATGCTTATACAAGGATTGTCGAATACGTTTTAGTTGTTTTATACTTATACGAGGACTGCACAATAAATTTTGATACTTTTATGATTATACGAGTGCTGTCCAATAAGTCTTGATTATTTTATGCTGATACGAGGACTGCTCAATAAATTTTAATACTGACATTATTAAACGAGGACTGTCCAATACATTTCGATTATTTCATACTTATACGAGCACTTCCCAATAAGTTTTGATTATTTTATGCTCATACCAGGACTGTCCAATAAATTTTGATATTTGTATGATTGTATCCACTAAACAAGAAACATAACAAGTCTTTTATGTGATGTTCTTTTTAGAGACTTTTCGTGATGTTTATTTAAAATGTTTTTAAGATATCTCCTAGATGTCTTAATTTTATTACCAACTCTGTTAACATCCATGTCATGTAAATAAAACATATTTTTGATGTACTCAATAATACTTGAATTCGCAGTTACATACACATCCTATGAACTACTTTTTAGTAACTTCCTATAGGAAACATTCATACGATGTTAATTTGTATACTTCTCACTATTGTCACATACTGAACGTTACTGTAATATTACAAATTAACATGTTTCTAAGATGATCACATGTTGCAGTTACTTTTACATCTTTCGAAATAATTTTTATTAACATCGTACTTATTAGGTCTGTACGACGTTAGTTCATAAAACTCTCAGTAATATCTCATATTAAACATCACAGCGACATAAAAAAGAAGAAAACAGAAGAGGAACTGATGAACGAAACATACAGTAGTTTTCTGTGGAAACAAAAATGACAAGCATGAAATGGCGGATGGTTTTAAGTTATGTGTTATATTTTAGTTAGTTCCTACTTAGCTACAGTTTATATACTTAGTTATAATGGACGAACAACAATCGTTATCGGTAAGTACCTATTCCAAAATCATAATTATCAAAATTTAAAATCCATTCAATACTCTAATCGGCTATTGTACACTGAAATTCCAGGTGGCGGAATTGTACACTAACATTATATAATAGAGTTTTAAAATAAGGGTTTTTTCAATTTTTAAAATATTTTAGTTAGTAAGTATATTTTAAAAACGATTCACAATATTTCAAATCCTAGATACGCATTATACCCTACTAATAACTTAATATTGCAATAGGGTAGATATTATTATTAATAATAAAACATGCTCATATGTTGGCAGGGATTTGAATCTAAAAGAAAATATTTTCAATGTTAATATGTTTCAGAAGCTACTTACATAAATAGAATAAAAAACAAATATTTGGTAATTACGTAATGAAAGGGGAGTAACTATTTCAGATAGTCTTATACAAACATTTTATTAAACAGTACAAAAAATTTTGAATCAAGTATTTCTAGTTCTAGTTTCTGTAGTAGTAGTCTTAGCCATCTATATAGTTTTGCAGGTTTAGAAAATTTTAACATTATTACTAACAATTCTTGTGAACAATTAGACACTGTTTAAGACTTTAAAAACAGAAATTTCTGTTAAAAAGCTCATTTCCATTTGAAAATTCACTGAATACAATAAATAAGCTGTAGGTGTCCCTTACAATGGTACCTATATTAATCTAGTTGAAGAATATGTAACTTATGATACTGAATGCTCCAGTCAACAAACAGCATTCAATTATTTATTATTGTAGAAACACAGCTTTTGGATACTCAATTGGATACAACTAATTATAAACTCATTTAACTTGATAATGTGTTCATATCCCTTCTTCATAAGTAGTTTTTTTGTATACAGTGTATTATTAATTCTTAGTTTTCATTAAGTTATAATTCCACGATGTTAATATACAATATGTTCCAGGATGAAAATAACAAGATGAGAATAGTATATTATTTTATACAGAAAATAAGTATGAATTTTCATAGCACACCTGAATTTACCTGCCATATGGAGTGAGGCATGTAATACAAGGAAAATCATGAAAAGTCACTTTTCGAAATAAAATATATTATTATTCCTTTGAAGAACCCCGCATGTATCTTATGAAAAATGGGTCCCAGTGAATTGGCTCAAAATCAAGTTTGCTGTAGTTTATGATGATCGATCAAAGGTATCCATGGGCACAATTTGATCTAAAGTAATTGTTTTATTAGCTGCTGTTCAGAACACCTTCAAATGTTTCACAGATAAGGATTTTGAAGTGTACGTTATGGAATGGTTGAGGCACTCGAAACAGCCACTCTTGCGTGAGAAAAAGTAACCGTAAATAAACGATAGAATTTTCTTTAATCAGATTGGATTCCTGTTGTTGTAATATAATTTTCATTAGTTTAAATATAATTAAAAAACTATTCTAATACATTTTCTGTAAACTAGCTGTAATGTATGTGTATTCGTTAAACTTTATTAATTCAGTTTCAAAGTATGTTACGTTATGGTAACTACGGATTAATATAACCTTTTTTATTTGTTGCTTTCACTGAATGCGTCCAATAGATTACACTTTCCAGGCTTGTTATGTAACATGCTCACACAATTTTATTTTTTTTAGGTTGGATTCTTGGACAAGATATTTTTTTTCTGATTTTATACCTGTTTTTTTTTAAATTTACTGTACTGTTCATTAATAGTGAATAAACGTTTTAAATCCTTTATTGCGTTTTATGCTATTTTATTTTAAATGTACAGGATGAACAACTAAGAACGACTGTAGGCCACATCTCAGAAAATAATCATTTTACAACTTTCAAAAAACTTACCTTTAGGTAAGTGATCCTGAAAAATTGCTGGAAAATGTTCTGCAGTCTCTAAAATATCCGCTAGCGGTGGAATGAACACTCGAAAACATAATACTCCAAAAAAACATACTAAAGTGGTCCTAAAAATACAATTGAAATATTGATAAGATTATGAATAAATTTAATTAAGGAAATTTTTTGCCATTATTCTTCAAATAATGGGTGGGGAAGGTTCAAACTTATGAACTTTTTCGTTTTTTAACAGATATTAATGATTTCAGCTGCATTTAAAAGAGTTTTCCTGCTTAATAAGATAACAAAATTAGATAATTTTGTATCCACTCAGAAATTTCAAATGTAAATTGCAGCATTTTTTTCATTTTTATATCTGATATAGTAAATCTTATATCTTGGAACAGATCCCTATTTTTTACCCCTTTTCATCAGAATTTAAAAAATGCCTCATTATATTTGAAATTTCCGAGAAAAATGGGAAAATTGTCGACTTTTTCACATAGCGTTGACAAAATTCTCCAATTTTGTTATTTTTGTTAAGAATATATTAAGGAGGAAAAACTTTTTTAAATGACGCCACAAACATGGATATCGATTGAAAAAAGTGTTACATTTGTTTTTTGGGTTGAACCTTCCCCCACCCCTTACTTGAAGAATAAGGACAAAAAGTCCCTAACTACATTTTTTCATAATCTCAACAATATATCAAAAATTTCATTTCTAGGATACCTTTAGTATGTCTTTTTTGGAGATAATCACAGTATTATGTTTTCAAGTGTTCATTCCACCCCATAGCAGATATTTTAGGAACTCGAAAAATATTTCCCAGCGATTTTTCAGAGTCATATTTTCCTGAAGGTATTTTTTTGAAGTTGTACCATGACTATTTTTTGAAATATGGCCGACAGCCGGCGTTCTTATTTGTTCACCCTGTATTTGCTGATTAGGCACAGAAACATCTATAGGATGCCATCTAGAATATTTGAGGTATATTATTTAGAGGTTTAAGCAATGTCCATACAACATCTAACAGAATACACTGCATTGTTTTTGAAATGTCGTATTTAGATCATTGATAAGATGTTATTTTTTAGACATTGCATTAACATGGACAAGATGTTAAAAGGCATTCCAGAATGTAACAAAAATGTTGTTTTTAGTTCGTTATAAAGATTTCCTTTTGAGGAAGTTCTAGTAACATCATAGTAATGTAAAAAGGCAGCGCTTTAACATCGCTGAGAAGTTAAGTTGAAACATCACAAAAGTTAACAGCCACAAGCTGGGCATAAGCGGTTGTATAGATGTGCATGTGTTGAAAACAAGAAGAAAAAAAGGAAGAACATTATCACAATGTGATGTTGAATTGACATAACTGTAATATTTATTTGCATAGCGGGTAGGAGGACTGTCCAATAAGTTTTGATTATTTTATGCTGATACAAGGACTGTAAAAGTATAGAGAACAAAAGCATAAAGAGAGAAAATAAATCGTGAACGTCAAAGTGTAAAACTCTATGCAATAGCTTTACCGCGGCAGTCTCCGAGTGCCACACGTCTTTTTTTATTTAGCAATAACCTCCCGGATTTTGACGACACTACACCCCTGGAATTTACCGTACCTCCAGCTGAAGCTACCTGGAACTCGAACCATATACAATCACTCAAGTCCGAATATCCGTTAAAGAAACCCAATGAACAATCTACTATTCAGTATTACGGAAATAACAAAACCCAATTTTATTCCATCCAATTCGATCCACAGACAATCACTCCAGTCCAAATATCCGGTAAAGAAACCCCAGAAAAAATCATACTTCTCAAACAAGAGATACAAGGAGCTCTCCTTAAAGAAAGTCTAATTACAGCACCCAATGGTCTAGCATTGACAGAGCTCATAAAAGCTACAGCTAAACCTATACAGATGGTGTTTTAAATTAAACTCAGTGTTTCTAGCTAATTCCACAATATAATAAAAATTGTTGAAAATTCTAAAAAATTGGCAATTGTACCTGACTAAACATTAGGTAGGCATCAAATGAAATGTAACTTCTGTCATTTTGACGATGATATTGATTTATCGAAACAATTGTCAATTTTTTAGAATTTTCAACAATTTTATTATATTGTGTAATTAGCTAGGAACAGTGAGTTTCATTTGAAGTAGATTCCACGAAGTAAGGGTCGAGACAGTTAATTACTATACAGATAACACTAACAGATCCAGTTTGGAGATCCATTTACTCGATTACCATCTTCACACAGACGATATAATACTTCAGTAATACCAGAAGACCGATATGGAACATCTATCCAGAACCGATCATCTC
Source organism: Galeruca laticollis (assembly GCA_963921935.1). NCBI lineage: Eukaryota > Metazoa > Arthropoda > Insecta > Coleoptera > Chrysomelidae > Galeruca > Galeruca laticollis. The sequence continues at coordinate 239,876,872 of OY998177.1, read as the reverse complement.
AATCCAGAAGAAGAAGAGCTTAGAAAAAAAGTGTTTAGATACTTTCCACCATCCAGAGTCACCCCTCACCTTCACCAACCAAATCAAGCATAAAATCAGAACAACAGATGAAGTTCCCATTTACACCAAGTCATATCCACACATTCATAAAGAAGATGTCCACAAACAAATAGCATCAATGTTGGACAAATGAATCATTAGGCAACACCAATCACCTTGCCCTCTTCTATGTGGCTCGTCCCCAAGAAACCCGACGCCTGAGGAAAAATTAAATGGTGAATAGTGGTAGACTACCGTAAAGTCAACGAGAAGAGAATGTACGATATATATCCAATCCCAAACATCACAGATATCCTGGACAAATTAGGAAGATGTCAGTATTTCTCCACCTTTGACCTAGCCAGCGGGTTCCACCAGATTGAAATGGCAGAAGTAGACATTCTTAAAACTGCATTTAACGTCCAGAACATTCACTACAAATACCTCAGAATGCCATATGGACTCAAGAACACCCCTACCACGTTCCAGAATCATGTTTGTTTGTTTAAAAAGGTCTTTATTCAATAGTTTTTTACATATATTAACAATTGTAATCAGAAAATAAGTAGGCAGTTGTTCTGGCATTCCTGGAACGTGTTGTTGACCGTGATTTTTGTACATGGCACCTTGCTTAATTGCATTATCCATTTATTATGTTTTGGCAAATAACTTTGTCCCGTATTCATAAATATGACTCCACTGCTATTTCGACTTGTTTATCCCTGTAAAGCAGCTGAAAACCAGGGTTTCAACACGAACAGAATGTTTAGTTTGTGAGGCAGCAACCTGACTGATGTTTCTATTATTGAAAAATATATTTTGTGAGATGAATACTTTTTCGATGTGTTTGGTTTAGGAATTTAAACAACTTGTTAGGTGAATAAGTTACCATGCAGAAGCCTACACCCACTATCGCGGATGTCTTCTGCGCGACTGGCGGCTATGAGTGTTTTACGAAGATTTTTGGGTATACAGTAGTTATAAAAAATTTTACAGATTTTTGATTTGAAGTCCTTGATAGTGGGCATATCTGCTTGTTCATGTTACCACGAGTTTTTAGGGAGTTTAGGATATTCAGTATTGTAGCGTATTGCCATACGTAGGCACTTGTTTTGCACCACCTGCAGTGTGTGAAAGTTATGTTTAGTGGCAGTGTAATATGCTGGAGCGGCATATGTTAATATAGGTCTTATGATTTGGCGATATATCAGTAGTTTGTTGGATGTGGAGAGACTTTTCTTGCAAATTAGCGGGTACAGTTTGCTCATTGCCATTTTTGCTTTTTGTACTTGCTTCACAATGTGCGCGTTGGCGTTGGTATTGCCATGCACTGTGTAGCCCAAGTGCTTTAATGTGCTAGTGGGAGTGATTATTTGTCCATCTACACACAGCATAGATTGCAATGAGCCCCTGTTCCTCGCTGTCCTCTTGAGTAACAATTACTCTGTCTTTGAGGGGTTGATTGAAAGTTTGTTATCTCTCATGTATGTGAGAATTTGTGTGTTAATGTATGTTTGAATAATTTGTAATGCTGTGTCTGGTGTTGCTGCAGCTGATACAAAACAGATGTCGTCTGCATACATAGCTGTTAGGATTTCTAGAGAGGAGGGTAAATAATGAATATAACAAAGGTGAGAGAACTGACCCTTGCGAAACTCCGGCTTGGATGGAGTAAGATCCCGCCAAGCCATCATTCGCGCGTGAGTAAAATTTTCTGTTTGCTATGTATGATTTGATTATTTTTATTAAATATTCGGAAATTTCAGTTTTCATTAATTTATACAATAGCCCATCGTGCCATACCGTATCGAATGCTTTTTGTATGTCGATGGTAACCATTATTGCTTTGTTTTTTCTATGAAACTCTTCCCTTATGTGTTTAAAAACTCGAATAATTTGTGCAACAGTACTGTGCCCACCACGGAAACCGTACTGTTCTTGTGGAATTATATTTCGTTTATCAACAAAATGTTGAAGTATTTTTAGTATTACTTTATCAATCACCTTTGCTATATTATTTAATAGTGAAATAGGTCTATAACTATCCACATAACATGATTGTTTATTTGCTTTGATAATCGGAATAACATTAGCAATCTTGAGCATATCAGGATATATACCGGTTTTTATTAAGTAATGAACAATATATGTAAGTTGCACTATTGCTTTCTTGGGTAAGTTTTTGAGAAGAGTATTTGATATTCCATCAACCCCATTTGCCGATTATTTCACCCAATTAGCAGGTAATTGAAGAAACTTGACAAACAAGTAGCTCAAAAATGGTTTCATTATTGTGAAATATAGTCTTTTCAGTTCTAAGAAAATGCCCCCATAATACGATGTACTTACTAGAACTTTTCAACTATAAAAGTGGCGGAAAGGTTGAATATTTTCAATTTACAGTTCATCTGTTCTGGAGAAACTGCTGTGTTGATTGATTTCCCCATTATTACTGTTATTATTTTTTACCGTTATTGTTAACTGGTGTTTATTTTTGTTCATCTATACAAGTTCTCTTCCCATCACACGAGACAAACACCTAACTACACCTTCCAACTATATAGTGTTCCAACCAAATTCGACCATATATGGAGGATTTATCACCATCTAAGCGACCTTAAGTTGGCCCATTGTCGATGAACGAAAAAAATCTGATATTAAATTGCTATTCCTCGTTGAAGAACGAAGAAATTAGAAGAAAAATCATGAATTTGACAGGAAGTGTTGATGAAACTGTGGAGATTACTGGAACAATGATGGGTGTATCAAAAACAACAATTTATAATTTAATGAAGGAGAAAAAAAATGGAAACATCACAGCCCCAGCAAAGTCCCCAGGCCGACCCAAACTTGAAATGGATGACGACTTGAAGAATGGAATAAGGCGTAAGGTGCATGCTTTTTTCTTTAGAAAAGAGATCTCAACTCTCGCCAAAATTATGGCTTCGGTTCAAGAAGATTCAGATTTTCCGAAAATGTCTCGAAGTACATTATGGAAAATTTTGAAGGAACTTGGTTTGAATATAAAAAAAATAATCGGAACGCAATGTTGATTGATAGAGACGACGTTGTCATTTGGAGGAGAAGTTATTTGCGCAATATAAGGAAAGCAAGACTAGATCAAAAACGAATTTATTATTTGGATGAGACTTGGTTAAATGAAGGTCATACTGTTTCAATGTTTTGGCAAGACAAGAATATCAAAAGTCGGAGGCAGGCAGCTCTTGAAGGATGGTCAACAGGCCTCAATCCACTAGCAGGAAAAGGAAGTCGACTCATCATTACTCATATCGGAAGTGCCGAAGGTTTTGTTGCAGACGTTTTCGAAGAATATTTCTCACAAATGCTAGATCTAATTCCAACGGGCTCAGTCATTGTTATGGATAACGCAAGTTATCACTCCAGGTTAGTGGAGAAATTACCTTCAAGTGCATGGCGTAAACAAGATATCCACGATTGGCTTACCTCGAAAAATATTTAATACCCAGATAACCCGCTGAAAAATGAGCTCTTGCAACTGGCCAATTCACATAAACACAAATATAGTAGATACGTTGTAGATCAAATGGCATCAGCGCGTGGTATAACGGTGCTGAGGCTTCCTCCTTATCACTGTCAACTCAATCCCGTAGAATTAATATGGGCCCAAGTGAAAGGGGAAGTTTCAAGAAAGAATAGACATTCAAAATGAGTGACGTAAAAGTTTTATTCGAAGACGCGTTAGGTAACGTAACCAAAGAAAACTGGAAGAAATGTGTTGAACACGTGATACAAGAAGAACTAAATAAGTGGGAAATGGATCATATAAGTGAACACATGATTGAACCATTTATAATCAATGTTAATAATGGAAGCTCAACAGAATCGTCTGATTCTGATATATAGACTAGTTTTTGTGTTAGTTATTACTATTATTTGTTTGACTTTTTTTTATAAATGTTACATTAATTCGTACTTTATTCCTGCATTTTTCTTTTTTCCTCTCCTATTGTAAACGGCATATTAGTAGTAAAGTTGATACCTACTGCAAAAAAATTTGCTATTTTTTATATAATATTTTATGTTTATTGTTTATTCATAGGAACACAAAAAAATGTGTTTTTATTGAATCGATATTGTGAACCCTTTTGAATAGTTTTCGTAATTATAATTTCATAGTGCCTTCATATTCATATACCAAGTTTGTTTTGTCCTGATTACACGCCTTTGAGGATTAAATTGTTTATTTATTCATTCAAATACAATAGAGCGACCCTTTCAATACAATAGGCGACCCAAACGAATACAGAGTTACGCGGTGTCTACCTGAAATTCGTAACAAATGAGAAATTTTAGTACAACATTAGATAAACTTCGGAGATATTTTATTATACACCCTGTATCGGTTTTGCATACCTAATGAGCTTTTATTACTCCATGCCTTTTAAAAACGGAGTATAAATATGTCATGAGTTTTATGAAAAAATCTGAAATATTTTTCTCCAGCCTTACATATATTAATTACCATATCACTTGGATTTTTAAGTCTACCATATAGATAGTCTGTTACTGTTTGTGATATGTTATGATGGTGTTGTGTATTTATTATGTAGTTTTGTGAAATTGTCCTGGAAGCACTCTCCAAAGGCTTTTGCAATATTAGATTTTTGTGTAATTGTTTTACCATTTATCTCAATTTTTGTGATATTTTCCCTATTGTTTCTCAGATTTCTAGTAATTTTCCATAATGAATTGTCTTTAGGGGATAACTTCTCTAAAAACAATTTCCATTTATGGTTTCTGTGTTCGTCAATTAGAGATGTTATCAAGTTTTGATAGTTTTTTAAAGTTTGTCTATCATTGTCTGTTCTATTAATTTGCCATCGTTTTCGAATTTTATTTTCCTCGTTTATAATTTTTACAATATAATCTGGAAGTGTGTTTTGGGATTTGGGTTTGGGTTTAAGGGAGGTTGTTTTGTTTTTGGCTGTGATTATTATATTTTGTAGATTCTGGATTGTATTTTCTAAATGTTTTTGGTTTTCGATGTTGTCTGTGATTATTAAGTTTTCGTTTATGTGTTTTCTGTATAGTGTCCAGTTAGTAGTTGTGTAATCGTGTGTTCTAATAAGAGGTGGATGTATAGTATGTGTTATTTTGAGTTCTAAAAGGATAGGGTCGTGATCGGAGTTGAGGTCAGGGATAGCTTTCATTTTCGTGATAGTGTTGATGTTTCTACATATGGCTAGATCAATAGTGCTGAGGGTGAGTCGGGAAAAGGGGAAATGGGTAGGGTCATTTGTACTCAATATATTACAGTCAGAATTATCACAAAATCTCAGGAGAGTACTTCCGTTGGGGTTAGCGTGAGTGGCATAATTATCCCATAGTGGGTGCTTACAGTTTAAGTCGCCCACTATAAGAACCCTACTATGTGTTCTTATAATATTAAAAAAGTCTGATTCGTTGTGTATATTTTTAGGCGGGTTGTATGCCCCCACTACTTTGAGTTTATTATCTATAAGTAACGAGATATGCTCAATAGATGAATTGTTTGGTTGCAAGAGTTGGAAATTCATGTCTTTTTTTATTAATACTGCGAGACCGCCGCCGCCGACACCTGCGGGGCGGTCCTGTCTGTATAGACTATAATTTGGGTTTCTAAAATTCACGGTTTTATTAGGTTTGAGAAACGTCTCGATTAAGAAGAAGATGTCAGGTTTATGAATGTCGAGAAAATGTCTGATGAGTTGGAGTTTTCCAGAATCATGGACAATGTTTTTAAACGTTTGCAAGGAGAAATATGTCTAGTATAATGTACGATATAATCGTTTTTTCTACGTCCCTATATGGACATATTTTCAATCTTGCGAAAATCTTCAAAATACTTAGAGAAACTGGATTCCAGATCCAAATAGATAAATGTGAATTTCTGAAAAAGGAGCTTAACTTCTTAAGCCACATTGTGACTCCAGAGGGAACTAAGCCGAATCCAGAAGAAATCAAAGCTATTGTCGACTAACCAATACCGAAAACAGCCAAAGAAACTAGAGGATTTCTGGGATTAATGGGCTACTATAGAAAATTCATCAAATACTTTGCCCAGATAACGAAACCTTCTAATTCATGCTAGAAGAAGGATGCGAAAATAGAACAAACACCGGAATTCATAGAATGTATCAAGACATTTAAGAGTCTTTTAACTAATGAACCACCACTACTTCAATTTCCAGACTTTACGAAGCCATTCAACCTCACCACATATGCCAGCAACTTCGCCATTGGAGCCGTACTTTCTTAAGGTATCATTGGCAACGACAAGCCAATTGTATATGCGTCCCGAACTCTGAACGAAGCAGAATTTGAATAATCAACTGAAGAAAATTCAATATTCTACAGACTATCAATCCCTTAAATCTTTGTTCTCACTGGAGGACCCAAATTCTAAACAAATTAGTAAGATGACGACTGAAATTGGAATAATTCGACTATGAAGTTGCGTGTTAAAAAGGCAGATCCAATACTAATACCGACGCCCTTTCTAAAGTTAAGATCAACGCAAATGGGCTTGACAAGTACTTCCAAGAAGAAATTGATAAACTAGATAAAGAAGACTCACCATCCTTGTTCAATTACTCAGGCTGTATCCTCGATTCTTTAGAAAATATTAGAACAGAAATATTTCTTGCGACAGACAATTTATATCCAAATAATTGATGAATTAATAGAAGAAGGAGGGAAGCAATACTTATCATCAAACAATCTAAACAGGAATGAACTTCCAACTACAGAAAACTTACTTCAAGAAAAGGAAGTCGAGTCGGATTCAACTGCAACAGGATACACAGCCCAAGAAAATCCTATCTTAGGAATTCCTCAGCGAGATACCACTAAATAACTACAACAATCAAGTGATAATAAAACTAGTTAACCATAGTCCAGCTCCGACAGTTACCGAAGTGACCTTTGCTAATAAGAAAAGGATTTATGCTCACGTTGGAAGAAACAATCGAAAAGCAGATTTTTTAAAATTCTTCAAGGACTTCTCTGTAATATAGTTCGAGAAACATTCAAGAACACGACCTATGATTTAGTAAAATGCAATTAAGTTTTCGAAGATAATAATAGCCCCTAAAGACAAAAAGACATTATAAATCAACACCGTAAAGGAAAACCCAACCGCAGAGATATAAATGAAACCGAAAATCAAATTATAAAACTATTATACTATTGGCCTATCATCAAGAAAGACGTCGAAGAAATTATCAATTTGTGTGATACTTATTTGGCCAGCAAATACGACAGGAATCCTCCAAAACCAAAATTCATAGTAACACCAACGCCAACGAAACCTTTGTAAATAATTCATATCGATACCTTACAAGCACACTGTCAAAAGTTTCTGACAATCGTCGATGTATTTTCCAAGTATGGACAAGCTTAATCGATAGAAGGATCTAGTTCTATCAACGTTCTAAATGCTCTCCTCATCTATGTAACACATCATGGAATGCCACGCATGATGGTAGCTGACCGAGTTCAAGAATGGATTTTGCAAGAGTTTGTAGATACTCATATGATTATAATTTACTACACAACTGCGTATAGCCCACTGTCGAATGGAATAGTTGAACGCTCCCACTCCACAATACTCGAACATCTGAGAATCCTCAGAATAAAGATGAAAACTTTAATTATTGAGGAACAAATGCTATACGCCATCTTCGGTTACAACAGTTCCGTTCGATTTGTGACCAAGCAAAAACCAATAAGTGTTCTGATCATTTTGGCGCTCAAGACCCCTTTGACATATATATCGATAAACAATTGCTAATTAATTATATACAATGCCTTAGGGAAAAAACTAAGGAAATATATAAAGAAATCAACAAGGGAATACAAGATATCCAAGAAAAAGGTATAGAGAAAAGGAATGAGAAACGACAAACTCCTATATCCTACAAACCTTGTACCAAAAAACCAAAAAGATGGTCAAAAGAAATAAATTACTTCCAAGATTTTCTTCAAAAACTCTTACAAAAGACAACGAAGTCACTGTTGACACTCAAAATACAACTTTACGCAAGAAAAATGTCTAACAACAGCAAAGCAAATCTAATATGAATGCTATATTACAGATGTACCTACATAATGGCTCAAAAAGTCCTGATCCAGGATCTCAGGAACAATTCTACCCCTCAAGCTGGGACTAACAAGAATTCGAACTAGTAAACACGACTTTATCCACTGTTTCTACCTGAGACCATTAGCTGAAGTAATAAATGCACTTGAAACACAGTATCGAACAGTTACATCAGAAATTCAAGAAGTTTGCAATACCTACTAATCGCTGCTAACAAGAAACTTCACAGTATCTACAAAAAATATAAACTGAAGAGAGGATTAATAAATGGTTTGGGAAGCATAATCAAAGTAAAATCGGGCAATTTGGATCAAGAAGATGCCTGTTGCGAACATCTACCATCTCTATTATGTCTACATTGTTTCAAGAGATGTCAGAAGCCCATTATATAGCTGTTTTTCCCCAGGCTACGAAAGTCTTCTACTTTAAAAATTATGGTATTTCAGGGAACAAACCTCATCGAACTTCCGCCAGGATGTCACTTCAGAAGCATTTGAAAATACAAAATCCATAATACGAGAAGTAACTCTAACCCTGCCAAGAATCAAACCCCCCCCCCCCCACAGACCCAGCTAGCCAAGACCGAACCATTCAGGATTAAGAACATCCCGTTGGACAAAATCTATCGTCTTGCCAGGGAAGAAGAACGACTACAATAAATACCTACCAATCGGCGAAAGACAGACCCTACACACTTCTGGATGACTCCAATCTACATTTGTACAATACTGGGATTGTATAAACTCCGAGGACTTCTACGCAAAACTCCAGAGGTACCAGAAATCCAGCAAGATATGTTATCACCACTATCAGTTTTGTTAGTCCCTTACAAAACTTTGGAATGGAGAAGTTACAGTTCGTTGACTATCGGTTCGTGCATGGTATTGAACTTTGAGCTTCCGTTACAATTTGCAAACGCTGATCCTCGTTTCAACAACTTCGTACAACAACTGATGATTCTGCAGAATAATATTTTTAGTGAATATTTGCAATCTCCAGGTGTTGATGGTTTGCGAGAGGAAACTTTTAAAGAATTATCAGACTTAATATGTAAACCTCTATCTACTATAATAAATATATGCTTTTACAAGGGTTATTATCCTGCCTGAAAATTGGTATGATAAAACATTTATTTAAGTCAGGATCTAAATTAGAAGTAGGAAATTACCGTCCAATATCTTTGATCTCTTCGGTGTCAAAAATCATCGAAAAAATACTAAAAAGCCGAATCGTAAAATTCCTAAATAAATATCACGTAATCTCAGACAATCAGTTCGGCTTTAAAGAAGACAAATCAACAGAAGATGCTATTTGTTCTCTTACAAAAACAGTTTATGAGGACAGTAACCTATGGGGTACCACAAGGTTCTGTTCTCGGACCGCTTTTGTTTACAATTTATATAAATAGTTTATTGAATATGGACTTGAAGGGTACAATAACGAGTTTCGGTGATGACATTGTGATATTCTACAAATCAGACTCTTGGGCAAATCTAAAACGAATGGCTGAAACCGATTTCTCTTTGATTAAAAAATGGTTTGCCTGTAATAAACTTACCCTCAACATCGACAAAGCCTACTATTTGCCATTTGCATCCTACTCGAGTACCCTGCCTGACATGGGAAGTCTCAAAATCGACGATATGACGGAAATACCAGAGGCACAATATGCTAAATATCTTGGGATAATTATCGATAAGAATCTTCGTTGGGATCTGCAAATAAATAATATTGCAAAGAAATTAAGAGGTCTCATTAGTAGGTTTAAGTTTCTAAAAGGATTTTTAAGCATACCTCATCTAAAAACAGTGTATTTTGCACTCGTTCAGTCATAGTTATCCTGTGGCATCCTGGGTTGGGGGGTTGGGGGTGTGTGTATGATAACCATCTAGAAAAAATTAATATTTTACAAAATAATCCATGGTAGAAACGCACCTTCTCTAGCGATCGCCTGTTTGATATCAGCAAAAATCCTGATATAAGACAGCTTTACTGTCAACGAATACTTCTAGCTATTTTTAACACGAAAATAGAATTGGAAGAAATTGAACATCAATACAATACGCGGACTAGAGACCAAAATATTGTAAAAATACCCAAATGCGAAAAAAATATCAAACGGCGATTCTTTGATTACATAGGCGCAAAACTAAACAGCTGAATTCCACATTCTCTGAAACAAATAAAAAAAATAAACGGTTTTAAAGATTAAAACTAACTTTTCCGCATCTGTGGCCCTGAACAATATTTTATCATAAAATTGTTACTTGTATACACTTCGGGGGATGTATCGTGCTAACAAACCGGAATTTCTCTAAAAATAACCAAAAATTTAGTATATCTAGTTTTATAGGACCCGCTGTACTCGCTCTAGTCAACTGAAAATCAATAGGGTACATCTGTGAGACACCTTGAACAATACTTATTCATAAAGTTGATCAATCGTATACTCTCTGGAGGCTGTATCATGCTAACAAAACTGAAAATTCTCCAAAAATGACAAAAATTTGGTACTTCAAGTACCATAGCACCCGCTGTACTGGCTTTAGTGAGCTCAATATCAATAGGGTTCATCTTTAAGACGCTCTGAATAATATCCAATCATAAAATTCATCACTTGTATATACTCCGGTGGCTGTATCGTGCTAACAAACTGAAACTTCTCCAAAAATGACAAAAATATCGTACTTAAAGTTCTGTAGCACCGGTTGTATTGGCTCTGGTGAGCTGAGAATCAATAGGGTTCATCAGTGAGATACCCTGAATAATATTCAATCATAAAATTGGTGACTTGTTGAACTCCGGAGGCTGTATCGTGCTAACAAACTGAAATTTCTCGAAAAACGACAAAATGTCGTACTTCAAGTACCATTGCACCCGTTGTACTGGCTCTGGTGAGCTGAAAATCAATAGGGTTCATCTGTGAAATGTCCTTAACAATATTCCATCATAAAATTTGTGACTTATTGCACTCCGGAGGCTGTATTGTGCTAACAAGACTTGCAAGGAAAAGTGGCCGACGACAACGACGACGACGACGACGACGACGACGACGACTTCGACGACGATATACACACAGGATTTTTTTGTAAAAACCGTTTTTTCGTGTTGTTGATGATGGATAACGTAAAAATAACTCAAAAAAAATTTCAAATTTCCAACTTTTTTGTGGGTAAACCAATACTTTTCTCGCATATTAGATAGGTTGGCGGAAAAGTAAAATTATATATATTCAGAATAAAAATTAAGAAACGGATTCTTAGTAAAGAGCGACACATATTTAGAAATATAGTGAATAAACTCTGAAAGATACTTACCTCTATATTATTTTTTCTACTCTAGATTTGGGTTTAGATTATAAATATTAAACTATTTTTATTTTAAATATTAGATTTTAGAACTTATGTATAGATTGAACATAGCTGCACACATAAATGCATCACACACAAGCTCAGATTCTTTCCTATTAGAGCTTCTGTGATTATTTATGTTTATTTATATATATTTGCTTCGTAACTGTAATTATATTTTTTTTTCTTTCTTTCAAATAAATAAACATTACTTACTTACTTAAAAAGTTGCATCTATTACTTTTCCGCCCAACCTATCTATATGCGAGAAAAGTATTGATTTACCCCAAAGAGTTGGAATTTTGAAAAAAATGTTTGAGTTATTTTTACGATTTCCATCAACAACAATACGAAAAAATGGTTTTTAGAAAAAAAATCCTGTGTGTATGTCGTCGTCGTCATTGTCGTCGACCACTTTCCGTTACATGTCTTGTTAGCACGATACAGCCTCCGGAGTGGAACAAGTCACCAATTTTATGATTGAATATTGGGAAGGACATGTCACAGATGAACCCTATTGTTATTCAGCTCACCAGAGCTAGTACAATGGGTACTATGGTACTTGCGGTACGAAATATTTGTCATTTCTTGAGAAATTTCAGTTTGTCAGCACGATACAGCCTCCGGAGTTCAACAAGTTACCAATTTTATTATTGAATATTATTCACAACATCTCACAGATGAAACCTATTGATTTTCAGCTCACCACAGTCGGTACAACAGGTGCTATAGTACTTTATGTACGACATTTTTGGAGAAATTTCAGTTTAATAACACGATACAGCCTTCGGAGTATATAGAAGTGATCAGTTTTACAATTGGATATTATTCAGAGCGTCTCAAAGATGAAACCTTATAATGTTCAGCTCACTAAAGCCAGTACAACGGGTGCTATGGTACATGAAGTACCAAATTTTTGTAATTTTTTGAGAATTTTCAGTTTGTTAGAACGATACAGCCTCCAGAGTGTATATAAGTGACAAATTTTATGATTGATTATTGCTCAAGGTGTCTCACAGATATACCCTATTGATTTTCAGCTGACGAGCGCGAGTACAGCGGGTCCTATAAATCCAGATATACTACATTTTTGGTTATTTTTGGAGAAATTTTGGTTTGTTACCACGATACATCCCCCGAAGTGTATACAAGTCACAATTTTATGATAGAATATTGTTCAGAGCCATAAATGCAGAAAAGTTAGTTTTAATCTTCAAAACCGTTTATTTTAGCATTATTTATCACTATTATTATTGCTCTAAGGGAGAACGAATTGATTTGTTCAGTATGTCAGGTGAAATATACTTCTGGTTATGATATAAATAAGATATTTCTTACATATTATGAATATCTCTGTATAATCTTTAAACTCCTTTGACTAAAATTTAGGGTTCCCCTGGATTACTAAATCGATCGCAAATCGTACTATTTCCTAAATATGTTAGGTGAGGGGCTCAAATGCCATTAGTGCACTTAATATGACCAGGAAATGTATCACCCAGACACCCAGACAAATCAAATATATGTCAATACGATATTTGTTCAAAAAAATATAATGACAGATAAAAAAAACTTACAGTTTGAAATATCACAAATCACAACAAAACAGTATCACTGTTCACATACGGGCCGTCGAAGATGGGACACTACCAGGCCATACGGTACCTGATTACTCTATGAGGCTTATTTCCTCACTGCCCCCTGTTCCAAATTTTCTGCTATTTATTTCAGAAGATTTGGGGCGAGGATTGTTATTAAAAACGTCAACTGTAGTTGTGTTATTTAATTACCTTCGTTTTGCCCTTGCTTATATTTTTTATTTTCGTAATTGAATGTTAACTTTCAATTAATTTCTTTATACTAAGTTGCAAGATTTGTCTATATTTTTGATAAACAAACCATCGTGTGTTTTGTGATCGACCTCGTCGGTTGTGTAAATTGTTTGTTTAAATTTTTTCTGCTCTAGGTCAACTTTCGTTTTCATATTAAATTGAATTCGACTTATTTTATTATGAAGAAAATTATATCTATATAGGGTGTCCCTAAATTTCCCTTTGCCATATTTCGTGTTTATTATAAATATATTAGATAAAGTTTGTTGAATTATTGTTGAACTATTAATAGAAAGAGATGCCACTTAATAATAATGTCGGTTATGTTATCAGATAGTAATGACGCAATAATTCAACTGTATTTTGTTATTAAGTAATGTAGTTATTGTCAATAAAGTATCTTTCAAAAAAGTGATTTTCGGGCAGTAACTCTTAATTCGCAGTAACTAGCGAAATTCACGAATTTCATTGGTTTCTTTGAACGTTTCTTATTATTAACTAATATCGTTGTACTTTTACTCAATACTATTTTTTATCTATATAAACAATTCGCTGATATTTGTCATTTCAAGTTTCTACATTGCTTTCATTTTATAATAATTAAATAAATAGAACTAACCACTCCGGAATATTGAAATAAATGTCTCTTTAAATCAAACACTGCAGACAATTCGTTAAAATATTACTTCCATCAAGCTTAATATATAACAAAACGTTGTGAAAGCATTCCCGTGTTATTTGCAGGGAATAATAAATGTGATTCAACACCCTCTGCTTAATTAATAAATGTGAATACAAAGTAAAATGGGAATCGATTGACCTGAAGGTGCAAAGTACTATTCTTTGACCTAATGGCTATATAACTTAATGGGAAAAATTTACTGAAAGGTGGCAATTTTGAGAAGTTTACTGATAGAATAGGTTTGATGGTTAATCTGTTGATTGTTGTTTTTATTACTAAAGTGAGTTTCTATTTACTCCATTTGGGTAGAGTTTGAAATTAAAAAAATCGTTGTAGAGAAAGTTTCTTATTATTAAGAGGACAATTAGATCCTTCAATTTTGGAGATACAACTCAATTTTATGAAGTTATTCGGTATCAGAATATTTTATAATCGTTTAAACATAAATAGAATTAAATGTTGTAGGGATTTTTCCATGTATTTCCAATAACATTCCATAATTTACTTGATTTATCGATCCAAAATTTCTAGAACACTTTTTTCTGTGTATTGTTCTTAGATCGTTTGCTGTCTAATTTTAGTATAAACTATACTACTGGATATAGAAATATATTTAAAATTCTATGGAAACTAAAATTTTAACTAATTCGGGAAACAAAATGTATGTATGACTAAGCTTCTGAGGGGGATAAAATGTCAGTTGGTACGAAAACGGAATATCTACTGAGCAAATAGATAATGAAATTTTCACTAATGAAATCTAGTGTTTTTCATGGAAAATGGAGATCACCTGATAGATCATACACCAATCAAATCGACCCAGTATTAATAGACGAAGACGAAGAAAAGTGTATAACAGATATCAGAAGTTATAGAGGGCCAAATGCAGACACTATCCCCTTTTTAGTAGGAATAAAGCTTAAACAAGAAATACCAGAGCAAAAAAATCGAAAAAGGAATGAGAAGAAACAAAACACAAGGTGTAGATTGACAAAACACGAAGAAAGAAGAAAGCTGTATACAGAAATGAATGATAATTATGCTATACGGACAGCTCACGATACATAGAGAGTATCTGGACAAACATAAAAAATGCACAGAAGTAGCAAGTGGACACATCCACGGAAAAACTCCATCGGGAAGGAAACAGTGGTTCGATGAAGAATGCCAAAAAAAAATAGAGATACGAAAAGCCAGAAGACTAGAAATGATAGAGAAACAAATACAAGAATCAAAACAAACATACACAGAACAGAGGAAACACTGTAAAAAATTAATGAGGCATAAGGAAAGAAAGTATACAGAAAAAGTTCTGACAGAAATAGAAGAAAGTTACAATAATAAAGAAATCAGAAGTCTGTACCAGGAAATCAAAAGAGAAAGAAAAGGCTACCAACAGAGACCGGTGCATTACAAAAATAAATAGGGGAAATTAGTAGGAAATGAGGAAAAGATTATAGAAATGTGGAAGGAATATTTCAAAGAACTGTTAACTCCTGCGAGGAACGTGGAATATGAAATGGAATGGAAAGATCTAGGAGAAGAGAACTCCCAATATATAGAAGTCCCACCAACTTTATCCAAAATTGATGAAATAACAAATACGCTAAAATACAACAAAAGTCCGGGGAAAGATCAGATAACAGCAGAAATACTTAAATATGGAGGCGAAACCATAAGCAGGTGGATATACCAACTGGTTGAAAAAATTTGGGAGCAAGAAAGATTTACCAAAGGCTGGAATGAAGCGGTACTAATTCCAATTTATAAAAAAGGAGAAAACATGAATTGTACTAACTACAGAGGTATCACTCTGTTAAATGTTGCATACAAAATCTCAAAAATAAACTTTCTTGGAAATTGGAGCAGGAAATAGGAGAATACCAGTAAGGATTCCGAGAAGGAAGATCAGTTGTAGATCAGATATTTACCTTAAGAGAGCTACAGGTAAAAAGCTACATAATAAAGAGACATATGTGCTATTCATAGACTTTAAGCAAGCATATGACAGAATATAGAGAAAACAACTATATATAGCCTTAAACGAACTAGGAATAAAAGGGAAACTCTTTAGATTAGTAAAACTAACATTAAAAGAAACTCATAATATGATGAGGGTAGGAACAAAAACATCCAACAATTTCAACGTGCAAGAGAGTCTAAAGCTGGGAGATCCCCTGTCGTTGATATTGTTCAGCTGTGCACTAGAATATGTCATAAGGAAAGCCGAAATTAACAGAAATGGGTTATTGTATAATAAAAAACATAAATGTATAGTCTTTGCAGATGATTTAGTAATCGTAACAAGAGGAAAAAAGAACTACAGAAAGTAATATTAGGATTAGAAAATATGGCACTTCAGGTGGGATTATAAATAAATGAGAATAAGACGAAATATATGACATGGACAGAAAAAGAATACAATCAGCAACGTACTTTAAACATAAGAACAGAAACAGCAGTTTACATACCTAGGGACAGAATTCTACAGAAAATCAGAAACAAACAGCGAAATACAAAGAAGAATAATGGCAGGGAATTGGTGCGTTCATTCTCGTGAAAGAATAATACACAGTAGAAGTATTTCTAGAAATCTCAAAGTAAGCATATACAAAACAATTATTAGACCTATAATATTATTTTCAAGTGAAGTATGGACATTGGGGACAGAAGAACAGAAGTTGCTAGGAGTATGGGTAAGGAAAATTTTAAGGAAAATATTTGGAGGATTTATATTTTTCATTTATCTAGCTAAAATTAAAGTCCATGTATCTCAATTTTACTATATATATATTGAGATATTAATGGATTGGTTTTTGAACAAATAGTTTTCATATTTACAAAAGAATTTATAAATTCTAGTTCAAAACCTTAGTAAAGTATGCCAAATTTTTATAATGTTATCAAAATTATTTAGTTTTTTATATTTCTTATCAAATCATTCATAAATTTACTTATAAATAAAAATTTCTTAACGGTTTTTCTTTCTATTTTTTTATCTTATACAGGGACTGCTTTTCTTTATATTCATCAACAAAGATCTTTGTTTGAAGTATAACTTTCATCCTAAATTCACTTTATAAAAAATATATTAATAACACAATTCACATAACATTCAATGTCTTGAAATATGAAGAATTTTCAATGTTATAGATAAATTCAAAATTTCAAAATTAACTAGACCTTTTCTTCTTCGTTTTAAATCTTCTTAATATGATTTGTATTTGTATAATAGTTTTCAATTTTTATTCATTATTCCATTATTATTTCATTTACATTTATATATATTTTTTATAATAATTTTTCTTTCGTTATATTCTCTAAATATATTCAATTCTATTAACATTTCAACGTTTCAACAATCTTAAATGGGTTTAAATCCCTTTTTCTGTTTTGAAAATCAATTAATTCCCATCCTTCAAAAAAATGTCAAGTCCCTCGACTCTCTTTTCAACAAACCCCGTTTCCTAACTCCTTAACTTAATTCTAAAGGCTTGTTTCCATGCATTCTGTTTTTTTATAACTGTCACATTTTTTCTGTCACAATGTCACAATGAATGAAAATTATTCTCTATTTTATTCTTTTAGCTTCCTGTAGCAGCGAATATCTTTATTATAACTATATTAAATAAAAATTCTATCTAATTATAATTTTTTCAACTTTACTACCAAATAATATTATAAATATATATTATTGTGGATTGGTACTCCTGTGGTACCTTTATTATTTTTATTTTAGTTTAGTTGATATTTATTGTTAGTTTTTGTTTGCCCGGTATATTATAAATTTTTAAAATAGGTTATAAAATAATTATACCTTTGCATGAAAGACTCCCTGATCTGAAGTAGGGTTCAAATGTTAAAAACGAAACTATTTTAATTTTAAATATGAGCGCCAAAGTTAAATAAAATCCTTACATTTAAATAAAAAAAATTTTGTTAATCAAAAAAATACTTGCTTTTTATTTCTTAATAAATTCTAGAGACGGTCCTGTATGCTTTATTTCGAACCCCTCCACGATTTAAAGACGTCGGGTCAATACTGCCAACTGCTGAATATAGATGGAGCAATCACCAAGAAATGAAAAATCTCTACAATATAATTTCAAAAAGTTTTTCAAGTGAAAAACGCTATTTAATATTTTGAAAACAAATACATCATTCTTTTACAAAAACTTATGAAAACAAACTATCTATGATGATCATTCATTCAAACAAACCATACACTCTGATGAAATATTATTTTTATATTTGATTACAAAATAGGCAACATTATATACAAATTTGAAAACGAATTCCGTTACAAACCGTCCATGACACAAAATGGCGAAAACAATGCTGATAAAAATGTATGAAATATCAAAGTTCAATTCTTTGCTCAAAACAAGTAAGTTTATTAAATCTTTTTATATATAAATGAAATAGTTTTAAATACCTGTTCACTGTTCCGTTCTAATACACTTCAATTATTGTTTTTTTTTAATTTATTTTAGGTTACCTCCTGGAAAACCAAACAATCCGTCCAGCTTGGGTAATACCAAAAATCGATGATATACTCCGTCCACATCAATACATTTTAGACGAATTACACAGTCAAGTCCTTTCTGAAATGTATTGTGGAGACACCATTTCCGCAATACAATATTTTACTTAGTTATATTGATAAATTTTACGGTCAGTACTCTATTATATTAACCAATTTTCTTGTTAAAATTATGTTTATCTACTTGATTAATCAAATTGCTGAGTTGCTTTTGAGAATAATGCATTTCTTTTTATAATTACCATTCCAAAAATGTTGCTTTTCAAAGAGTTTGAATTATTTTTTCCCAAAATTTTGCTTCTCACCCATTCACTTCTACCAAGAAACGATTCTACCTAGTGAATAGTGTACATTATCAACAAATTGTTTTTTTCAATTTTTTAATTATTAATCTGCTTGTCGCTGATGAAAATATTTCAAATGTATTCCACCAATCAGAATTGGCTATAAAAATTCTTGTTGATAAGTTTCACTTCAAGTTATAAATTGTCCATCTATCCTTTTAGGACATTCTTTTTGAAGTCTTTAAATGATTAAATCCCATATACTACTCCCTTTAAATTGTATTCCAAAATTTTTATAAATGACAGTTCTTTTTATTTCAATTATATCTATGCGGAATGACAATTCATTTCACAAATGTCATGCTTTGTAAACTTAATGTTATTATTTGACTTTCTACCTTTACATATATTAAATAATTACATAATCTTATCAGAAAACTCCTTTCAATATCTAATTATTACTTTTTAAGACAAATCATAATATTTTTTACTATTACAATGTGAGAAATAGATTGTTATAATTTATATGAAACAACGTTCAAAAATTCTCTCTCTCAAATGTTAAGATCATGTTATATATTTCATATATGTATTTACAAAGTGTATTTAAAATTTCCTCCATAATTCTACAGTTTGACTCTTGTCTTCTTTCTCTATTGAATTATGAATAATACAGATTGTCTCCATTTCAGACAATTTTTAAAAAAAATTCAAATTCTAAAATTTTGTATTTGCTTACAGTGTGTAGTCTTTCATTCCATATTTTAGTATACAGAGTGTTGCAGGTTTCTCTCTATGTTAATATATATATATATATATATATATATATATATATCTCATTTCAAATGAATAATATTATATATATATATATATATATATATATATATATTTATACATGTAATAATTTTAGATTATTTTATTAACCAGAAGATGACTTCATAAGTTGAAACGTACGTCGTTATTAAATGTTTTTTTAAGTATATTTGACCTTTAATCCAAGAAAGTAACCAATATATATATATATATATATATATATATATATATAATATTATTCATTTGGAATGAGAACTAAGCTGCATGGTACGAGATACGTTAGGTTGAGTTTAATAGAAAATTTGAATACACGAACTTATAGCTCGCATCGAAAAAATCTGAACTGTAATGAATTTTTTAGCAAGATAACCTCCCGTCTGGTATGAAATCGGCACGAAAAGTAAACCATTTTATTCATTTCTCTAATATGCGAGTGCTTTTAAACGTAACGATCAAATAATTTACACAAGTTCCAGTTTATCCCTATCAGTAGAAAAATGTCAGTTAGTGAAGAGAAAAAAATGTCGCTTGAACAGATAGTTGGATGGTTTATGCGAGTAACGACGAAGCGGTTTTCTCATTTTTTCGCCATTTTCCGCCTATCTGAAACGCACAATTTAACCCAACACGACGCTTTTTTCTTGCTTACCTTGCCGTTCCTTTATATTGAAATACATTAGCGGCTTTTCGAATTCAGAACGACATCAAAATCGACTTTTTTCACGGGCTCTGGTGATTATCTACTAAACTTAAGCTTTTATCCGGAAAGATTTGTCCTACAGAATATTTATTGGTTGGATTGATAGCACAATCATGTGTTACTTAATTTGTTGATAAAAACAATATTCAACAAATGACTGGTAGAATGGAATGACTTTATGATTCATCCCACTATGCAAATAAATGTTATAGTCATATAAATTCAACATCACATTGTGATAATGTTCTTCCTTTTTTTTCTTGTTTTCATCAAATGCACATATATACAACCGTTTATGCTCAGCTTGTGGCTATTAACTTTTGTGATGTTACAATTTAACTTCCCAGAGA
This sequence comes from Galeruca laticollis, assembly GCA_963921935.1. NCBI lineage: Eukaryota > Metazoa > Arthropoda > Insecta > Coleoptera > Chrysomelidae > Galeruca > Galeruca laticollis. The sequence continues at coordinate 239,856,157 of OY998177.1, read as the reverse complement.
TGTTAAAACGCTGCCTTCTTACACTACTAAGATGTTACTAGAACTTTCTCAAAAGGAAGTCTTTATAATGAACTAAAAGCAACATTTCTGTTACATTCAGAAATGCCTTTTAACATCTTGTGGATGTAATGTCTATAAAATAACATCTTACGAATAAACTAAATTCAACCAGTGCCGTATTTATGTGGGAGGGGGGGCTCGGGGGTTCTGAACCCCTCCCAGAGAAAAGAATAAGTTTCAAAAATTCGTAAAATAGTAGTAGAAGAAAAACCTTTAAATGTCATGGTTCCTTTACGGATCTGCATTAGTAACAAATGCTACTTCAGAAAGATCATTCTCAACTCTGAAGAGGATCATATTTAAGAAATTCTTTGTCTGAGGTGAGTTTTTTAAATTTTGCATACAATTTTTTAATCTAACAATAAGAACTGGCGTATTTGTCCATACACAAGGAAATGACCCTCTCAACTTCCGAGGTTATTGAGAAGTTGGCAAAAAACACTCGAAAAGTTATTTTAATATGAGTTTCTTTCATCCTTTCTCTTTTTTGTGTTTCTTCTTGAAAGAAATATATTTTTGTTCCTAATATAAACATGTTCTTTCCTTCCTCCTTCCTTCTAGCTGTTTTCTATCCGTTGGATATAGGCCTCTCTCAATGTTCTCCAGGTTTCCCTGTGTTGTGCAACCTGATACCAATTTAAACCTGCTGTGCGTTTTATATCGTCGTACCAACGCTGTTGAGGTCTGCCAACGCTTCTCCTCTCGCCCCAAGGTCTCCATCTAGTCACTTTGCTGGTCCAGTTGTTGTTGTTTCTAGCAATATGCCCAGCCCAGTTCCATTTGAGTGAGGCTATTCTCCTTTCGATGTCTTCGATTTTTGACGTTCTCCTGATACATTCGTTAGTTTTTCGGTCTTTCAGTGTTACTCCAACTATCTTTCTCTCTATTGCTCTTTGATGTGTTTTGAGCTTGTTCAAGTTCTTTTTTGTCAAGACCCAAGTTTCCGAAATATAAACATATAAAAAATATTAAATATTTTATTTTGTTTTTGCACGGTTATTAAAAATCGTTCCTTCTTAAAATTTCATTTATTTTAGACATTAGATTCATATTTTTTGTTACTATTTAAATACAGGTTTAAATATATTTTTGGGATAAAATAAAACAATGAAATTTTAACAAATAATTAATTTTGACTTGTATTGAGCACCGCCCCGTAAAATTGAGGAAATAATAAAACTGATTAAAACAAGTGTGGTGGTCAATTTTTGCTGCCTTATACCAAAAATTGGGCCGTCTTATACATTTTTTTATTGCCAAATGATTTTTTAGATCAGCTTAAAATTAGTTGGAAAATAACTATGTATATATAAAAATTAAAAATTAAAAAATAAATTGAGAATTATTTGGAAGAATGTTTATTTATAAGTATCAATTGAAAATAGAAAAAGGTGGTTAAATTTAATATACGACATTGTATTTTACGTGATTTCAAAAATTTTTGTGATTTAAATTTGATTAGGTAGTTTAATTGTTTATTAAATAGAAATTGTATTCTTTCTAGAGTAACTTGAGACGTGTAAATGACGCAAAGTTTTACTAACATCCGTATATGGCAGTTTTGGTAGTATCCAGATATATTAAATTTTTGGTTATTTTTGGAGAAATTTCGGTTTCTTAGCACGATACATCCCCCGAAGTGTATACAAGTAACAATTTTATGATAGAATATTGTTCAGGGCCACAGATGCGGAAAAGTTAGTTTTAATCTTTTAAACCGTTTATTTTTTTTTCTAAATCTATACGACCAATATCTCATGAGATATGGCCGCTCGCTACCCTTAACTGATCACCCGGTACATCGAATAAATGTTTAATTACATGACATAGATGTTAATAAAGTTGGTTATCAAATTTAAACATCTAGGAGATATCTTATTATCACAAAAAAGAATTGTTATGTTTCTTGTTTAGTGGGATAAAAAAAGCAGAGACTGATTTAAATGGAAGTAAAAAAGCTATTCGTGCTTAGACAACTAAAATACATACGTATAAGCTTATTATCAGACAAAAAATCATTTTTCAATGCTCTAATCAGTGCTTAGACGTTTTGCATATAATCATGTCAAAACTCTCCACGGTTCTACAAGAGCATCTGGTCGAAATGCCAATTTACCAATTCGTAGACATAATGCCGTTTGACTTTATCTCGATAAAGTTGAACATTCTACTGAATGAGTAAGGAAATTTCTTCAATTTCCTCAACCCTGTTCGGTCGTAATATTTTTCGAATGGCTGCGCGGGGTAAAGGAAATGTCAACTGTTGGTCCACGTATTCCGTTATCAGCAGAATGTTCTACACAGACCAGGGACGGCCTCAGAAAAATATTTTTATTTAACACTATCAATACTCAAAGATTTGAATATTTTCTGAAAAAGAAATTTGAATTGAGTTAAAGTACCTAAAGTAAACGAACATTTAGAACATTTTTTGACTATTAATATAGTGTTCTATTAGAAAGACGAATAACAGAAAGTGGAGACATCTGAGAGCATTGTACATACAATTACAGGTTGGCAAATTAATTTTGGCAGTCGGATGTTTGGCAATGTCGTCCGATGCGCAGTAGCAAAGACGTATGCGGATTGCAAGAGCTCACTTCGCTGGCAGAATTCGTAAGCTTCGTTTCGACAGTACAGTTCAGAGAAAAGTATGATTACCGGAATTGTGCAATACTAACTGGTTATGGCGAATCCAGAAAGTGAAGTTGTTCATAAAAAGTTGAGTGAGCAGTGTCGTGAAATAATTATGAACGTTTTAAATTTCATGAGCGAAGAGGCAAACAATGGCAAGTCCATTAACAAAGTTTCAATTATTGCAATAAAATGTTTAAACCAAAGTAATTATTTAATACATTTACTTTCGATAGTAAATTTTTTAAATCGATTTTCGTACATAAAATAATTATTTGTGACATTAGGGTGAGACAATAGTTATTTGTAAAACAAGTGTCACAATGACTGGTTTTGTAGTACGAGTGAAGTCTGCACATCAAACCGCGAAGCGGTGAGTTGTGCAAATCACGAGTACTACAGAAAGTCATTGTGGCACAAGTTTTACACAATATTTTTTATAATTCACGTTTATTTAATTATTTAAATAAAATATAATTTCATATAATCCCTCTTTTTAAACTAGGAGGTGTGGTTTGAATTTATGTTGGCAATTCTGTAGATTCCTAATTGGTCAAATCACAGATGGTTTTATTCAGCACTTCTGACTTTTGACATATTATAACCGAATAATTGTGTAAATTGTAAACAAACTTTCATTTAAGCAAAAAGAGGATGATTATTTGTTTAAAAAAGAGCTTCTTCGTATATGCTCTTGCGATCTATTTATATTATATCATGAACAGAATTATTTCTGTAATACATCTTCACATAGATATCTGTTAATTTATCTCAAAAATCGTACGTTTCATATACCTATATATTGATCCAATACAATATGAAAATAAACAATTGACAAATCATTGATAAATAAACGTTAGCGTACTTTATTCGTTATTATTTTTAATATATAAGTCATTCTAATTTACCTTTAGTATAATAATTTGCTAGCTAGAACAACGCTAGACCATTTGATTTATAATCTGTGTCAAGGTTAAAGTCAAATGTCAAATAAAAATATAACTAAATACAATAACCAACTGTACTCTAAAAATTACTATTACAGTGTTCAAAGAGCTTCATTGTGACACTGTAAACAATGTTATAATGAAGTCTCTTTTATACGCGAATTATAAAAACTATTTTTTATAATTGACGTATACAAAATTTACTTTGTGACATCGAAAACAGTGTCACAAAATAACCATTTCAGCATCGTTTTTGGTAACTTTTTATACAGTTGGAGGCACTGTTTATTTATTTATAACTGGCATTGGACGGTGGACCCATGACTTGATAAATTTTCTATAAAGTTTGAAGAATTCAAATGATTTGAATAAAAACAATAATATTAAATATAAACAATATATACTTATAAGGTAAGTCATGATTTGTAATATCAGTCGTATGTATTTCAATTTCCAATTTTTCAGCATTGAAATTTTGTCACATGCAGAACAAATGACAGAATTATGAACGTAAATGGAAACCAATCGAAACATTAATACCATATACATATTTTTGTTTAGATTTTTCAGGTAGTAAATGATTAACTGCATTATCAGTTATATTGCGAAGTTCTGGTGGAGTGCATGATAATTCGCTGTTTAGTTCCATATTCATAAATTCCGAACTATGTATTAGTAACTTAATAAACGCGGTTCGTTACGCAAACTGCACTGTACTACAAAATGAGTCATTGTGACACTTGTTTTACAATATACTGTTGTGCACCGTTATGTCATTATTACAAACAAATCGACGCCATTTTTAGTCCATTTAGAGCAACCTAAATGAGACATTTTTTGGTTTCTGCATCCCTGCCACACTCGAGAAAAAAAGCACCACTTTATGCACTTGTTGGGCACATGTTTATTTTGTGTAAGATACCTATTTAAATGTAATAGGTTTTTTATCTTTTAATTATAATTTTTATACTCATTCTCTACTCTACTACGCTTCGGTTTTATTATTTGTTTTGAACCATCTTCCGATTTCAGTTACAATTGCGGTTTGGTCATATTGAAATATGTTTGAACTAAAATCTAAAGATCGTTTAAAACACCTAATGAACTGAAACGTAATATAGTATTTTTGAATTTAATACTTCTTTTAAATGGCCGAAGACCACGACAAAACATTTTATTTCAAATAACGGTCACTGATAACTAATTTAACTACTTCCTCATTTTATTTGTATGAAAATACACATGACTAAAACTTTTTTTTAATATAACATTTATATCGACTTATTTTATTGTCAGGTCATTGAAGGAGTTTCTGCTGCTACGAAAGTTAGCCAAAGAACGCTTTCCCGTATTAAAAAATGAGCTCTGACAGGAAGTAATGCTGACACTGATGTGCCTACTACAAAACAAAGAACATCCAGGATCAATTCGACAAAACTGTGCTTAGAAGGTGCATAATAAATTATCAAATATATGAGAAAAAAGTACCCACGTTAAGAAATGTACACCAAAACTTTGCAGATAGTTATGGCTCCGTAGGAAGTCGCGAATCTCTGCGGAAACAAATACATGCTTTGGGTTTTCGTTGGACCAACATGAAAAACAACAGAAGTTTGTTAATGGAACGTCACGAAATCAGATTTTGTGTCATCTTGTTCATAGGAGAGAACATATGCTTCTCCACTGACTAAAGATTTCCACGATATTAATAGCACTCTTGAATCGTTATATTCGTGCCACTGTCCCGTGTAGGGCTGTCGGCAAAATGCTTTGTAGTGACCATTATAAGTGGTTCCACAGTGATTAGATATAGCGTAGAGGTTGTACATACAAGGTGCCACATGATCAACCGCGTAATGGCTCATATCAAGCCCTTCTATTGGAAAATCTATTGAATCATTAAGTTTTCCACTAAAACTTTCTGTTTGCGAAAAGCGCTTCAGGTGAATAACCAGTATATTCGGAAATTTATGAATTGAGAATGATTTAATGCATCGTCTTCGTTCCTTACATTTCGAACAAGCTGGTTTCTCATCACCGTCGAGTGTTTCTTCTCTTGTAAACGAATCTAAACATTGTGAAAGTCGTAATTGACCTGTTCTTTGTGGTATCGGAAGGGATAAATCCCAAAAAGGATCGTAGGTAACTGAACAGTGACCACAGTGTGTGCACTTGATTGTTGATTTTAATTCACCGACAAAGTTGTCCATAATCTTGGAGTTGTCCATTCTCGCATATCTTAACCAAAATTCTTGTGCTTTCTCGATAAATTTGTCATCAATTTCTGTTAATATGGGCTTTGGTTTTTCATATACCTTGTTGACATCTTCGTGAAGTCCTGCTAATAGGTAACGAAGAAACTCATGTGTATCATGTTGAGTGTATACCATGAACCTTGAAGTAAATCGCTGAATCTTACTTTTCAATGATACTATATTAACCACTCTGTCTAAACCGTCTTCAGACCAAAGTTCTTGAATAACTTCAGCAAATGCTTTAATTAGTGTTCCTTTCATGCTAGATATGTTTATGTTAATATCTCTTATGTATGTGTCCTTCTTTAGATATTCTAATAGCCACCTTGTGTTTGATAGGCATTGGATAATACTATTCATGAAACATGTGTTACCAATATTTTTGAGGCCTTTGAGACCCAAAGAATCTTTGGGTATACCCTTTATAGATCTGAATGTGGAATAATTGTTAATAGCTATTTCGCAACTACTATCATTGTACGAATAATCTCGGATTCTATTATTGTCTTTCTCACTTGATCGGCGTGATAATGACTTTGACTTGATGATGTTTGCTACTGAATTGGATGTAGATATTAAGGATTTGAAAACTGTTTTGGTTAGAGATAATCTATTGCGTTTAGGAATCGCATAATTCTCTAGCATAGTCATCTTCTTCAGTATTCCTATGAATGGGACACCATCTGGCTGGTGGTTATATGTATTTTTTAGTACACTGAGGCCCAAAGGCTTGTTGGGGGCATAATTTATTAAATTGTCAACGCATGTTTTATCAGAAGGCACACATTCTGAAGAAGAGAATGAAGATGTTAGATAAGAATTTCGGAAAAAGGAAAGATCACATGTTTTATGGTCTGTAATGTGAGAAAGTTTGAAAGTTGTAGAAGAATTACGTTTCTTATGATTAGGTTTCATGAAAAGTTCTTCTAGAGGCTTAGAACGGGGAAACGTACCGAGAAAAGATGAAGCGTTTCCTCTTTGAATTACAATACTTATTTGTTGTATAAATAACAAAGTTGCTCTTGAATCATTGGTTTCTATTGATATTTTTTTACCGATTTCTTTAATGAATTTTAAAGCTTCATGACCGAAAACACCAGAGGTTTCAATTGCTACAGGAATAAAAATGTGAATGATCTCCAAATTTTTGTATTTATTGATTTTAAAAGTTTCGCCTTGTAAAGCTGCAGCGCCTGCGGAAGTAGATGTGGATCGGACATGGGACGGAGCCCAAGTGTCAGTGCAAGTGAAATCCCATATAACTGGTCTGCCGCGTTGCCATGGAATGAGGGTCATACCATCTGGACGTTAACCGTCGTCGCGGCAAGTACCTAATGGTTCCAACGAACATGGAATCTTTGCAGATGCCATGCCTCGTTTGATTAGGTCATTTACTACAGAATGACGTGAAAAACGGCCGGCACTCAATTTGCAGCTTAGGCCGTGTCTACCATATTCATCAACATCAGCTCCGCAACGGCAGCGATGTTTTACACAAATTAGACAACCTAAACGGAGACCAATAGAAATACGGAAACTTTCGTCATCTAAAAGCATACCTAATGGGGCCGACGGTAAAGCGTTCAACCATGCTCCTGATTCCTTTGAAAATGCTGCATTCAAACGAGCCTTGTCTGGTAAATTGATAGCTTTCTGAAGCAGATCTTCTTTTTCAATGTTCAATAAAGGAATATCCCAGGATTTTTTAAAGGATTTATATTCATCGGGTACAACTTTATTAGACTTTAATAACCAAATATTTTCTGCTTCCATTAATAAAGGGTCTTGTGTGTAGAAAAATATAGGCAGAATGTAATTAATGAAATTTTTTGAACTATCTAATGATGACAAAAAAGAAGGAAGAGCTACTGAAACGATTAAGCGAATTCCTAAACCACCATATGAAACAGGTAGTGATGCTTGTTTCCAAGAAAGGTCCTCTAATTTAATGTTAATTAATGACTCTAATGAATGACGAATGGTATTGTCAAAATTGATTAATATATCATTATGTAACCAGGTCGGACTACATCTTAAGATATATGTTAATTTTGGAATTAATAGGCAATATGTGTCGGTAACCAGGATAAACGAGATGACATTTTTTTGAAAAAGGTTAGTTTTTCATTGAAAGCTGATAGAAAGGATTCGTTTAATAGAGGAGCACCTAATAGAAATAAATTTTGTCTGTTGGTAATTGTTATGCCTGGTGCTACAGAATTAAATTTATCAATGGTTAGATTCTTTGGTGATTCTAAGAAAAATAACTCGCATTTGCTGAAATTGAGTTCAAGACCAAAATCCTTGAAATTGTTTATTATATAGACAAGAGACTTGAATACGGAAGTAGTATTACCACCTAAAGAACCATCATCAAGGTACCAAGCATTGAATTCTGTGTCAATGTTGCTAATAAGTTTGTGTATCGATATGCAAAAAAGGAGAGGTGCCAAAGGGTCCCCTTGTTGGACGCCTCTTTCCGAATAAATGATGTTTTCGCCAAATAAAAGATATGAAGGGAATCGATAACATTGATTGATGAAAGGAAAAATTTCAGGTAGAATATCTGCTACAAGTTTTAATAAATGATCGCGATGAATTGCATTGAAAGCATTTTTAAAATGAATTTTAAGAAAAACTTTATTATTAACGTCTAGATGATTAGAGACGTAACGTCTTGCTGCATGTGCAACTGCTTCACAACCATCTTTCGACCCGAAACCAAATTGTAATGGAAGAAGTAAATATCCTAATTTGTCTCTGATGTTTGAACAAATTATTTTCGCTACTAAACGACGATAAACTGAACCAATAGCAATTGGTCTGATACCTCCTGCTTTTTTAGTTGAAGCTAATAGTGACGCGCCGAATAAAATAGGACGAATATTGATGTTTACTGTGTCATTTAAAATAAAATTACATAATTTACACAAAGATGATAAGAGATTTTTTCCTGAAGAGCCAGCACTGTAACTTATTAAATCTTGTAGAAGTGAAGGTCTTAAAGAGTCTAAACCACCAGCAGAACTTGTTTCAAAAGAGTTTATTACACTACTCACAAATTCTTCTGTTATAAAAAAAGGAATATGTTCCGAAATCAGAGTAGGGAACGTAGTGAAGCTGTTAAAGTGGCTGTACTGACATCAGCAAAACTGTCATCTGAAGCTAAGATTTTGATTGCGGATGTCAAGTCGCCGTCAGAAACTTTATTAATGACATTTTTAATTTTACTACTTTTTGATAAATTTATGTTTTTCCGAACTGAGAAATTTCTGTTTTGTTGATCAGGGAAATTTAAATGATGATCTATATTTTCAAAAGTTTTTAAATTATTCTTGATTATAGTAGAGAGAGATACTTTTTTATTAGAATTTTTAGAAGGAAGACTCAAAACATTATACGGAAAAAGCAAACATCACAATAGCGTCAGTTGACGTCACAACACAAATATCATTTGCCATTTTGTTACGTCAAATTTAAATAAGTTTTTCAAATATGTTATCAATTTCTCCTATAAAAATGAATTCTACAATCAGTTAATCAGTAGTATTAAACCCAAATTGAACATTAGTATCCCGAACAACTTATGAAAGCGAATTTGTTAATTATAAATACTAAAAAATGTATGCCATAGATGAACGAATTTACCTCAACATATGTTTCGGTAAATAAGAAAACACTATAATTATACATAAAATCTATGAAGTGGATAGACATTGCAGAGAATGAAGAGATATTTCAGATATTAATTTCACAAAACTTTTGGTTGTGTTAATAGGAAGAATTTGACATAAAGATTTTGTCTTCATAGGAACTTCATATAAGTGTTTATTTTTGGATTCATATGTATGTGTAGGTAACTAAATTTTATTTTTCATAGAATGATATTTTACAGATGCACATAGAAAACATAATTTCTTTAAGTCAAAGATTTTGTTTATATTATACAGTGCGTCACTAGGGCACATGCTGGAACTAGACATGACAATTTAAATAGTTTGATAGTAATATTTCTAAAATAGAAATCTGAATAGTTTTTTTCAAAATTGAACAGAACGTTTTCCATTTTAGTTGTGGTTTTCTACGTGAAATAAATAAATAATTGTATTATGAAGTCTTCGAAAAGTTGTTTTATTACCATTATTGATACTTATTCTTCAAGTAATTGTTCGATAACTGTTTACATTATTAAATAACGTATATTTTGTTGTTTATAGAATTTTTTTGTAACAATATTAGCAAGTTTGGGGTTTCTAAATGTGAAATATTTAAATTTCTGGGTTGTCGGTCTTGAATTTCATCTTTCAGTATTTAAATTTTTTTTTATATATAGTTTAATAATTATATTTCAAAAATGTAAATCTGATTAGTTTTTTCAAAATTGAAGAGAAGGTTTTCCGTTTTAGTTGTGGTTTTCAAGGGGAAATCAATAAATAATTCTATTATGAAGTCTTCGGAAGGTTCTTTTATTACCATTATTCATCCTTTTCTTCAAGTAATTCTTCGATAACTGTTTACATTATTAAATAACGTATATTTTGTTGTTTATAAAAATTTTTTTAACAATATTAACAAGTTTGGGGTTTTTAAGTGTAAAATATTTAAATTTCTGGGTTGTTGGTCTCGAATTTCATCTTTCAGTATTTTTTTATTGATGTATAGTTTAATAATCATACCTCAAAAATAGAAATCTTAATAGTCTTTTCAAAATTGATGAGAGGGTTTTCCATTTTAGGCTGGCCACACTTTATATAGTTTGATTAAACAATATTTAAACAAGTGAAGAACATATTTTGTAGATAGTCTAGTCTTAGAAAAAAAATATTTTCGATTAAAAACTATAATCTTGTCACACGTTGAAGGAATTAAACTAAATGAACAATAGAACGAATTAAAAGATTAAACTACAAAAATAATTGATATACTACCAAAACTGCTATCTACGGATATCAGTAAAACTTGCCATGTACACGTCTCAGGTGACTCTAGAAAGAATAAAATTCCATTTAATAAACAATTCAAATACCTAATTAAATTAAAATCACAAAACTTTTTGAAATCACGTAAAATACCATGTTGTATATTAAATTTATCCACCTTTTTCTATTTTCAATTGATACTTACAAAGAAACATTCTTCCAAATAATTCTCAATTTATTGACTGAAATTTATTCAGATAATGGCAAGAAAAAAAATTTATGAGACTTGGGCCAATTTTTGCAGCGTTATACCAAACATTGGACCAAGTCTTATAATTTTTTTTCTTGCCGAATGATTTTTTAGATCAGCTTAAAATTAGTTGGAGGATAACAATAAATTGAGAATTATTTGGAAGAATATTTCTTTGTAAGTATCAATTGAAAATAGAAAAAGGTGGATAAATTTAATATACGACATGGTATTTTACGTGATTTTAAAATTTTTTGTGATTTTAATTTAATTAGGTATTTGAATTGTTTATTAAATGGAATTTTATTCTTTCTAGAGTCATCTGAGACGTGTGCATGGCGCAATGTTTGACTGATATCCGTAGATAGCAGTTCTGGTAGTATTCATTATATAGTTTCGGAAACGTAAAACATTTTTGTCCAATTGTTTTTTCTGCTTCAGGCAATGCTAAGGATTCGTTTTTATATCTAGTGTTATATGCGTGAGAAACAGAGGTGGCTTCCTTTTTGTGTTTGTGCAAATATAGTAAAAATTTTTGGGAATACAACTGATCATGTCGAATATTTTAGTTTCAGCGTAGAGAACATTCGAGGAATAAGTTCGAGGTTTTTTACACATTGATTTTATTATGGATTTTGTATTTTATGAAGGTTCTCTACTATAGTCTATATAGAAAAGACAAGGAGTAATAAATCATTAATTTAAGTAGATTTCATAGACGTACCAAAATATATTTTAAGAGGGTATACTAACTTTAATAAAAAAAAGTGATAGAGGTAGAGGTCATTCGGAAGCAAAAAATGTAGTTCATTATAAAAAAATTCTACAACTTCCTCAGGACTAAGATGTATAATACCGAAATGTACTTTTAAGTATTCGCCAATTACAGAACCTTTCTGTCTGTACTCTTGTACCAAATGAAACTCCTGAATCTTACGAAACCAAGCTTGACAGAGATGAAATTTACAACCAAAAATAATTTGATCTCTGCCAAAACATTCATATATAGCGTTATGAATGCTTAGTTCAAAATCTACTACGACTTCTTTAGGTTGAAAATTTAAGCCTACTTCTTTACATTTTTGTCTTAAAATTAAAAACAAATTTGAATATGTTTGACTTGATTTGTCCGGCAGCAAACAAAAAACAAGAGGTACGTAATAGCCGTATTTAAAACCATGAATGGTAAACATTTGGTAAAAAAAAGTTGAACAGTATTTAAAAGTCCCATCAATCAAAATACAATCCGAATTACATAAAAAATTAAGGTTGGAAAAACAGGAGAACACAATAATTTTAAATACCTGGTCTGCTGTTAATAGAAATTCCTCTTCTCGGTTCGTTCGTAATTGTAATTCACACTATTAAATACTTCTTCCTGATTTTTAGGCAATAGTGTAAGTGCATCAACATCCTTCCCCTAATCCCCTAAATATCGATCAAAACAATCAAGATTTCTTCAAAATATTCAATTCAAGAAATCTTTGAAACCTTTCAGAAATATACATAATTCTATGGGCCTCCGATTTTATCTATTATAAACCCTAATGACTCTAATAAGATTAAAATAAATGGTTGCGGCACAGTTCGAACATTTCAGTAATCCTCAAATTGATACAAGTCAGGTAAAATTTTATTTTGTGGCAGAGTTCGGAAGTGCCCGTTTATTCATAATATTTTTTATTTGTATTACTCCTATATGTAGTGTTTGGGGAATTTTTCTCAGAAATTTTAAATGGCAAGTGGCCTACTGTAATCGGCTAAATACGATTACACCTATTTACAGATTATTCGATTATTGAGAGGGATTTTCCAAACAACCCAGTTTTCTTAGAAACATTATCGGGAATATTAGTTTAAAAGAAAGTAGGTACATTAAATCAGTACTTAGTATTAGTTCTTTGAGTAAAGTTGTATGGTTGTCATAATATTGTAAACAGTTGGAATATATTTAAAACATTTGTTGAATGTTAATTGTGCAAGTACCAAACAATGTCGATAAGCCAAGGACCATCTAAACGACCAAAAACAGGTCCATTATCTTTAAATGAAAAAACTCTGATATTGAATTGTTATATATCATTGAAAAACAAGGATCCAAGTGCAAGTGTTGATGATATTGTGGAATTAACGGCTGCTATGTTGTGTGTTGCTAAATCAACAATTTATAGATTACTAAAAGAAAGCAAGATTGGAACTCTTCAACCCCCTAAAACTCCTTCAGGCCGAAAACCAATTGAGATCGATGAGTCATTAAAACAAAGACTAAGGCGTAAAGTCCATGGATTTTACTTACGAAAGGAAATTCCAACACTTGACAAAATTATGACATCAGTGCAAGAAGATACGGACTATCCAAAATTCTCCAGAATGACATTATGCAAACTTTTGAAAGATGTGGGTTTCGGATATACAAAATATAATAGAAAATCTCTCTTGATAGATAAACCGGAAATAGTTTTTTGGAGAAGAGACTATTTAAGAAGCATTCGACATGCCAGAGAACAAAATTTGAAAATCTTCTACTTAGACGAAACATGGATAAATGCTGGATATACAGTTTCCAAATCTTGGCAAGATGAAAACATTAAAAGCGGAAGGCAGGCATTCGTGGAAGGTTTGTCGTTAGGTTTGCAACCACTATCTGGAAAAGGAAAAAGACTTATCATTGTCCATGTTGGAAGTTCTGAAGGTTTTGTTGATGGTGGATTATTAACTTTTATTTCAAAACGCACGGGGGACTATCACGAAGATATGAATGGGGATGTCTTCGAGGAATGGTTTGTTCAAATGTTGGATCTGATTCCAAAAGGGGCTGTTATTGTTATGGACAACGCAAGTTACCATTCACGGTTACGAGAAGCATTGCCCATAAGTCGTTGGCGTAAAGTAGAGCTTTTGGAGTGGCTTATTTCGAAAAATATTAAGTTTCCAAAAGATCCACTAAGGAAAGACCTTTACAGAATTGCAAAAATGAACAAGAATAAATACAAAACCTACATTGTAGAAGAAATGGCTTCTTCTCGTGGTATATCAGTTCTTCGACTTCCCCCTTATCATTGTGAACTTAATCCCATAGAATTAATATGGGCTCAGGTAAAGGGGGAAGTTGGAAAAAAAATACTACTTTTAAAATAAACGATGTTGTGAAATTGTTTGAGAGTGCTGTAAGTCATGTGAGTAAGGAAAATTGGACAAACTGTATCGAGCATGTTATCAAAGTAGAGGCAAATATGTGGAAAATTGACAATATTTGTGATGATTTAATCGACCCTATTATTATTAATGTCAACAACGATTCTTCCTCTTCCGAGTCGGATATAGAATAAAATGTAAGTAATAAATGTATTCCAATAATTATTTCTTTTCATTTTTTATTATATTATAATTTAAAACGTATTTTTTTCCCAAAATACACACCACTGCATTGCGTTATTGCTTATCTGCTAATCCTTTAACAATGAATAAACCCTAAACTTTGCTACAACTGAAACAAATACGGGGTCGATCTACCTGGTTTTTAGATTTACGGAAGAAATGTAATTTAAAGTAAGAGATTTATCAAAAATTTCATGGTGCTCCCTGTAAAGGTTTTGCATACTTAATTAGGGTTTATTACTCCTCGTACTTTTTGTACATACCCGCGGTTCCCCATGCAATTAATCCGTAGTATAGATGAAACTCCACCAAAGCGTAGTATAGTATGCTCAAGTGGTTTATATACAGAAGATTGGATAGATATTTGAATTTGAACACCAGATGTCTTAATTTTTTAATAACGTAGTTTATTATTATATCCCACTGTATGTTCATATATATCCCAAGGTATTCAATATTTCGTGTTGATTTTATATTTATTGTATGTCATTTGTTGGTATTGATAATTAAATTATCGAATTCTTATTAACATATGAAGAGAATGGGATGTAAAATATTTTTTCAAAATTTGGTGTTGATGCTTCATAGTTGAAAAAATTTATAACCTTCTAAAAATCGTTTTCAGTAGTACATTTAAGTGATTTCCAGGTTTTATTCTGATAAAATATCGCTGTGTCATCTGCAAAACTAATGATTTCACCGTTAATTTCTCGTTCGAAAAGATCCACTATATTGCAAAGCTCTCACGAAAAGAAATGTATAACAAATATGCAAGCTCCTTTCTTAATATTCAAGATGTTACATATTTAGATTTACTCTGTATGTTGAGGAATATCAATATTAATAACTTCACGGTCTATTTAATTAAAACTATACTACAGTTTCATACAAAAACTGTTTTTGAAGCTTGGATAGGATTTTTGACCTTCATAAAAAATTGGAAAAAGAAAGAGTATTTCATTCTAGTAGATAATTGTATTATAAAATTGTAAAAAGTATAGTAGGAATTTTAGACATGAGAGAGCCGTAGGAAAAATGTTCTTAAGGGAATTCCTAAGCAATCCGCGGCAATATGAGAATTCCTGCAAACTAAATCTCTCTAAGATAAATTAAAGAAGTTCCTTTATGCAAATTTTTCCAATTTTACATGCAGTGGCGTCCTAGGCAGTGGTTGCCAACATTTTATAGATCAGAAAAATTAACTGGATAAATCCGAAAATAAACTTTTATCAAAAACTCAATGTGACTTGCATTAACAATATTATTCTAATAGAAAACATATTTTCCATAGAAAGTGAGAAGAAGTTGGATTTTAAGTTGTTGTAGGACATTCAATGATGCGCGAAAGTCCGGAATAAAATTATTATCTGTTCAAACAGCAACTAAAAATAAACGGTTTTAAAGATTAAAACTAACTTTTCCGCATCGGTGACCCTGAACAATATTCTATCATAAAATTGTTACTTATATACACTTCGGGGGATGTATTGTGCTAACAAACCGAAATTTCTCCAAAAATAAACGGTTTTAAGGATTAAAACTAACTTTTCCGCATCCGTGGCCCTGAACAATATTCTATCATAAAATTGTTACTTGTATACACTTCGGGGGATGTATCGTGCTAACAAACCGGAATTTCTCCAAAAATAACCAAAAATTCAGTATATCTGGATTTATAGGACAACCTGTACTCGCTCTAGTCAACTGAAAATCAATAAAGTACATTCGTGAGACACCTTGAACAATATTCAATCATAAAATTGATCAATCGCATACTCTCTGGTGGCTGTATCGTGCTAACAAACTGAAAATTATCCAAAAATGGCGAAAGTTTGGTACTTCAAGTACCATATCACCCGTTGTACTGGCTTTACTGAGTTGAATATCAATAGGGTTCATCTTTGAGACGCTCTGAATAACATCCAATCATAAAATTGCTCACTTGTATATACTCCGGAGGCTGTATCGTGTTAACAAACTGAAACTTCTCCAAAAATGATAAAAAAAATATCGTACTTAAAGTACTGTAGCACTTGTTGTATTGGCTCCGGTGAGCTGAAAATCAATAGGGTTCATCAGTGACATCTCCTTAACAATATTCAATCATAAAATTGCTGACTTATTGCACTACGGAGGCTGTATCGTGCTAATAAGAATTGTAAGGAAAAGTGGCCGATGACAACGACGACGACGACGACATACACACAGGATTTTATTTCTAAAAACCGTTTTTCGTGTTGTTGTTGATGGAAAACGTAAAAATAACTCAAAAAAAAATTTCAAAATTCCAACTTTTTTTGGGGTAAACCAATACTTTTCTCGCATATTGAAAGGTTGTGCGGAAAAGTAAAATACGGCAAAACTTGTGAATTGATTTTACGTCGGGGCCAATAAAATTATATTTTTTTCGAATACAAAGGAATGTTGGATATTGTTTTTACGCAAGGTCGGTATTTTATGTATAATAGCTATTGAAATTTACAATAATTAATTTAGTAAAGGATCCTTATGAAAAAGAAGTTCAACGTCTTACTGATCTTTACTAAACTAAACCTACGGATTCAGAAAGTGATTCTGACAGTTCTATCGCTGATGATGATGATAACGAAGAGTGTAGCGGTCGTGACACGAACTCCAAGCAAGAGGACAACCCGGAAGAACTAAGACCAACACCAACGGTTGATGAGCAAGATGATAGGAGATTATATTATTATGCCAGAGATGGAACTAAATGGAAGAAATTTGCACCACCTAAAAATGTTCGTACGCGGAGGGAAAATATAGTTTTTCACTTACCGGGGACTATCCAAGATGCAAAAAAGCAATGAGTCCGATTGAATCTTGGTGTATGTTAATGCAGAATATCATCGAATGCATAGTAGAATACACCAATATATTATAATGTAGTGTGGTGTAGAGATTATTTTATTTGCCTACGTTGTTGGAATATCATGTGAATTATTTTAATTTTAAATTTATTAGGTTACGCTACTGGAAATGTATCTACACTCACATTCAAAAGTATTGCACCCCCCCTGTATCTTAGCGAAATATGTAGAAATAAATATTCTATAAAAGTATTTTGCTGATAAGAAGAACTTGTTTACACTATACCTCAAAAAACGTGTTTTGGATCGTGTAAATTCCGATCTGCTAAAAAATGCCTGTTTCTGCTTATCAGTTTATATTGTTAGTTGGTACGAATAAGTTGTATAAACGTTAAAAATGCCTAGAAATGAGTTGTCTGCTTTTGATAGGACTCGAATTATTGCTCTGTGGCAAGAAGGGCTGTCTCGTCACCAGATAGCCAATAGGCTAAATTTTGTGAGATCTACGGTTAGCAGGACCATTAGACGCTATGAAGAGACTGGGGAAGTGAATAGTAGGCCTCGAACTGGCCGACCTACTGTTAGTACTAGACGAGAAGATAGGTATATTGCTCAATTAGCCCGCAGAGAACGATCAGTCACTGTACCAGTACTAAGATCTCAATTCCAGAGAACGTTTAATCGCGTGATCTCGACCGCAACAATCCGTCGAAGAGTTTTGGCGTCAGGATTGAGGCGCAGAAGGCCTTTAAGGGTGCCTTTGTTAACTGCTCGTCACCGTACCGCTCGATTGCAGTGGGCAAGAGCTCATCAACATTGGTTATTGCCACAATGGAGGAACGTTCTTTTCTCAGATGAGTCCAGGTTTGGATTAGTGAGTGATGACTATCGGGAAAGGGTTTGGAGGGAGACAGGAGGACAAAATAGACTAGCAACTGCCATAGGTGTTGCCCCTTATCGTGGCGGAGCGCAAATGTTTTGGGGTGGTATCAGATTTAATGGGAGAACACAACTCCTTCATATTCCAGGAACAATGACCGGTGCATATTACCTGCAAAACATCATTAATGCTATCGTTCAACCATTACGTAATGCAATCGGAGCCCAGTTCATCTTTATGGACGATAATGCCAGACCCCATCGCACCAGAGCCGTTCAACAAGCCTTGGAAAACGGAAACATTGCAAGATTGGAATGGCCGGCAATGTCCCCTGACCTGAATCCCATAGAGCATGTGTGGGATTATGTCTCAAGAGCCATTTTTAACCGAAATAACCCTCCAAGAAACACGCAAGAGCTTATTGTTGCGGTTGCAGAGGAATGGGACAATATTCCACAGGCAGTGATTAATAATTTGATTATTGGCATGCATAGACGCGTTGATGCATTGATAAGAAGGAGAGGTGGAAATACTAAGTACTAAATTTATTATAACATTCATCCTTTTTCCGTTTTTTTCTGAAAATATTATTTTTGTATTTTCAAATTTTTCCATTTCAATTTTAATTTTCTGTTAAACCAACCTATGTTATTCCAGTAAATAAATTTGTACGATTTTAATGTATGGTTTTAATTAATATTTAACATGATGGGATTAAAATTAAGAAAAAAATAGATATAATCCCAATATAAGGGGGGTGCAAGACTTTTGAAAGTGAGTGTACTTAAGAACGTATTACTGGTTGTCTAATTAAAACAGAGCAGAATGATTCCTAAATTTAATACAAAAGAAATCATAACATTCCATCTCATTCGAAGGTGATAAGTCAAATAAAGAAAGTTATATTATGATGTGAATACGATTCTTAGACTAAATCATTACTTGATGATTTGATACAGTTAACCTTACATTAATGTGATTTATGAAAATATTTTTAAGAATAAGAATGCTTAGTGAAATAGTTTTATTAGATGTTTATTCTATGAAGAAAGATTGGTGTGATTCGTAAAGTATTTTGAAGGTGCTAAAAAATTTATTAAGTTATCAATCATGTGGTTTCAAATAATCAAGGCTTTTCAAAGATATCTTTGGAATGAATATCTACTATACAGGTGAGCTAATTACTATATATGATGCTAGGATTAAATTAAATAAGTTTTTATTGTTACGTTTGTAAACGTTCAGATACACGCGAGTTTGTGAATTCAATTTTTTCAAATGTTTATGGGATGGTTGTTTTAGAAATTAAGTATAACGAAAAGTAGGTACTTATCGGTGTTCTGTGTATTCTGAACATTCCATAACTACATTCCACGAATTGTTCTTGACAGCATCTCCATTCCTGGTATCACTTAGAAGTTTCTTTCAAAACTATTAGTTACAATTTTCCAATATTATAAAGTTTTTTATTGTTAATTTCTATTTTAAAGTTCTCAAAATTTCTATCTGTCTGCTTTCTTTCAAAATTCGAATCAATATCTCCAATTGTTTTTCTAACACTCGTTGTCACGTCCGTTGCTATCTCACTAGATTTTTATAAATAAATAAATAATATATCAGGTCAGTGTCTCGATTTCCTTATTGTTATGCCATTATTCATTTTCATTTTCGCGCACTGTTAAAAATAATTATATGTACAGTTTTTTATGACAATTGGTTTTTTCATTTATAATTAACGACAATTTCAAATAGTTAGAGTTCTTTATTTGATTTATTTTTTGATATTGTTTTTATAACATTTGTTAGGTTTTGATTTATTCATGACAAGAAGGTGTTTATTTATATTATATTGTGGTATGACATTTTTTCGAATGTTTAACTCTCCCTCTTGCTAATTATATTTCTATTAAAAGTCGAGCGCTAATAACCTATAAAAAGGAACAATATTTTTAACTACTTACGTTTTGGTTCAAGTATTTATTTGTCTTTCTATTTACCTACACTCAGGGAGCATGTGTAATCGTGCGACCTTTAACAGATCAGTTCAGATTAGATGTAAAAGAGAAATTACTTGTTAGATAATTATTTTTATATTAGAATAAACTTTAACAACTATATACAAATGTGGTAGGAACGAAACTGTTCCACGATAACTATACATATTTTGATATAACTCAAAATATTCTAAAATTTATGTTTTTTCTTTGATAAGAAACTTACTTTGCTAATTCTATTGTGTTATAATATATTAGAGAGATACCTAGAAAATACAAAAATGACGTCCAACACGAGAGCTTTTATTGGTTTGCTGTATTTCGCTGGTTTATATAATGGTTCTCGAAAAAATTTGAAAGAATTTTGGTTAGATGATGGTATGGGATCAGAAATATTTATAGAGGCCATGGCATAAAGATGATTTAGGTTTTTATTACGAGTAATACGTTTTGATAATAAACAAACCAGAACCAAAAGAATCGCTATCGATAAACTGGCTCCAATTAGAGAAGTTTTTGAAGCATTCGTAACAAATAGTCAGTACTGTTATAGTGTTGGCGAATATGTTGCCTCAGCGCAGGCGTTACACAACTTATTATACAATTAAGATTATTGCATATTCGAGAATAAAATATCGTACATTCAAATTTTGTGATATACTGTTTAGAAAGTATTCCATTATTGTGCTATTCGACCTCAAAGTAATTGATTCTCTCAATACAACTTACGAATGTCGTTTATTTGATTATGCTTTTCATGACGTCACAATCAAAACAGATATCATTTTCGGCGATTGAATAAAAATGATATTTTCAAATTAAATTTCTAGAGCCGTTACCCACTTTTATGAATTAAAATAGATATATTTGGATTCATTTGGACAACTATTTTATGAAATAAACATTTTTACACTACATTTTGGTATGAGTGAAATAGCTTATTGTATGATATTATGTTGTGGAATCGCTAATAACCCTTTGGATGGATGCAACTTTGAACATAAACAAATTTTTGTTTGTTTCAACTTTCACTTCAGAAACTTAATTTTTATTAGCATTGTATATTTGTTTTATAACATATTTTCGTCTGTTTTGCTATATATAGTTCCATAGCTTCTAAATTTTATGTGCCGCTACCCTTATAAAATCAATCCTACATCAGAATCAGACGCTTATCCTGGGCAGGATATATACATGCATAATTTCGGAGTTCCCATAATTTTTAAAGAAAAGGTGAAATTTATAGACCCCGGCGAAAAAGAAAATGCTAATTCGGTGGTTAAAATAGCAGCATATAGACACGTTTTTGTTCGTAGGGTATACGCTCGCTGGGAGTTGATACCGAGACTTTTGGAATTACAAAATGGTAAAATTTCACGATTATCATACTAAAACGATGTTAGCTTAACAAAAGATATATTCAAATAGATCGTGTCTCATTATTTTTATCTTTAATAAGTGGAGAATATCAGGTAAAAATATTAATTGTCAGTTTAAGAGGGGCCTCACGTTTTAAGAACCTGAAAACAGTTGGCACCTGTGACTGGCAACAAAATTTTGTAAAAAACAAATCCAAAGAACGCATTGAAATTGAGTGTTGAACTTTTAACACAATATAACTTTATCTTGGAGATCAGGTATTTTGGTCAAGTTTTATATTGTTATAAAAAATATATAAGCCATCGAGGGAGAGTGTGATTTTGACAGTTTTGGCAATTTTGGTCATTAATTTGGACGCCAAAAACTAATCCCCAAAAGGAAGCCTAGAGAATTCGATGCTGAAAATATGAAATCTCAAATCATTGTATTTTTTGAGATTTGTTGCACGCAAATTTTTGCAAACGAACATCTTTTTACTTTAGTTCAACCGTTCCACCGTCTTGATGGATGGCGCTGTATAGAACTTCAATAACATATGACGACGGTCATATCACAGACAAATAATATAATTTCTTTCTCTATGGGTCAAATGTTGTCATATGTTTTGTGTCCATAAAAATATCCCAAATTTATAGTTTAGTGTGTATTGTATTTGTAAGTGATTATAATTTAATTATTTTCATGCCGAATAAGTAAATTTCTGCTTCGTAAATGCTGTTTATATTTACTCCACATGTGCTTCACCACAAGATTGTGTCTAGTGTAGCCTAGACATAAAATAAACCGCAAATATTTTTAGCTGTTGCTAGTGATTCCACAAGTGCATTATATTTATTGATCCCCATATAAGGGCTTTTTGGTTCCTATAAGGACCTGTAGACAACCACAGATTGTATCTGTATACATACATCGGCCTTTCGAGTTACTGAGAAAAACTACATTGGAAAATAGTATTAATTGCTTTTTACTAATTTACCAAAATAGACATTTCATATTCTATTCAAGAAGTAGCAACATATGTAATCTTAGTGTTTTAAATTAAACTCACGGTTTCTAGTTAATACCACAATATAATAAAAATGGTTGAAAATTCTGAAAAATTGACAATTGTTTCGATAAATCAATATCATCGTCAGAATGACAGAAGTTACATTTCATTTTATGCCTACCTGATGTTTAGTAGTTATTTTTGGCTAGACCAAGAAGTGACCTAACTGGTGATTGACTTAATATATGTTTATAGAAAAATTACATTACAGTTTTAAATGCAATAAAAAAGAAGATAGAGGATAATCACCTAACAGTTACAAAATCTGATAAGGGGAACACAACTGTCATTTTGACGACTGAAAATTACAATTCCAAAGTATATACCTTTATAGAATCCAGCGATGTAAAAGTTCTTAAAGCAGACCCAACAAAAAAGTTTTCTAATAAAGTAAGGGATATTGTTAATAATTCAAATTATAGAAAAAAGAAGAAGATGTTATATTACAAATATTGAAGCTTAGATATTATTAGCCCTATGGTGATATCCTGGATATTATTTTTCCAATTAAGATCATATAACTGTGCAATGATATAGAAAACCAGGAAAACTATATCTGATGATCTTTACAATTATCACTTAAGAAGACAGTTTATTAGTGGAGAACTCCCTAGATTTAATTGTTCATTGACAACTTCATATTGTGGGTTTCTTAAATGTCTTCTAATTTCCAATTCTTCAAGGAAATCCAGTTCTTGTTTCTTTTCACAAATATGCAGCACTTCTAGTTTTGTGTTAGGTGTTAATGAATGATTGATGTCAAGTAGATGTTTTGCGTAGTGGGATTTATCTGGTTCTTCTCCACTAATAAACTGTCTTTTTAAGTGATAATTGTAAAGATCAGCAGATATAGTTTTCCTGGTTTTCTATATCATTGCACAGTTATACTGATCTTAATTGGAAAAATGATATCCAGGATATCACCATAGGGCTAATAATATCTCTAAGCTTCAATATTTGTAATATCACATCTCCTTCTTTTTTCTACTAACATATATTAAGTCAATCACCAGTTAGATCACTTCTTGGTCTAGCCAAAAATAACTACTAAACATCAGGTAGGCATCAAATGAAATGTAACTTCTGTCATTCTGACGATCATATTGATTTATCGAAACAATTGTCAATTTTTTAGAATTTATAACAGTTTTTATTATATTGTGGTATTAACTAGAAACCGTGAGTTTCATTTAAAACACTAATATGAGTAGATTCCACGAAGTAAGGGCCGAGACAGTTAATTCCATATGTAATCTTTTATTTCGGAAATGCGGGAATAAAAATGTTATATATTTTTTATCTTCAATGTTTCCAGGTTATGTATTGAAATGTTTATACTTTTTGCATTTTCCTCCAGTTTGTATTAAACGGACATGCCTGTTTTTCCATTGACTCTTCTCAATTATTCAAGTAAATTTGTAACATATGTTCTCCCCCGGCTTGAGACTCTTCCTCAGGTTGTGCTATTCGACTCCAGTTAATGTACTTTTATAGCAATCACTGGGATGGGGTGAACAATCGATATTAAATTGGACGCCACCAGATTTTTAAGTGATACTTGAATTAAACAAAATACTAAAAAGGTTAAAAGCTCGAAAACCTTATATTTACTTTAACTTAACAAACGAAATACTAAAAATATTTTAACGCGATGGTCCAAGTTAATATAAATTGCTGAAAATCAAATATCAAATGTTCAGCAAATTATATTTATTAATAACTCAATAGATAATTCACATTAACTGCATATCCAAAATACAAGACGAACACGAACGTCGTTATACAATAAAAATCTCCAATTCTAGATTTCCATGAATTGAATATAAGACAAAGGACTTATCTTTGGAGAGGTTCTGGAATTATTCAGCTCTCAGCTAGGTCCTAGTCGATGAAGATATGGTCTTCAATCCATCCCGGCCGGTTTTCTGTTGTCTTCTATGGGTGGTGTTTTCATAGGGCCTACCCAGGGGCTGCAGAGCTGAGGAAAGAAAATAGAGTAAAAATCAAGGAAAAATTCTGGGAAGGAAGGAATAAATAGAACAGATAGGAAGCTTATGCTTCAACACATAAAAAACTGAATCTAGTTTTTAAAATAAAACTAACAGAAGCCAGTTCTATCATATTCGCTTCGTTCCCTAAATAAACAGAAAATGCAGAATTATAAAAAAGATAAAAAAATAATGAAAAGATATTATTAAAAATTTGCTTCAAATATAAAATGTTTCTTTTTTACAATAAAAAAGAATTAAACATACAAAATTCATCAAACGCCAGCCGATATTATAATTTTAAATCAAACAGTAAAAACATCGGGAAAAATATTTCAAAAATCTAACTCACCAGCAAATATGTGAAACCACAACGATGTAGGTACTAACTCATGAATTTTACTGATAGGAAGAGACTTTTCCAATGTACGATATCGTTCAAATACACGAATTTTGTTAGAGAAACAAGTTTTTTAATTTCGAAACATTAGTACGACGAAATTAAAATACCATAGTCTGATAGAAATCGTAACAGGCGATCGGCTTGTTACAAATTATAGCAAGTGTTTTGTTTTATTGAAAACAAAATCAAATCATTTATGCAATCTGTTTGTTTACTTGTAGTATTACAAATTTGAAATACTGAGTGAGTAAGTAGGTAGTTTTTATATTTACTATAATACAGAATGTATGCTTTTCCACTAACCCCTCTTATTCATTCAAATGAGTAGTAGCAAAGAAATGCCAATTAACTAGGTAACTACAAAAATGTTTATTATAGCAATGAACAGACATGTTACATCAGGCTTAGTTTTAGTTTTTACTTACTGAACAGCTATAGTGAACATGGCTATATGGAAAGTATTTGGACCTGTGCGGGCAGTTCTAAAAATGATGAGAAATTTGATTTTTGTAAATAAGTCTTGTTAGTATTTTTACTTATGGAATGGTATCAGGAAACTCTATTTCATGAAATATTATTGGGTTTAATTTTAGTTACATAATCAGAAAATTAGATGCTTCTTATAAGTAGGTTTTGCCATTTTTCTACTTACAGTATAGTTGTAGCGAAAACTGCTATATGAAAATTATTTGGACCTGTGCGGGCAGTTATATCAGGTTCCGTTTTAGTGAAATTGTCAGTTCTGAAAATGAATAGGAATTTGATTTTTGTAAATAAGTCTTGTTAGTGTTTTTACTTACGGAATAGTATCAGGAAACTCTGTTTTATTAAAGATGAATGGACCTGCAGGGCAATTACATCAGGTTTAGTTTTAGTTACATAATCAGAACTAGCCAATAGTCGAAATTACCTTGCAAATTATTTGATTATATAAGCATTTAAGAAAATCAAAGAAAATAAGAACCCAAATGGAAATACTTTACTTATGTCAACAAGTTTTGTTTGGATCACAGCTATGCTATGGTTTAGATGCAACATAAAAAAGTGAGATAAGGTTTCTGTGCTCACAAAAAGTTGAAATATTTGAAACCAAAACAACCGAACAGAGATGCGTTTCTTTGAACCGTCAAGAGTGGAAAGACAGAGAGAGAAAATATGTTGAATAAAAAAAAAAGCCGATTCAGTACTACTATCGACATCTATCGTAAATATTTTAAACCAATTAATTACTAGATAAGTAACTAGTATTGTGTAGGTTTTTAGGTTTATATACCTGTGAGGAGGCCCCTCTCAAGTACATAAATTTACTTTCAAAACATGATAGAGCTGTCACTAGAGCATGTGTATTTATGTTACAAGAATTAGAGGTTTTCAAGTAAGCCCTATACAGTTTATCTCGAAGTGTCATCACACACTTCACGTAAGAAAAATTCGCTTGTTTCAATAAAATCCATTCAAATAATTTCAAGAAAAACGAGAGTTCTTTGTTGTTAAGTGACAATTGGGTTGTTCTAGACATTACTTTATCTATGGTTTAAAAACAATAACATGTTCTTTGCTATCTAAGATATAGCGGAAAAAAAGTCTGACAGATACAAAAATAATTTTTGATGTCTCTGTTATAGTTTCAAATTGTGAATAAGAAGGAACTCATGGTTTTACATTAATAAGCCGAAACCCATAAAATTATATCTTCTACTACAACTTATATTTACGTTGTAGGATAATACTTTACTTTTATTAACGATAAAAATGCAATTAATTGAAAAATTAATCAATATTTTTTCTTCAACTTGAATTTTTAAAATTTTCTAATCTGATTGAACCTATGGTCCATCTTTTGACGTAATATATGTCCTCTTGTTTATCCTGGATATAGCACAGTACTGACTACTACTTATTCACTAACACGGGCTCAAATGGTTTAGTTCTTTTGAGTCTTTGCATTTGTCGTTTATTGAACTGCATAAATGAAAACAGGTACACAGGTTTCAAAGCCTAGTATTGAGAAATAAAAGATGGCGGTGGCTGTATGAAAAGAAATATTTTCGATAGATTACTAAACAAAATTTCTTGCACGTATGCTTTGGATTTACAAAATACTTTTAAAAAAATAAGAGGCATCGATATTTGGAGTAGTTTAAAAACTCTATATAGAAACAATACAAATAAAGTAGGAACATATAATACGGAATCTACAGAATTCGGGACTAAAATTCGACCCAACCAAGGATATGTGCTGAGCTATTTACTATTTCCCATAATAATAGATGACGCTATAAAGAGATGTAATGAAAATTGTAAAAGCTCAACAAGATCATGGAAAATGAATGACGTAACATCTGGTTGCCGAATTCGAAGACAGATGTTATCATAGTACGAATCATCCAACAAGTATAATGAGCACCTTGAATCTATTTCCTTGAATACATTGACGTTATGACAAAATTAATAAGGCTGCTGATATTCGGATTTTAAACTATTTGGAATTATTTTAACTTTAAGTGTACAGTATTATATTTTGTATCTTTACTTAGAAAAAAAAGGAGCCCAATAGCAAAGCTATCATTTCAACGAATATTTATAAATTGTAAAAAGAAACATGTCTAAATCAATTATAGATGCCGATAGTAAAAACAGTGAACAAAATCCTCACAACCATACTGAATAAAAAATCACCAAAAATAGTGAAACAGACAATATACTCGTTGAACCGTCAGAATCGAAAATATTGAAATCCAATTCATTTTCAACGGAAATTGATATTAATAACTCATAACTCAGTAGAGGATGTAATTTCAAAAGAATCCGTCGAAATTAGAATGAAATTTATAATAATTTAGAAGAAACACGACACATTTTATACAGTTAGTAAATATGTCGTTTTATACAAGGGATTTAAGGAATTTTTAATAAATAGTATATAAGTTATGTTAATATTAATATGTATAAAAATCCTCATCTATATACATTCTCATTTCTAATACTAAAATGTTATTTCATGTTTCATATACGGCTTTAAAATTTATTGGTTCATTGTAATATAAACAGCCAGTCATCGACAAAGACACAATGTTTATATAATTCATATTAGGCACGTTTTTTTTATTCACCGGTAGATCTACCAACTCACCAACTACGTATTTATATTCATTGTTGGATTTCAGATTGAGGAAATGACGCGTTCATTTATTACTGATGCATCAACCAAAATTGCAAACTATTCCACCGCTGTTTCGAGGTGGTGGACAGCTAACCTCAAAAAAAACATACATCTTATTTCATCCTCGGAATTATCAGATAAACCTCTACTCCGAGATCTGGAGGCGAAAATAACTACAACACTTCAAGTATTTTCATTTGATTCGTTAATTTTTGCTAATAACAACAATCAATTTAAAAATCGATTGTCATATATAAATGTAAATAACAACAACTGCGTTTATTTATGTGCCATTGGTGACTCCAACATGTCGGTGTAGTGGGGACTGATGTCAGTCAACCAATGTTGAATATATGGTGTAATAAAAAACGTGCCTAATGTATAGATAGATAACTTTCCATAGCAACCGAACGCTGTTGATTAATGGATTGAAAATTGAAAACGTTAGTGATTTTGAAAACGTCAAAGTGAAAGTAATATAATAATTTAACTCGTAAATGTGGTAAAATTTAAAGAAAAACTTATAAAAAATATAGTATATACAGTAAAACTAACCTTTTAAACGGTTTTGGTGGAAAATAAACGTCGGGTGATCTCCGTAAGGGAGTTAATTGCTATTTGATTCGTGGTACAGTTCTATATATGCAGTGGAGAGGACATCTTACATTTATGAAAAACTAAGAAGGAAAGGTGAAAGTTCACTTTTTGGAACTGTAGCTGTAAATAAAAAGTGTAGCTGAAGTTATCGAAGGAGAAGAATACGATTTATATTTGAATTCTAGAGGTAATAATTTATGTTCAAAAGAAGATTTACCTAAAGATTTTCCCAATAAAAAAAACCTTCGTTAAAAGTAGTACCTACAATAGTACATCCTTGGATGACGATCCGGGTCCGGTGCACTTCGCGACCCTCCGAATTTTGCGACGATATTTTTTTTATTAGAAAGCCCTATTGTTATAGAACATTTTAAGAGAAAAAAATTCTTGGATCATGCACTTTTGATAGAGAAAATCGCAATTAAAAATACTAAAAATCCGCCATTTTTCAAAAAAATTTGACAGTTATGTCTAGATATCAGATGGTCCCAAATTTTATAATGAGGAGTGTTGCCAGCTCTCATTTCCGTGACTGCTTGGAAATACTTTATACAAGATTTATACTATCTTCATGATCTAAAATGTATGTATTGAAAATGTACTTGTTTGGACGGATTATGTATGTTCCACTGGTACTAACTTAGTACGTATATTTTATGTGGTTAGGGTAAATATAAAAAATTATGTGTATATTTGAGATTTTTAGTTAAAAATTAACATTAAATGTCCTGATAAGTATAAATATTCTTCTCATAACTAACGTATTGTTGATAATTAAAGGAGAAGTATTTTTAAAATAATCGCGAGAACACAGTTCCAGTGGATTGTTTTATTTCATTTTAGTCATTTGCCATCAAACGATCGAAAAACCTAGCTAGCTTGGGCGATAGACAAGGCGAGAAAACAAGAAGCGATTCACCATAACACATAACCTAATATTTTAAATCTTTAGAAACAACGAAGTAATATGATCAGTGTTCTAATTTATTGTCCTTTTTGTTTTCTCCGCGTTAAATTGAGTGCAAATGTAAATGTGATGAATTTTCGCAAGTTTTGAGCCTTCTTCGCGCTAGCTTTATGCAATTTTTCCGCTAAGTTCTGGTATACTATCATATCTGAGATTACCTATATACTATTCTGGAACATTTGTCGTCCCTAGCAAACTTTTATGGCATATAATGACATCCCAAATACGAGTTTAAAGATTATTGTTAATGTGCTAGTATGATCTATAGAGAATAGAATGTACATAAAAAGTATGTACCACCAGAAGTATGAAAGATAATCTTAAGTACATACAAATGTTTATTTTAAATACGTCTTTAAGACGTACATTATCATTTTAATTAGATCCATTATAGGTTGTAGCAAACTTCATGTGGAATACAAATTATTTGATATTTTTTCGAGAAGGGGTAGGGAATATACCAAGATTATATTTCGTTCCACTCCTCGAACCAATTATAATCGTACCAACAGTCACAAATATTTGTAGTAAAACTTCAATGGAATTTTTTATTGCCGAATTAGAATAATTTACAATATTTTACCTAATTCAATTAAATATCGCTTCCTGACCAACTGACAGATCAAAATGTAACTAGAATATCATTAAATATGAAAGAAGAAATATAAAAAAATTACTCACCTAACTTAAGTATATAGACCAAATAGAAATCAACAATGTAGTGAGCTAGAGAGGATAATGCGCCGAAGTTTGTTAACTACCTATTTTTTTGTTGTGGGGGAAATCTTCTATAGACCTTGGAAATGAGTACCAAGTTGCTGGATTCCCCCAACCATGTTTTCATCCTCAACCCTCAATGGGACAAGGAAACGTCATTCTAAAGAGCCATGGTCGATCGCCTACCTGCTAAAACCTACCACCAATCTGTCCGAACTCTGTATCTGATATGTTTTTAAAAATGTGAATTCGGTCAACCCAACCTAACCCAATCTAACCTACTTATGTACTTATGAATATTTAAACTAACCTTACTAAATCTCAACTATAAACTACACAGGATAACGCGCCGAAATTTGTTCGATAATATTATTGAATCTCGTACTAGGAGTGGGACCAAACACTTGCCACCACATAAACTGATCCACTTATTCCGAGAAAAATCTTGAGGGCATCACGCCGAACGCCTCAAATATTGTTTAATGGACGACCAGTGACCTTCAATATGGTTCGTGCACACTCCTGTTACCGGATCCACAAAGTTTCTGGAATGGTTAACTTCCTCCCAGATTTTTGAGGCCACTATATCCCCTCCAGCATTCAGTCCATATTTCAGTATCCGGCAATACGTGATGAGAAATTATTGATTCCAGAGTAGTGGCTGTTCGGTTGGGACCAAATACTACATAGACACGTTTATCTGTGACATCATAGCACCCACTGCTCTGGAATCATGCGCCCCTATTATAATTTCGTTTGGTCCGCAAGGATTCATCGATTTGCAAGATATTACCGTCCCACTTAAAAAATGTAAGCAATTAAAAAAACCCTACGTGGAATCGATACCGGTCAACTTTCGTTTAACTGAAATCAGTTATGCGCGAATTGCACAATCTGTTGAATTTTTCCATTTGCGCGCATTTTTCCCAATCTATCGATAGCTCAATTTTTCCATTTGCAAATTGTGTATGTATTCCTGATAGTATACCTATTTGAGCACGTATTATTTCATAATAATGTGGATAATCATTTGAATTATTGTTTTTCCGTTTGAGATACTAAAGCAGATTGATATCGCGAGCGAAGCGAGCGGGCAGGTTCTACGTTTCGCAATTCGCGCGCGCGAATTGCGAAACGTCGAACCGGCGCGCATTTTTCACAATATGTCCATAGCTGTTCACTCAATTTTTTCATTTGCAAATTTTGTATGTATTCCTGATAGTATACCTATTTGAGTACGTATTATTTCATAATAATGTGGATAATCAACTAAATTATTGATAATTGGATTTCCGTTTGATACACTAAAGCAGATTGATATCGCGGACGAAGCGAGCGCGCCGGTTCGACGTTTCGCAGTTCGGGCACATCTTATATTCCGCGGTAACAAGTTCACATTTTGGAGCCTAATTAACAATTCGTCATCGTTCGAATTAATAATCGCATTCAGCTGGAACACGTTTTTGACTTCCATTTTGACCACCGTCCAAATATTATCATAATACTATCATTTTTTTTCACTTGCGATTACTAACAACCAATCCTATCCCAATAATGAACTCAACAATATAATAACACTTTTGTCATGGCCATAAACAAAGGAAAGTGCATTTAGAAATAACGTAGGCATCGTTCCGCGTACTGCGTTAAAGGGAAAGGAATAATTTATTGAACATCTAAAAAGTTCGCGGAATGTCGACGTTACTTAAGCGCAGGCGTAGATTACTATAGCTGCAACCCACGATACAAACATACTATATCGATCGTGGCTGCAATCGTGCACAAGAATAGATTATCGATGAATTTGCCTATAATCCTTTCAAAACAAATCGATAATGTATGAAAATCGCCATGAGAGATTTATATTCTGTTGTTTATTGTTGATTCTGTGGTCCAGCAAAATAATTTGTTTTGATCTCTTTCATTTACTGTAACGTATAAATCAAATCTAAGATAAACAGTACATTCTAAGGATATTTATTATTTCAAATTTCATTATTAAATATACATGCAAATACTTCTGTATTCTTATAATATATTCATATATCTATTAGAACATAAAATTAATTCAACTGAAAGAAAATAAAGACCATTTGACAACGCTGCTAAAACTCATATGATGACAGAAAAGTGTCCTAATTTGTGACCCTGGCTACCTAGACATAAGATGTCAGTGTCTAATTTATAACCTATAAGTGTCAAGTGAAAGTAATGATGCCTATTATATATAAAAAACGGCAAAATTGAACTATTTTCTTCAGGTTTTTGTTTATGAAACAGATTTATATTTAGTTCAAGATAATAACCTTTACAATTTGAAGTGAAAATATTTATCGTAAAATAGCATTAACTAGTGTTGAAAAAGTACCATTTTTCGAACTAAATTCGTAATTTTTAAAGTAATTACTGAATGATCCAGCGAAATTTTTGTTCTACTCTGCTTTATTTAAGGTAAGCTATCAAACAAAATTAAAATTAACATAAAATTCGGAGGGTCGCGAAGTGCACCGGAACCGACGATCCGATCGATGGTGATATTGATTCAGCTCCAGGTTTGCTTATTTGGATAGTACGACAGCAAAGAAATTGAAAGTGAAGATTGGTTTCAAGTGGATACAAACTTAGGAAATGAAAGGTACCGTTTTTTCAATTATTACATTAGAGATCTCTAAATTAAAATAGGCCTTTATTTAAAAAGAAAACGAAAGCATTAATGATTAGTAATCAATCTAGTATTTTTATTGTTTCAAAGTAATTATAGTTTATTATTTTTGTAGTGTATATACATTTACTGTTTATAAACTTCTATGTTGAAAAAATTTCTGAAATCATAAGTTTATTCATTTTAATTTCACAATCCAATGATTATAGTAAATTTGAATGGCGCAATTGAACCCTACCCTTTGATAGAGTTATATATGTTCAACGATTGTTAACAATTATTCAGTTTCAAATAATAAATATTCGTAATATTTATATCCGATACAAATTTAGCACCAGCAACGTTGGGCAAATGAAATTTTAATTATTATATTCACATATTGATAAATATTAATATTCAGTACAAATTTGTCGGCTCAACGTGAGGCGAATTAAAAATTTAATTGATAGGAAGTTTAAAAACATTAAATTTAAACAATTAAAATTCCACACATAATATATTCAGTACAATATATATCAAAAAGAACTTGAATTAGATGTATTTACATACTTATATTTTAATTATTATGCAATAAATAACGATTACTTCAGGAGATCCGTCCCAGCAACCTATTGAGTAGGACGTGTTTTATTTGGGTGCTCCGAAAAAAGTGGAATTCCTAAGGGAATATTGTGATTTTTAGGAAAATTACTATATTTATATAGTGAATGCATTTGTGCAAACCACTATCAAACATACCTTGGCAGTAAACTGTATACTTTAGAATTACGTTGTCTTAAAACTGAAAGTAATCAAGAAAGTATGATAACAAATAATTATCAACATAGCATAGGCCTGGAGCGCCTGGTCCTCCTATATCAGTTCATCAGTTCACTTCAAATATCAATTGATATGTCATACTGTTCTATAGATGCTCAACCAAAATATCCTTTAAAAAATCATGGAATCATAATTAGCTCAATTGATGGTGCTCGCGTTCAAGATTATTTAGTTCCTCTGGGACAAATCGTACAACCTAAAAATATAACCCATATTTCTAAATTGAATCAAAATCGGGTATGTGTTCATCTTTCAAGTATTCAACTGGTAGACGACTTTATTAACAATCATGGATCCATAAAAGTTCTTAACCAAACTTTATGTGCTGATCACACCAGCCGAAAAACTTGTACTTTCCAATGTTTGTCCTTCGATACCCAACGAACTTCTTAATGATGAATTAAAAAAGCTTGGTCTGAATTTAGCTCATCACTTCCCGAATTTGCTCATATTTTGAGCTTTAGAAGGCAGGTTTACGTTAGCCCTCATAATTTTAATATTCCCGAATCTATTGTTATAACCTTCGATAAGGAGGAAGTATTTATTTCCTAAGATAGTGTAACCTGTTACATTTGTAAACAAACGGGTCATATTGCATCACAATGTACACCGCAACCTTTATCACAAACACCCACAGAACCTGTACCACAAATTCCTGAACAAACGCTATCAGTCTCCTCATACTCACCACAAATTATTGATAATTCCTTCAAAGAACCATACACACAACCCTCTCCACAAGCAGAACGTTCGACACAACCATTTGATGTAAAACCCTCGTCAGTGAAGGATACACAATCTTCACCCATTTCGTTGGCTGTACCTTCACCTCAAGCAGTGAAAACGTCAGAACCAACCACAGAACAGATCCCTATTCCAGAAAGCTCAGGTGAATTTGTAAGTGGAAATTAAAGGCCCCACCCTCCAAAACGTCAGTTTGTAGAAATAGCCTCTCCTCCTTCAGATGCAAATAGGGTCCCAAGCAACTTATTTACAAAACCATCATCCAAATCATCTGCAAAGACTAAACAATCGAAGACAAATGGAAAATCCTCTGACGCTGACTCCACCAGAAATTTCGTCGACAATCATTCTTCCTCTTTTGTGTTAAACTACGATCAATTGATGCTTCTATTGGACAATTTTCAAGGAGTTCAAGTTCCAAAATGATTATATAGCGAATTTGTTGGAATTAACGAATTTATTAAATAGAATATATCCTCATGTAATAGGCAAGTCTACGAAAACAAAAATTACAATACTAAAGAAGAAAATTCTCTCCCATATAGATAAAGTGGCCTGGACAGCGATTCGTCGCAAAGTAGTTCTCACTCTACAGCAAGGATTCGTAAACAATCTAATAGAAACATTCGACCCGTAAACTGGGTCGCCCAAGCAGCTCATCAATTGAGTAAGAAATCGAGAACAAAAAACATAAAGGAAAAATCGCTGAAATGCCACCAGAAGACGTCCGAAGAGACAAAATGGCACATTGGACCACTTTCAGTGATAAACGCGGAAGGTGCAAAAATCCTGGCTGTCATGGGGTGCCCAAAGTGATGTGCACCAAATGCAATCATTATTTGTGCTTCACTCCTACTTCCAATTGTTTTTTACAATTTCATACCAATTGAAGTCCACTGTTACTCTGAGGTAACATACTCCTAAGTATACGTAAGGGTAATTGTTTTGCTATTTTATATATTTTTATTTCCTAATAAAACTCATTTGAATCAGTATGTTGAGTATTATTTTTTCATTTCACCTTACAATAAATTGGGCTATAGAGGGTTAATAGATTGCAGAAAATATCATCTGCAACGCAAAACACATGATATCACTATTAATCTGAAAGAGTTGCTTGGTGAACATTCTCCAATAGATAAACTAATAAACTTCTTTAAGAATATCGATGTTTTAAATAGTATTTAGTTCAATATGGTTGATATGTAGTTCAATATTTGTACATGCTTAATTTTTAAGTTGCAATTACTGTATAGCTCTCATATTGTTCCGTCGCTAATAACCTTTTGGCGGATGCGACTAATTTTTAATAAAAATAAAATAAATTGAATTGATATTTCTGCTGTTTCAATAAATGCTTCTCAATTTGGCAACGTTTTAACAAAATAACTATAATGACGGGGCAAACTCAACTCATGTTAAGAATTGTTTTACATTTGGTGTATCAGTAAATTAGTAGAAAATCATTATAATCATATTAGTGTGGTACATAGGCCGACACGAAAATTTCTATCTACAATCTAGTAAGCCTATCATTATGACTATTTTACATTTATACATTCCTCTTCTGTATACAAATTACCATTGGGATTACGTGTCAAAAAGCATTTAACGTTTGCATTCAATAAATTACGGTGCATGACATTGATTTAAGAGATAAAATTGCCTTAACCAGATGTCCGTTAGGATATGCCAAGCGATAGGTCCAATGTTTGAGCTTTCGTTGACTCTATTCCAGGACAGGATTCACTCAGTTACTTGAATTTGGGTAGACGCACCAGTTTTCGCCACCTTGAGGAATTTTGCTATTTTGAATTGAAGCTACAGTTAGCCTACTCACTATTCTATTAATTAATTGGGATTTTCGCATACTTTGCTTATTTATCAAAGTATACGGTTGTTAAAAAATGTTAATTAAAAGTCTAATTCTATTTTCTAAGTGTGGACCGGTATGAAGGTTGGTTTTGTGAAAATGTTCAATAAGGAGTTCTACTAGATAATCTTTTTTGGGCAATAAAATAGGATGATTCCCGTCAAAAGTTTAATCGGCATGGATCAACCTACCTCCAATTCGAATAACACCGTCCTTGGAGAAAGGGCGTAGATGTTTCAAAGATGCTGGAATAACATATTTTGCTAGTAGTGCTAATTCAGATCGAAAATGTCGACGTTGAACCACTTTTATTAAGGAAAGTTAAAAACGGATACTGAAATATAAATCGCCATTGGCAGCATTTTTACGAATCTAAGGACATAAATAACCAATCTAAAAAGTTTGATCCATTTTGAATGACGCAATATTAGGGAATATACAGAATTTTCGACATCCGCAACTATTTTACTAAAGAAACTATTTTGGATTCTGGTTGATTCTCTTCTAAGCAAATTATACTAATCACCCAATCAGTGGAATCTAACTTTACTTATTCAGGACTACTTTTCCAGGAATTATTAGATATAAATTGGGAAGCAGATAATCCTCTAGACAAACAATCGCTAACATTGTTTTTTCCATTTACATGAGTTACAATCAACTAATGATTATTGAATCTGAGCTACCTTATTCGATACGAACGTTTGTAGTTTGGACGGGTGGGCTGCGATCCAATTGAAAGTGACAGTAGAATCTGACAGGGCGAAAATATGAGTAACATTTAGCCGAGATTCATAAATCGAAGAACTTTGGTGAGTAAATGAGCTGCACAAAGTTCCAATCTAGGAATTGTGACTACTTTCATTAGATAAACCTTGGATTTACAGCAAATGAGATGAACTTTAATTTCTCCATTGGAATTAATACTACGGAGATAAACGCCCATAGGATATTAAGCATGCATCTGCGAAACCTACTGAAATGATTGGCTGTTGTAACACAACACCTATATGACGAGGAATTCTAAAGTTCAAAAGATGATGTTGTCCTGTAGAATATTGATTCCAACGGTGGACTATATCAGGAGGGCAGGGATCATCCCAATTCAGATGGCCAATCCAACAATCTTTTATCAAAGGTTTGACTCATAATGTGACAGGAGCTAAAAAGCCTAAAGGATCGTAACAACGAGCCACAGTGGACAAAATTTTACGTTTAGTACAAGGTTTATCAACAAGGTCAAAAGAAAATGACAAAGAATCTGAACTCGAATGCCATTGTAAACCAAGTATTTTCAGAAAATCTGTAACAAAGTTCCATCACATTAGTGGTTCTATTGTCAACAGAAACTTTTCTAACAGTCTTTGTGAATTGGTGGCCCATTTGACTAATTAGAAACCACCTCTATGAAATAATTCAAACAGTTGATTATACAAATAAAGCGCTAAGCTAATTGAAGTTACACTAGAAACAAGATCATCTACATTTTAATAACTTCAGATACTAATCGTCATCTAATTAGCGTACAGTTCGTAGAGCTAGAAAAAGTGAAGCTTTAATTCCGAACGGAACAGTGTTGAATTGATAAATCTCTATGGGCTCATTTAGAGATAATCTCCACAAAATTCTTTGAAATCTTCGTTGATTTGGTTGTAAATTTATTCACTTGTACATCTGCCGAATGTCGGCGGTGAGAACTATTTCAAATAATCTAAAATTTGAGATCATTGTACAGACGTCAGACTGTAATTTAGGACAAGTATAGAGTAAATCATTTGATGAATACGTCCGTCTTACACGAACCATCAAAGACAATACGGACTAGAGTTGTTTGGAAATACTTTTTAAAGACTGCTGATATATTGTACCATTGAACTATCATTTTCTACTATTTTGGACATGCGACCTTGAATTATTTCTTTATTTTTTTATTTAAGGTTTCTAATTATGAACAGGGCCGATCCTAGCAGGTGTGCAGCGCGTGCACGCGGGCGGCAAAACTAAGGGGCGGCCACAGACCGCATTTAGTTATAACAATCAGCTAATTTTTGAAAGAAGAGAAAAGAAACGTTAGTGCTCAGTTGTGTTGTGTATCGGTCTATTGTCCATTAGTAATTAGTATCTTCTCCTACTCTCATCTACACACATTCTTCATTTGAGAGCAAAATTCAAGGCAGAGCCGGCATTGCAGCATAAAAAATTGAAATTTCTATAAAAATAAACGGTTTTAAAGATTAAAACTAACTTTTCCGCATCTGTGGCCCTGAACAATGTTCTATCCTAAAATTGTTACTTGTATACACTTCGGGGGATGTATCGTGCTAA
Source organism: Galeruca laticollis (assembly GCA_963921935.1). Taxonomy (NCBI): domain Eukaryota; kingdom Metazoa; phylum Arthropoda; class Insecta; order Coleoptera; family Chrysomelidae; genus Galeruca; species Galeruca laticollis. The sequence continues at coordinate 239,817,326 of OY998177.1, read as the reverse complement.
CAAACCGAAATTTCTCCAAAAATAACCAAAAAGTTAGTATATCTGGATTTATAGGACCAGCTGTGCTCGCTCTAGTCAATTGAAAATCAGTAGCGTACATCTGTCATCATAAAATTGATCAATCGTATACTCTTTGGAGGCTGTATCGTGCTAACAAACTGAAAATTCTCCAAAAATGACAAAAATTTGGTACTTCAAGTACCATAGTACCCGTTTTACTAGCTTTAGTGAGCTGAATATCCATAGGGTTCATCTTTGAGACGCTCTGAATAATATCCAATCATAAAATTGGTCACTTGTATATACTCCGCGGGCTGTATCGTGCTAAAAAACTGAAACTTCTCCAAAAATAACAAAAATATCGTACTTAAAGTACTGTAGCACCTGTTGTATTGGCTCTGATGAGTTGAAAATCAATAGGGTTCATCAGTCTCATATCTTGAATAATATTCAATCACAAAACTGGTGACTCGTTTAACTCCGGAAGCTGTATCGTGCTAACAAACTGAAATTTCTCAAAAAATGACGAAATGTCGTACTTCAAGTACCATAGCACCCGTTGTACTGGCTCTGGTGATCTGAAAATCAATAGGGTTCATCTGTGACATGTCCTTAACAATATTCAATCATAAAATTGCTGACTTATTGCACTCCGGAGGCTGTATCGTGCTAACAAGACATGTAAGGAAAAGTGGCCGACGACAACGACGACGACGACGACGACGACGACATACACACAGGATTTTTTTTCTAAAAACCATTTTTTCGTGTTGTTGTTGATAGAAAACGTAAAAATTTTTTTCAAAATTCCAACCTTTTTATGGGTAAACCAATACTTTTCTCGCATATAGAAAGTTTGAGCGGAAAAGTAAAACGTGCTGCTGTTCGCCGGGCGGCTTTTTTTCAAAGGTTTCGCCGCTGCGGCCTTCCTTGAATTTTTTTTCGCCGTGACAACTTACTTCGTAAAGACTATATATATCATAGTCGGCACGTGGCTCGCAGGTCAATGGTCAAAAGAAACTTTATTTTAGCGGTTTTCTTTATAGATAAGAAATGGATTGTTTGGACAAAGTTAAAAGGATGCGGCATCGGAATTTTTTGCTACTTCACCACTATATATAAACCATTTTCATTTCAAAATGTTCATTTAATTTTGAATCAACATACAATAAGACTGGTCATAAACACAATCAAGTGCAAGTTAATAATGGAAATTATTGACGAGGCGTTGCTGTTGAGTATTGTTTAAATCAGAACCGTGGTAAGTACCAAAGCTCTTAACTAGATTTATGAACGAATGAAATGTTGTACAGGGTGCTCTCTAATTAGATAAAAAAAGTGGGCATATTTTTAAACTAATTTTGTCACGATGATTCGCTTTGAAAATAAGTACAGAATGTTTGAAAATTCAAAATTTATTCTCAATTCTTTCAAAATTCGTTAGCACAAAATATAATTTCCTTACAAAATTATAGGTTACCAACCGGGGGAGTTTATGAAAATTTTAATTTTTACCCATATTTTGAAAGAGCGCTACGAATCATTTTTTATTTTAAATAATTTGCTGTAACTTTTTCAACAGGAATGGGGATTTCTTATGAATAACCCATATTCTTACTCTTTAAGTAAAAAAAAAGTATTAAGTGGTAGGTACTTTTTAGAGGTCATTTCGATGAATTTCAAAATTTCTGAAGAATTCCTATTCATTTTATCTGAATCTGTGAGCCATGATAAACTTATCGTTCTTCTTTCTTCTTACCTTTTACCTTTAGATATCGTCCTCATCCAAAAACAGAAAGACTAAAAGAGAGTCAGGTGCCTTCTATAGAAAAAGAAGATTAGAAGAAATCTCAAAACAAGCGGGAGCATTGAAAAAGTATTTTGGAAAAACGTATAAAAATGAGCCCGAACAAAAAGGTTTGAATCAAATCGCGGGGTTTGATTATTCTCAACCATCAACATTCACCAGTACTAGTGAAACAAACAAAAAATCAGTTAGATTTCACACCCGATGAAGGTGATAAAGCTGCAAGATCATCATCAAACAGTCCCATTCCCAGTGAAGCTGAATGTGAAGATGAGAGCAAAGAGGAAGAGGGCGCTGCTCAACTAGCACTAGATGACCTAGCTACTTGGCCTAACATTTTAACAGAAAAATATATTAATTTATTGGTAGAACACGGTCACAAACAAGTTGCAGATTTCAAATTTCCGATTGATGAGAGTGGCAGAAAATTTAGCTGTTCATATTATAACAAAACTTTAGTGAACAGGGAGATAATTCGCACGTGGCTCTGCTATTCCATAAAACTAATTTGTATTTTTTATTTTGCAGTTCAAAACAACTTGTAAGTACTGGCTTTTCTGATTGGCGTCATTTTTCGGATTACCTCAATAAGCATGAAAATACTCTAAAAAACATGTTAACTCTATAAAATCGTGGTGCGAAATAAAGACGAGGATGGAAAAAAATTGTACTATTAACGCGGAACAACAAAATGTTTACAATATAGAAAAAAAGCGATGGCGCGCTATCATTGAAAGAATGATTGCTGTAGTACAATTTTTAGCCGGTCAAAATTTAGCATTCAGAGGAACCAGTATGGAGTTCTATTCAAAATGAAGTAATTCATATTTTAGCCGAATCTACTTGTAATGAGATAACACGCATTGTCAAAAAAGCCAAATATTACACTATAATTCTCGACTCTACGCCCGATATTAGTCATACAGAACAAATAAAGTTTGTAATTAGATGTATGAACACTACTGATGGTAAAAGTAAAGTAGATATTTTAGATTTTCTTCTAGCATTTTTTCCAGTAACTAATACCACTGGAGAAGGTACGTGCAATTTTCTATTAGAGAAGCTATTACCCAGTCTGCAGCTCGAAGTTAAAGACATACGTGGTCAGGGCTACGACAATGGATCGAACATGAAGGGGAAAAATATAGGGCTTCAGAAACAAATTCTCGATATCAATCCTAGAGCATTGTACGTGCCATGTGCGGCTGACACCTTAAACCTCGTCGTTAATGACGCTGCCAGCTCCAGTGGTGAAATTTCTGGATTTTTTGATATGGTACAAGAGGTATATACTTTTTTTCTGCTGGGATTTACTAAAAAAATACGTCTAGCTTTGAAACCATTAAGTGAAACAAGGTGGTAAAGTCGTATCAATGCTATTAGACCTCTAAAGCAAGACTTCAAAAACATTATTACCGCATTAAATGCCTTAATTAAAGATTCCACCAGAGACGCGAAAACAAAAAATGGTGCAAAATCAATAATTAAAAATCTTGAACGATTCAAATTTTTGTGTTCAATTTTTATTTGGCATGATTTATTATCAAGAATTAATGTTCTGAATAAAATGCTTCAAAATCCTAAATTAAACATCGCGGAATGCATTGAAGGCTTAGATAACTTTAAAAAAATATCTTGTTTCACAAAGATCAGACGATAATTTCAAAATATTTGTCGAATCAGCCACAACACTTGCTAGAGATTTAGGTATTGATGCCGAATTTCCAAGTTCGATGGTCAGGAAAAAGGTCCGTTTATTTGATTACGAGGGCAATGATGAACCCCTTTTGAATCCCTTCCAGCAATTCAAGACTTCTTTCTATTTTGCAATTCTTGATCACGCGATCTCTTCGGTAAATGGAAGATTTACATTATTATCTGAGTGCTTTTCAATATTCTGCTTTTTGTATGAGTTTCACAACATTTCTAGTGATGATCTCATGAAAGCCTGCATAAACTTAGATATCAAGTTACAGGTACAGGAGGAAGGAAGTATCGTGAAAGATATAGACGGTATAAAACTGTTTAATGAAATAACTTAATTCAAAGATATTTTTCCAGGTAAGAAACAGCCAATTGAGGTATTAGAAATCATAGTAAAAAATGATCACATTTCCTGTTTTCCTAATTTTGCCCTAACAATAAGAAGTTTTTTAACCTTACCTGTTTCTGTGGCTTCAGGAGAAAGAAGTTTCAGCAAATTAAAAATTATTAAAAATTACTTGAAAAATAATATGACACACGAAAGGCTTTCAGATTTGGCCATCATCTCTATTGAATCCGAAATCTGTGAAAAGATAAATTTTACGGAAATTATTGATAAATTTGCCAGTCAGAAAGCCAGAAAAGTTATTTTATAATTAGGTAATTATAATGATTAGGTTCCTAGTCTGTAGACTGTAGAACAATTGATTTATATACTTTTCGTTGAGTTGGTACTTTTTGTATGCAAAGGTGATATTATTGTTAGTTTTTTATTTTGATCAAGTATTTTGTTGCTATTAACCTATTTATAAAGTGGCCAAAAAATAAAGTTGTCAAATTTTATTTGCATTTTTACTCATGATTCACTTCTTACACTTATTTCTCACACAACGATTGTCACGTACGAATACGATAAAAATACGTGTAGCTATCTAATCTATTTTTTCCTAAAAACTGAAAAATTACAAAACTGTAGCCTAACTATCAGTTTAAAGGCATTTGACCTTGAACAGAAAACAAAATTCGCCCGCGGCGCTTTCCTTTTCTGCCACCCCCGCGCCACGAATTACTCGCCCTCCCTCCCTCCCATGGAACAAAGCTGTGTACGCTGTATGTCCGAAATCGTTGTATGTGAAACTGAAATAGACGTTATACAGGTAGATGAGTTTAGGAGTTTATAACGTCAACGTTAAATATTAGTCAAAATAAGAAAAAAATCTTTGGAGGGCCGGCACATCTGGTATTTGCACGCGGGCGGCCAATACCCTAGGATCGGCCCTGATGATAAATATCGTCGAGGAGCTGTGGTGTATGGATTTCCTAATAAAGAACTATCTAATTTGAAAGGTAACAACACTATACACCTTCCGGAGTGATCTCGACTATAGGTAGATTTAAAGATTTTCTCGCATTCCGAATGAACTGGGTCTACTATCACTGAAGAAGTTGGGAAATCTTCAAACTCCCAGAGTTTATTGACTAACTTTTCGAGAGAGGGCTCTAAAATTGCACAAAAGCTCTGAGTATCAATAGATGAGAATACAATGGGAGTTGAGCCCATTACTATAAAACCTAAAGTGGTTTCTACTGGGGTTTTTGGTGGACCTACAATTTTTTGTGGAAAATTAAAACTACCATCAGCTAATGGAAGCGATTTCAAATGTGATAAAGCACTTAAATCGGCGCGAGAAGCGGGTAACTGATCTGCGATTTTGTCAACAATCGGTACCTCCAAAGGATACCGTTTGGTTGTATCCACCTGCAAAATTACTACTATAACTGAACATTCATATACGGAACTACTAGCGGACCTAATTCTATAAACATGAGATTGACATTTCGTTAGAGGAACTTTCAAACGAAGACTAAATTAAAGGGAAAGAAAATTTGCCTGACTACTGATATCAATTAGAAATCGGGCATCGTGAAAATTACCAAAACTATCTAGAACAAGCTCTTTCGCTGTAGACAATAACACAGTATTGCTAGAAGAAGAATCATTGTTAATAGTATGGGTAACCGAACAACAATTCACTACTAGGGGTAGTGGATATTCCATGGAAGTACCACCATTTTTATTTAAAGTAGAAGAAGAAGGGCCTGCGTTGGAATTTTTACAAATTTCAGAGACAAAAGGACCATTTGTTTCCGAGTTACTACTGATTGGTTGGTCAGACTTACCTACACTATTGGCCATGCTATGCATCGATGATTTAAAATCTCACAAGCTGTGATGTTTACGTTGACAAATTCTTCAAGTATAATTGCTTTTGAAATTGATAACTTTGTGCCTATATAAACAATTTAAACATAATTTATTCTCTCTAACAGGATGATAGCGTTTTTCTGGGGAGAATTCTGAAAATTTGGGAAAAATAAGTATTGAATGCAAATTTTCTTTGCATATCACGCAATTAAAACTACTAGTATTTCCTTGAACAACAAAGAAGTGAGTCACCCTTGCTTCGCTATTGTTTAAATGACTGCTACTATGAATACTTGACACAAATCAGACCTAATGAAGAAGTTGAAATTTTGGTTCGAGTAGATGAAAATCCTGAAGTAAGGTGACTTTAACTGGCAGAAAGAACAGGAGTAAGTCAGTCGTCTATTATTAGATTTATAATTTAGAATAGTTCTACCCTTATCTCTGAACTTATTTCTAGAAACGTGTACTCCATTGTGAAAGAAAAGTTAATTTGGCTTGAACAGACAAAGTTTTAAAGCTAAGACAAAGTTTTTATAGCACAATGAGAAAGAGGCCGAATTTATAAGGAAACAGACATTTATAAAGGTTCTAAGGTGCAAAAAAGTATAACAAATATCATGTTTAATCAATGGTGTTACAATAATCATTGAATTTTATCGAATAAAAAATTTGGGGGATCTAAAGGATTTGAAATATAACATTTTTTCATCATTTTTCTTCTGGAAGATGCTCTAATCATTAGAAAGCCTCTTGTTAATTTTTATTATAATAAGTCGAAATCGTTTTTATGTGCATTTCTACTGTGATAATTTGAGTAAATGCAGTTTTTTTAAATCTTTGAAATATGAAATGATTAACTCCGGTCCTAGTTTATGCAATGTTTGAATAGTTTGTTCCTCCATTTTCAAACGACAAATAACAATGAAGCCATTATCTAACTCATAATACATTATGACAAGGACATTTGTGGTACACGTTTGAACGTATGCTTGGACAGGCATCGCATACAATTTAGGTCGACGTCAAACTATTTATGCTCAAAATTTGAGTTATTGAGTTAACGAAATCCGTTCTTTCCACTTTTACAAACAATTTTAATGGGAAAGTTGAAAGATTGCGTGAAATTAGATGTAAATATGTACAAAGTTCACTCCGTATAAAATTCTCAGTTGCTTTGCTAGATCTTTGAAAATATAATAGGAAAAAATCTTAATTTCTTCTCTTTTCTATCCTTAATTCCATTCGGTTCTATTGAAAATAAAGTCTTCTTGTTGTTTTATCATGAATGAAGTTACAACAAATTAGGTGTAATTATTTCAACCCTAACTTTGTGGTACTTGTGGCGTTCCCCTACTTTTCCTAACATCCATATTTCCATATCCCTGAAAGATAATTTATACATCTGAGTAACTACGTCGTTCCCTTTATCAAACGGCTCGGGATTCTAAAGAGTAGATGTGGGAAAAAGTGAAGAGTAGATCCCTTATTGTACCTACTGATTAAAACAAATTGGAAGTTGGTATTGCGCATCAACATTAGTAATAACGTTTAACAGGGACGGGTTTGACAGTTATTTTCAATGAAATTGACTGTCTTGACCCTTACTTCGTGGAATATGCTCATATTAGTATTTTTTAAATGAAATTCACGGTCTCTAGTTAATTCAACAATATAATAAAAATTATTGAAAATTCTAAAAAATTGACGATTGTTTCGATAAATCGATATCATCGTCAGAATGACAGAAGTTACATTTCATTTTATGCCTACCTGATGTTTAGTAGTTATTTTTGGCTAGACCAAGAAGTAACCTAACTTGTGATTGGCTTAATATATGTTTATAGAGAAAAGAAGAAGATGTGATATTACAAATATTGAAGCTTAGATATTATCAGCCCTATGGTGATATCCTGGATATCATTTTTCCAATTAAGATCAGTATAACTGTGCAATGATATAGAAAACCAGGAAAACTATATCTGCTGATCTTTACAATTATCACTTAAGAAGACAGTTTATTAGTGGAGAACTCCCTAGATTTATCTGTTCATTGACAACTTCATATTGTGGGTTTCTTAAATGTCTTCTAATTTCCAGTTCTTCAAGGAAATCCAGTTCTTGTTTCTTTTCACAAATATGCAGCACTTCTAGTTCTGTGTTAGGTGTCAATGAATGATTGGTGTCAAGTAGATGTTTTGCGTAGTGGGATTTATCTGGTTGTTTTAATCTGTATGCTCGTAAGTGCTCACTGTATCGTATTTCAAAATTCCTAAGGGTCTGACCCAAATAGACAGCATTACATTCTTGACATTTGAGTTTATATATACCTGACTTCTTTAATAGTGGTATTTTTGTTTTTACATTTAACAATTTTGTACTAACGTTACATTATGTTTTAAAAGAAATTGTTGTATTCGTTGCTGAAGATATTATCTTTGAAATATTATTAGAAATATTTCCTGTATATGTGATATATTGGCAAAGAAGCTCAACAATATACTCAATACTTACGGATATGAATCTCAGTACTCAATTAGAAATTCAATAGAACTAATCAAAAAGTTGAAAGCAATCCACTTGCAACATAACTATAAACTCATTTCGTTCGATGTAACTAATATGTTTACTAAAATTCCTCCTAAAGAATGTCTAATACTTGTAAGAAAATTACTAGAAGATAAAAATATTAATCCAGGAATAATATCAGATATACTTAATTTATTTGATGTATGCATTAATCAGAATTATTTCACTTTTGACAATAAGATATATATTCAAAATGAAGGTTTACCAATGGGAAGCCCTATATCACCCATTTTAGCAAACATTTTTATTGACAATTTAGAAAGAAAGATTTTTGAAAGTGATATTTCGAAAAATATTTTATTTTGGTATAGATATGTAGATGACATATTAGCTTGTTTTATGGGTAGTGAACGACAATTAGATGTATTTTTCAACCACATCAATAATTTACACCCGAAAATTAAATTTACATTAGAAATTGAAGAAAATAGCTCAATCAATTCACTTGATTTAAAAATTCAAAGAGTTAATAATGTACTTGATTATTCAATTTACCGAAAACCAACACAGACTGATGTGACAATTCCATTCAATTCTAACCACCCTATGTCACACAGACTAGCAGCATATAATTCAATGATACATAGAGCTTTTTCAGTTCCTATGAACAAATGTAATTTTGATAGAGAGATTAATACAATAAGACAAATAGCAACATCTAACGGTTATTCATTAAATATGATAAATAAGCTAATTAGTAAAAAAGAAGAAAAAGTGGCATCACAACTAATATATCCTAAACAAGCTGATGAAATTAAAACTTATAAAACCATCACATATGCAGGAAATATTTCTAATAAGATTTCAAAGATAATATCTTCAGCAACGAATACAACAATTCCTTTTAAAACAGAAAGTAACGTTAGTACAAAATTGTTAAATGTTAAAACAAAAATACCACTATTAAAGAAGTCAGGTATATATAAACTCAAATGTCCAGAATGTAATGCAGTCTATTTGGGTCAGACCCTTAGGAATTTTGAAATACGATACGGTGAGCACTTACGAGCATACAGATTAAAACAACCAGATAAATCCCACTACGCAAAACATCTACTTGACACCAATCATTCATCAACACCTAATACAGAACTAGAAGTGCTGGATATTTTTGAAAAGAAATATGAACTGGATTTCCTTGAAGAACTGGAAATTAGAAGACATTTAAGATACCCACAATATGAAGTTGTCAATGAACAGTTAAATCTAGGGAGTTCTCCACTAATAAACTGTCTTCTTAAGTGATAATTGTAAAGATCAGCATATATAGTTTTCCTGGTTTTCTATATCATTGCACAGTTATACTGATCTCAATTGGAAAATGATATCCAGGATATTACCATAGGGCTAATAATATCTAAGCTTCAATATTTGTAATATCACATCTTCTCCTTTTTTCTTTCAACATATAAAAAGTCAATCACAAGTTAGGTCACTTCTTGGTCTAGCCAAAAATAACTACTACACATGAGGTAGGCATCAAATGAAATGTAACTTCTGTCATTCTGACGATGATATTGATTTATCGAAACAATTGTCAACTTTTTAGAAATTTCAATAACTTTAATTATTTTGTGGAATTAACTAGAGACCGTGAGTTTCATTTAAAAACACTGTTATTTTTAATACTTTAAAGTGATGAAGTTTACGTAAAATCATGTTTTGACTTTTTTCTAATACTGGCTAGCGTTTACAAATTATTACAAGATGCTAAGCAAAAAGATTAAAAACTAATCTGAAATATTTAACCATGTTGTTGTCTAAATAGACATCAACAACCTCTGTTATCAACATCGACAACATATCCATGGATGGCAAATGACAGATTACAAAGTAATAGGTATAAAATCGGGCGAAGATTTGTAAATATATGTATATCGCGGGTGATCTGGCAAAAACTCCTATCTGACAATTTATTTAAAATTGAGATTTGAGTAGCATCACGTTTCATGGTTTCATACGCATGTACTGGCCAAATGTCATATCTGAAGAAAAATACAGTAGGTTGCAAATTAAAAAAAAAAAAAACCTCCTATACACACTCAGCTGTAATTTGGGCGCAAATACTCCTATCTGCAGATTTTGATGTTAAAGCAAAACCTCATATCTGCATTCTGTTCATGTTAAAAAGCAACAATGACACGCATTTTTGTGTTTGGTGCATTTTTACTAAGCAAATTGAATTGTATTGTGGATTCTTCGCAGTTATTTTGTGATTGTGTATAAAAAATAGACATATTATTTGAAACGCCAGATTTTAAGTTTGGTTTGTTTTGATTTAATAGATAGTGTATTAAAAAGTGTTTATAACTCATAAATTATGGTTTCTCGATCTAAAAGACTTGTTCAGTTAGCTGCAGCTATGCTTTCTCAAGATGTAGATGAAATGCCGGTAGTGTTAACCCGAAATTTAAACTTTCCAAATACACAGGATAATATTTTACCGGGTAAGTACTAACAGTAAATTCATGTGCGAAGTAATAAAAAAGTAGCAGGATACACGCATTTCTACGTTATAAATTAATTTTGGTTTACAACGGGTAAAACGTTATTGTTTATTGTTTAGGTACTACAGAAAGCACCTTGCTGTTGGAAAACATGAGCATGACAGAGATTGAAACAGTGAACAAAATAGAACAACCAAGCTCACTTAAACACCAAAATGAGCCTGAGAATTCTAATACTACGGTCTTTTCAGATTTGGATGGAATCTCGGTCGTTTTAGCCGAAAATTTAGAGTTTCAAAAAACAAACGATACGGCAGGTAGGTACCTACCTAATAACCTAATAATAACAATAATACCTAAGTAGAATAATAACAAATTTCTGTATCAACGTAATAGCATAAAATAATAACAATCAAAGCGCTCTATTCGCATTTTTCTGTCTGTAAGTCTGTAAACTCTTGGTTGTTTAGGTTTTATTGTCCTTTAAGAGAGGCCTCCTCACAGGTATATAAACCTAAAAACCTACACAATACTAGTTATTAATTTAGTAATTATGTGGTTCAAAATATTTACGATAGATGTCGATAGTAGTACTGAATCGGCGCATCTCTGTTCGAATGTTTTAATTTCAAATATTTCAACTTATTGTGAGCACAGAACCTTTATCTCTGTTTTTTATGTTGCGTCCAAACCACAGAGCACCTGTGCATAAATATGAGAATATTATATACACGGATCCAAACAAAATTTGTTGAAATAATTCATAATTTCCATTCGAGTGTAGATTTTTGATTATTTAAGAGTTTCATAAACGTTTTTGAAAGGAATAAATTGTTAAAAAGTACGTAATCGTACTGACCCGATATCAAAAATTATAGTTATGATAATGTAAATTATCCTGCAATCCGTATTTTTTAATTTTAAAAGCTATGTTTGAGGTTATGTTTACTGGATTATTTGATTAATGTGAAAATATGAGATAAATAATACTGATGGTTTGTTCTAGTATCATCAAACCATCTTTCAACATTCTCTTGAATCCCTGTTTTAATGATAATATTGGTTTGTTAGCGAAAAGCGAAAAATGTTTAATTGAAATGAAGTGACCTTTGAAGTATCTGAATGAAGAAAAATTTAAACCGCTCTCAAAAGACAAGAATTGCACAATTCATTTTGATGAATATATAATAGTGATAATTGAAAAATATAACTATTATCACCCGATCCAAGGTGCATTACATATTGCATGAAAGGACATGTGCTATTTAATAATATGGATACCAAGAAATTAAGAATGGAAGAAAAATATACATACTTTAAAACATTCTACCTTTCAAAATTTGTACCATTTATATTAACATAATAAAATGTTTCCCTGATTATAAATTTTTGTTTGTTTCATGCTAAGAGAATTAAACTGCGGAAAAGTTGCAAATGTACATGATTTAAAATAGGCCATTTAGTCTGAAAACACAGAATGTCGTGTCACAACTTTGCCTCAATCTAATCATATTTGTATGTTTCAGAGTTTCTGTTGGTTGCTTTCAAATTTTATTTGACATGTAGGCTCTTTTTTCAACTAAATGTTTAAATATATTCAATTTTATCTAGAAACAAATAATATAAACAAAGAGTTTTCAAATTTATTATACAAAGAAATCTTTACTTGTAATACAATGCTTTATATTTAAAAGAAAGAGGAAAGTAAGGTACAGTGAGGAATTTCAATTTAAAATAGCAACCGTTTAAAAAACTTACAAAGCAACTATAACAACTAATAAAAAATATAAAGCCAAAGATCTGTAATGACAAATAATAATGTATATATTGTGGGGAGATCGATATATACAGTACAAAATCAAACATACAATCAACATGTACAAGTTTGTTTCTACCTTGTTTGCAAAGATTGATCATATGTGTTGTGGAGATTGAAACTGAAACATTTTTCCTTAATCGTACAAAAAAATAGTTGGTTCATTCTCTTTGCCATGACAGATACACATATGTGTGATCACCTGAATGGTAAATATTTTTTTTTTGTTTTTGTATAAAACATTATTGGTTTTATTACTTTTCCATCCAACCCATCTAATATGCGAGAAAAGTATAGGTTCACCCAAAAAAATGTTGGAATTTTGGATTTTTTTGAGTTGTTTTTACGTTTTTCAGCAAGAACAACAAAAAAAATGGTTTTTAGAAAAGAAGACTTATCTGTATAACTCGATACAGCCCCCGAAGTGCAACAAGTAGACAAAATTAACTTTTTAGTCGTCCTTTGTTTTACAATTTTTTTTAATATCAACAACTAAGTCTATTACTAAGTCATCCTTTAATAATAATTTGGTTTCTTATTTTCTTTGATTTTTTGAAATGCTTATATAATCAAACAATTTGCAAGGAAATTTTGACTATTGGCTAGACAAAGTTTTAAAATATTTACGGTTCAAACATTTTTAAAATATAATTTTACCTACTTCATTCATTAATTTTATTCAATAATTACTATTACCTATGGTGCAGAGGCTAAGGCAAGCTAAAAAGTGGATAACCATCCTAATTTCTTATAAAATCTTTGGACAGGTTGTTAAGAGAAAAACAAATACACCTTGTCATTCTCTTGTTAAAACTGTTCTTAAAAAGACTTATTGTATGACGGAGGTAATGGAGTACGGAACTCTTAAGAAAAAAGTGGCTAAGAGCATTTTTGAACAAGTACAAAATGTTGTGGTGCTTGACTGAGGATTGTGGGTAGATGTTCAACACGGTTTTCTAGGTGCTTCTCCTATATTTGACATAACAAATAATTACCATGTGTTATAAATTCTTTTTGCATATTAAAAGACATAAATTTATTGATGAAATATTTTAGGGCTTGAAGGTGAATACAATAAGCGAAATAATTGACCTCATGAAGAACAAAATTTGTACAGAAAAACACAACAATAAAATTCAACTTAAGCCGAATCACAATTACTATTATCAGGTATAAACATGATATATTTATTCCAAAGAACAAAAACTCAAAATCATTCTCACATAATATATTTAATCACTTTGATGTATTTACCAACAATAAATAAGAATAACATTACAAAGTAATTATTTGTGTAATAGGTGCAAAAAGAGCATTTTTGTTGCAAGGAAGCATGAAGCACTAAACATAATTTTGTGAAGTAAATATAAATAGCATTTACGAAGCACACATTTACTTATTTAGCATGAAAATTACTTAATTATAATCACTTACAAATACAATACACACTAAACTATAAATTTGGGATATTTTTATGAACACAAAACATATGACAACAGCATTTGACCCATAGAGAAAGTTGTAACATTATTTGTCTATGAATTGACCGTCGCCTTCGGTCATTGTTCTATACAGCACCATGCATCAAGACGGTGGAGCGGTGAACTAAAGTGAACAGATGTTCGTTTGGAAAAATTTGCGCACAACAAATCTCAAAAAATACAATGATTTGAGATTTCCTATTTTCAGAATCGAATTCTCTAGACATTCTTTTGGGGATCAGGTTTTGGTGTCCAGATTGGTGACCACAAATTGTCAAAACTGTCAAAATCACACCATCACTTAATGGCTTATATCTTTTTTATAACAATATAAAACTCAACCAAAATACCTGATCCCCAAGACAAAGGTCCAAGTTATATTGTGTTAGAATTTCAACACTTAATTTCCCTGCGTTATTTAGATTTGTTATGTACAAAATGACCTAAATTTTGTTGCAAATCACGGGTACCAACTGTTGTCAGGTTCCTAAAATGTGAGGCCCCTCTTAAAGAATGAATGTAAATGAAATCTTTTGGAAAAGAAGATAGACGATATCAATAAAATAGCATGTTTACTGTCTCTAAGCCAGATTTGTTGCAAAATCAGTACGGGATAAGCAACATTATCTCTTCAATATATAAACAGATAAATTTAGGGAGCTCTCCACTATTAAACTGTCTTCTTAAGCGATAATTGTAAAGATCAGCAGATATAGTTTTCCTGGTTTTCTATATCATTGCACAGTTATACTGATCTTAATTGGAAAAATGATATCCAGGATATCACCATAGGGCTAATAATATCTAAGCTTCAATATTTGTAATATCACATCTTCTTCTTTTTTCTATAAACATATATTAAGTCAATCACAAGTTAGGTCACTTCTTGGTCTAGACAAAAATAACTACTAAACATCAGGTAACATGATGGCATGTTTAGGCATCCAGGCCTTTATTGACGGCTTATGCGACCACGATATGGAGAAGACGCTTCGATTAGCCCATCCTAAAATATTGGTCGAAGCATTGACTGCTGCTCTTGAATATGAAGCAGCCACGATGGCTTCCGGATACAACAAAGGTAGGACCATACAGGAAGTAGATTACGATGACAGACTTGACCAGATTGTCAACTTGTTGGAAGTTGTTGTAGATAAGAAGCCGAAGAAAATCAGGTGCACGCAGTTCGTGTAAGCGTCCTATGGCTCCTGCAAACCAAGAATTTCTTAAATGTAAAGCAGCCACGAAGGACTCGCGGTACGACAAACCTTTCAAGTTACAATATATTTGTGGTCATATATTTGTCGGATATTGTGTCCAAAAACTGTCCAATGAAACACGTAATCTCAGGTGAATATGAAAAATAAAAACAACTCTTTTGTTATTTTCTCTTATTGTCGGGCCACTGAAACTGTTTAGCTCTCTTGATATAAGTAATAATTTTCGTTTTTATGAACATCTTACAATATTATCTCGAAATTTTCAGCTAATTTATGATTCTATATTAATTTGAAGTTTGTACCTAAATTATAAGAAAGTTTGTGCCACGAAACGGCCCTGCTCAACACAATATAGATAAGAAACAAAATATGAAATCTAAATTACACCAGTAAGGGTTGCGAGAGCAAACCGCCCTCGTTGTTATATTTGTCTTGTAAGTAATCTTGTTAGAAAGGAGGCGGATTTGATTCAAAACTTCATGTTTATTGTCATTCCTGAAAGAGTTTATTGTTTGAGGGTGTTTGCCATCCGCGTCTCATAACACTTGAACACGTTAATCCTCCATCATTCAGTACTTTTCCGATGCTTTGTTTCGAAGTTAAGAGAAGAAAAATTGCAGTTAGATTTGATTGGAAATGATTAATTTCAATAAATATTACAGAAACTGTCTAAAAGTGATCAAATGGTTGAAAGAAATGGAAATTGATGAGGTGAACATTGAAATATATTGTAATGTTTTTCCTTATTTAGTTAAACAGTAAACAGTTGCTTAGATTAATAGTACGGTCGATAATTATCACAGAAAAATCTGTTTTGATTTATATATATATATATATAAAGAAAACTCTTCTTACTGTAAAAGAAGAAAATAATACTCTTCTTACTATTTTCCTTCCAAGCTTTCGGAAACGTTTATTTCCATTATCAAGGATAAGTAAATTGAGATTGTTATAAATTGGTAAATATGATTATATTTGATTACATTTTATAACATTATTATATTTGAATAGATGAGGCTTTTACTTGATGAAGATCCATACTGAACGATGAAATAAAACAATATAGTTTGTTTAAATCTTCATATATTTGAACTAATGTTCAATTTAAACTTGTTGACGCGTTTCACTAACACAGTAGCTTTGTCAAAACGAATGAAGGTAAAATATAAAAATGTCTTAATATATACAGTGCTGAATCTATTTACTAAGGTTAACAATGGTATTGAAAGAAATTACCTGGAAATTCATTCGCTACAAACATTCCTAAGCTATCTTCTAAGTAAAGAGGTTCAATAAAGGAGACTGATTGATATCTATTTGGTCGTTAAGGAGATTACCTGAATATTTATTTTTGTTAATCTCTAGGGCTTCTAATAAATTTAAACTAAAGGATTTACCGGCTACATGGAGAATTTCAAAATTTGGGTCGAAAATGTGTTGGTTTTCTAATAAATGATTTGAATACTTAGAATCTAATTTTTTGTTGTCATAGCTACGTTTGTGTTCCGAAATTCTAGTTTCAAAATTTCTAAAAGTTCTACCGATATAAATTTTATCACAATTGTTATTACCACATTTTAATTCAAAAACTCCTGATTTGTTTAATTTTGAAGATTTAGATTTACTATTTTTAATGAATTTGGATAAATTGTGATCAGTTTTGAAGGAAATATTCATGTCTAAAGTTTCTAAAAATGATTTAATTTTTAAGGATGGTGTTACAAAGTATGTTAAGCTTTTAAATTGTTTATTATTTTTATCTGAAGGGAATACTTGTTCTAAAGTCTGTTTTTTATCTTTTTATTTATGATATTGTCAATTAAATTTGGATCGTAATTATTATTAACTGCTATTTGTTTTATGATATTTAATTCTTTGGTATAATTATTAATATATAATGGGACTGTTAAGAGTCTGTGTATCATACTATTGAAAGTTGCTAGTTGATGACTGAATGGGTGGACCGAACTATTATGAATTGTAATATCTGTATGTGATGGTTTATGAAATATAGAAAAATCATGTTTATTATTTATATTTAGAAAGTTTATCGACTTATTTTGTTCAAGTTCTACGGTAAATTTGATATTATTGTGAATCGAGTTTATGTAAGTAATGAAGCTCTCTAATTGTCTATTTGTACCGATGAAGCTAGCTAAAATGTCGTCCACGTATCGGTGCCAGTACATAAATTTTTTACTAAGGGGGTGTTCATGAATTATTTTTTCTATATTATCCATGAAAATTTCTGCTAGTAGGGGGCTCTCCGTCAACTGGCCTGATTGGGTACCCCTCTTTATGGAGTTTCATTAATGAATAAAGTTCAGGGTGTTGCAGATTGGGTAAAAATAATTCCTATCGTTAATTGTTGATTTAACGTTATCTACTGCTAATTTTATTTCTCTCTGAAATTTATTAGTTGGGTCTCAAAATAATATTCATAATTATATCAAAGAATTAAATATCATAAAACAAATAACAGTTAATATTAATTACGATCCAAATTCAATTGACAATATCATAAATAAAAAGATAAAAAAACAGACTTTAGAACAAGTATTCCCTTCAGATAAAAATAATAAACAATTTAAAAGCTAAACATACTTTGGAACACCATCCTTAAAAATTAAATCATTTTTAGAAACTTTAGACATGAATATTTCCTTTAAAACTGATCACAATTTATCCAAATTCATTAAAAGTAATAAATCTAAATCTTCAAAATTAAACAGGAGTTTATAAATTAAAATGTGGTAATGACAATTGTGATAAAATTTATATCGGTAGAACTTTTAGAAATTTCAAAACTAGAATTTTGGAACACAAATGTAACTATGACAACAAAAAATTAGATACTAACTATTCAAATTATTTATTAGAAAACCACCACATTTTCGACCCAAACTTTGAAATTCTCCATGTAGTCGGTAAATCCTTTAGTTTAAATTTATTAGAGGCCCTAGAGATTAACAAAAATAAATATTCAGGTAATCTCCTTAACAACCAAATAGATATCAATCAATCTCCTTTATTGAACCTCTTTACCTAGAAGATAGCTTAGGAATGTTTGTAGTGAATTAATTTCCAGGTAATTTCTTTCAATACCATTGTCAACCTTAGTTAATAGATTTAGCACTGTATATGTTAAGACATTTTTATATTTTACCTTCATTCGTTTTGACAAAGCTACTGTGTTAGTGAAACACGTCTCAACAAGTTTAAATTGAACATTAGTTCAAAAGTCGACAATTTTCCCATTTTTCTCGGAAATTTCAAATGTAAATTGAAGCATTTTTTTAAATTTTTATATCTGATATTGTAAATCTTATATCTTGGAATAGATTCCTATTTTTTAACCCCTTTTCATCAGAAATTAAAGAATGCCTCATTACATTTGAAATTTCCGAGAAAAATGCGAAAATTGTCAACTTTTTCACATAGCGTTGACAAAATTGCCCAATTTTGTTATTTTTGTTAGGCATATCTTATTAAAGAGGAAAAACTCTTTTAAATGACGCCAAAAACATGGCTATCGATTAAAAAAAATGTTACGACATTTGTTTTTTGGGTTGAACCTTCCCACACCCCTTACTTGAAGAATAAGGACAAAAAGTCCCTAACTAAATTTCTTCATAATCTCAACAATATATCAAAAATTGTATTTCTAAGATACCTTTAGTATGTCTTTTTTGGAGATAATCACAGTATTATGTTTTTAAGTGTTCACTCCACCCCATAGCAGATATTTTAGGAACTCAAAAATATTTTACAACGATTTTTCAGGGTAATTTTCATGAAAGTTTTTTTTTTAAAGTGGTACCATGACTATTTTTCAAAATATGACCGACAGCCGGCGTTCTTAGTTGTTCACCTTGTATTTGCTGATTAGGCACAGAAACATCTATAGGATGTCATCTAGAATGTTTGAGGTATATTATTTAGAGGTTTATGTAATGTCCATACAACATCTACGAGAATACACTGTATTGTTTTTGAAATGTCGCATTTAGATCATTGATAAGATGTTATTATTTTTTAGACATTGCATTAACATCGACAAGATGTTAAAAGGCATTTCAGAATGTAACAGAAATGTTGTTTTTAGTTCGTTATAAGGACTTACTTTTGAGGAAGTTCTAGTAACATCTCAGTAATGTAAAAAGGCAGCGCTTCAACATCGCTGAGAAGTTAAGTTAAAACATCACAAAAGTTAACAGCAACAAGCTGGGCATAAGCGGTTGTATAGTTGTGCATGTGATGAAAACAAGAGGAAAAAAAGGAAGAACATTATCACAATGTGATGTTGAATTAACATAAATGTAATATTTATTTGCATAGTTGGCATGTTAAGGTACTAACTAGACTAGTGTACATCACATTTTATATGTATATATGTATATATATATATATATATATATATATATATATATATATATACGCAAAATGAAAAAGGGCTACTGAAACAGAGTGGTAACCGCGGACATGCATGTTTCTGGCTCATTTGCCGTCTTCAGCACGGTATAACCAAATTAGGATGTGAAATTTGGGAGCAAAGGTGTTAATCGAAACATGGGAAAACACAAAACAACGAATTTCAGCAGGGAAACCATTTGTGCCTTCATTTAGAAGATCCCGAGTTTTCAGGACAACAACCTCGATCGACACGGAGACGCATATAGCTGAAATCCGTTGTTTTGTGTTTTCCCATGTTTCGATTAACATCTTTACTCCCAAATTTCACATCCTTATTTGTTTATACCTAGCTGAAGACGGCGAATGAGCCAGAAACATGCATGTCGGCGGTTACCCCTACGTTTCAGTAGCCCTTTTTTTGCGTGAACTACCCATGAATCTCTTTGTTGTTGTTGTTAACATATGACGCGATATTCCTACACCTTCTTCATATATATATATATATATATATATATATATATATATATATATATATATATATACATATTTATATATATATATATATATATATATTTATATAAATATATATATTGTAAACACCTTAATTAAATTATAATAAATATATCAATTGGGCCAATATTTATTTAATTTAATTTTTTATCAATATGCTTTCAAGCAAGGGTTTTAACTGATAATCTTGAATGAATGAATATACCTTCTATAAAATAAAATAGGAAGAACATTGAGCTCGCTTCTTATACATTTAACACAACCCGAATGCAGAATCTCCAATTTCCTAAAACGTCATCAACGTATAATGAAATCTCAGAATCAATATTTTAGTAAAAACGAACAAGAAACAGAATGCTGATGTTATGAAATGTGATCAAATTAATTTTACTTGAAAGCCCAACTTTGTTTTCTTGATTACAATTCAAATACGAAGAAAACTTGATTATAAAGTATAAAACAATGAAAATATTCTGCTTGTCTTGTTACGCCTATTACAATTTAATATTAGACAGCAAGCAGAGTTGTGAAAAACTTCCTTTATACTGAACACGCATTTATAGAATGATATTTGATTTTAATTAATAATAATTCTGGAAATAAATAGTATGCGACAAGAATAGGGGTAAACAGTATAGTGATTGTCATTTTAAAAGCTCAACAATTAAAATAATAGAGTGTATGCTCACATAGAATAAATACGGTCACCGGCAACATCATCGATCCACTCAAAAAATTGATGAAGTTTTTGCACAATAATAAATTTGTTATTTTTAATTCGATTCAAATAATGTCTTCTTATCCTATCACAATATTAATGGAAATATATTCTTTTTTATCAAAAACTTCTTATCGCTTAGATCCTTCAAAGTATCTGTTAATGGTATCCTTTCCTCAACATTCAATCAAACCGACGGATTACCCCAAGGCTCGGTACTCAGTCCCACACTCTTCAACCTCGTAACAAATGATCTTTGTTCTAACTTCTCTGCTCCTGTTAGATGCACGATGTATGCCGATGACTTAGTATTATATTGCCACGGTCAGTCAGTGTCCACTACCTCCTCTATAATTCAATCCGCGGTAAACTCCCTGTCCAACAAGATAAAATTATTGGGACTCTCTTTATCCCCAACAAAATCCAAAGTCATCAATTTTAGTAAGTCTTCAATAAACTCTACCCCTAATATTATAATCAACAACGTCCCCCTTCAGGTTGTAAATCACTGCAAAATATTGGGTATGATATTTGACTCCCGTCTCAATTGGAAAAAACATATTTTAGATACTAAGAGCGAAGGATACAGACGACTAAACATCATAAAAACCCTTTCTCACTTCCATTGGGGCGCTGACGAAACTTCTCTCTTAAAAATATACAGATCCCTTGTTCGATCTAAATTAGACTATGGCTGCTTCGTATATATATCTGCATCTAAATCACATATCAATGTCTTGAACTCGATACACAATACAGCTCTTCGCCTGTGTCTGGGGGCGTTCAGGTCTAGCCCGGTAGAAAGTCTCTACTGCGAAGCAAATGAACCTCCTCTATGGATAAGACGTCAACATTTATTACTTAACTATATTATCTCGGTATCTTCCAATCCCCTTAACCCAGTATACAGCTTGTTTACCGATGATAGCTTACAGAATATCTCAACATCCCCAACAATAATACCCTTACCTTCACTACTAAAAACAATGCCAATCAAAATTGATATTTCTCAAACATTTCCTCTACCTCTTCCCTTAATGCCCCCATGGACGAAAAACATTCCTCATATCAACACATCTCTCACAACTCTGAATAAAAATGAAACACCAAACGATCTAATTAAAAAAACTTTTCTGGATATGATATACCGAAATGACTACGATTTAGTACTATATACTGATGCCTCGAAAAATGAAACAGGAGTCGGTTGTGCTGTAACAACATTAGATTCTCCAATCTTCTCTTCCACAATATCATCAACTTGTACTGTACATACCGGCGAACTCTATAGTATACTTCAGGCCTTCAAACATATTTCCCCTCCCAATAAAAATGTCTGCATATGTACAGACTCACTTGCATCTATACACTCCATTAAAGATATATACAGTGACCATCCTCTTGTACAGAATATCCATGACTCCTTCCAACTCTCCTTTTCCCAAAATATAACAGTTACCATTCTATGGACACCATCTCACATTGGTATAATGGGAAACGAACTAGCTGATCAACTAGCTAAAAGGGCCACAACTTTAAACTATTATGCACATAACATCCAAATTGCATCCGATCTCAAGCAAGTCATCAAGCATAAGATCAAATCTCTATGGCAAAATCATTGGAACTCCATCCCGACAAAATTGCAAAAAATTCAACCTTCATTAAGCCATCCTTTCTATATTGGAGCTTCAAATCTCTCAAGACAAGACCAAGCGGTACTGAGAAGACTAAGAATCGGTCACACTAGATTCACTCATGGCTACCTTATGTCATCCAACATTCGGCCATTCTGTTTAACCTGTAACTGCATCTACACCGTTGAACACATTATTCTAGAATGCCAACAGTACACAACTAGAAGACAACAGCTCAACCTCAAAGGAAGTCTCCAAGAGGTACTCGGAAATCCAGATAATGTCCCCTCCGTTCTCCAGTTCCTGAAAGACGTACAGCTATACCACAAAATATAATATATTTATTGTATACTTATACTGTACCTGTGCGAGTGGCCTTTGTAGCCGAGCACGTTAATTGCAATAAAAAAAAAATAATTTCTTCCCCGTAGGTAGATTTATGTGATACCTAGCACGTGTGTTGAATTTTAATAAAATTGGTCCAACCTCATTTTATACAGGGTAAAACACAGTATGTTTTTGTAGCTCAAGTTCGACTGTCGTAACGATCGGTTGTGTTTGTTTTGTATGATTTTCGCAGTCCTATTTACGTTATTTTTATCACTGTTAACTAGCATAAGTTCGTTTTTGTTTAGTATCGACAGTGACCTTGATCTAGATATGGCTGGTTACAAATGTGACAATTGCTGTAAGGAATTTTTATAAAAAGATAAATATAATAAGCTTCGATGCATCGGTGAATGTCGATGCTTTTCCTGTATGACCTGTATAAGACTTGACAAAGCTACTAGAAAAAATATACTTTCCCAGCAGTTCAACAACTTGCGCTTTCTTTGTATATTCTGCGATTCTCCTAATTTGAGATACCTTAATGAAAAGTTTCTGATTTTTCGAAGAATCAGATTCCCCATGAAATATTTGACTCTCTAGCAAATCGTATGAATCAGTTAACCCACAGCGTACCAAATATTACTGGGATACACGATCTATCATTGAAGAATGAATGTAAACGGATTATTATGGAGAAGAAGATAGACGATATCAATAAAATAGCCGACATGTTTACTGTCTTTAAGACAGATTTGTTGCTCAAATCAGTACGGGATATGGAACATAATCTCTCCAATGTTATTCTTCAAAGTGTTTCAATGATTCCGGAGAAACAACGAAAATTCATATACATGATTCTCCATCCGTGGAGATAAAAGAAGATTTGTATAATTTGAAAAGTGATTTAACTCATATATCTAGTTTAGTGAAAGAGATGGACACCCAAATTAATAACAACAATCAGAGGAAGCCTCCCACCTATATTATATCATCCTGTACACAAACTGAAAGATCTCCTAAGGTAGTCAGTATTCGCGAAGTTTCTAACAACTAATCCCCTAGCCGTGGCAAAGGTGGTATTATGTAATAGTCAACAACCTCCCTGCAGGCTCCACCACAAATCTTATTGTATATCATGTTAAAGAAAAGCTGGTTTTTATAGAGTTCATTCGTTACTTTCCCTTAATCAATTTGAGCAATGAATCAGGAACATCAAAATTAAAAATTGGTTTTCTAACAAAAATTTCTGCTAGCAAATTTTTTAGCAATGATGTATAGCCACCTGGAGTTTCATTAAAATAGTCTGTTGAATCTGCATTATCCCAAAAAGCCTCGCCTTCTCCGACGATGGATTATCGTTAGCCTGTGAAAGTCAATCAAGTAAAACGGCCTGTTACTAAAAGTTCTGACCCTTCTCATGCCGTAGTAGTAGCCATAACATCTGACAAACATGCCATAGCCTTATGTAAAGCAAACATCTTTTCGTGTGATAAATCATTTCAGTTTACAAAAGATTCATAGAATGACACCAACTTTTCGCTGTTCCCGATGACTCCTCCTACGTTCAGGTTAACACAGGAGTCCTCTATTGGAAGTAATCGTTATATTATGTCTAGATTAAGCTATTTCAAGATGTCTCAACTTATTCCTCGCCTATCTACACGACCAACCATCGTCTGTATGTTTTGAATGTTATACTCCCACAAGTGTAAATATGTTTTTAGCATCCGAGGTCTGCCCGTTGATCCCATAGCTTCAATGGCAATTTATTATAACTGCCATGATGCTGTTGAAATGGATGAAGATCTATCCACTTACAGAACTTACATCACCTCGGAACGGAGGATTCACCAACAAAAAATTAGAGAATGTAATAGCCGTTACTTTACTGCCGATTATTGGAAGAAAAATTTTTAGTTGATAGGACATGTCTAAAGGAACTACAATCCTCACTTAGTTTTTAGGACAGTAAGTTAAAAATGATTCTAATCAACATTCAGTCAATACGCAATAAAATGGACTAGTTGTATTTGTTTTTGGAGGAACTGGGATTGTTTTATTATCCCTCTTTTATTTAGAGATAATAAATGGAACGGAAAGTTTTTATATACACTGTTTAGTTCAAAGGACCTTATATTTTGATCACTGTAGTGTTCGTAGGATTATGGTGGTTTTATATATTAAACGAGAAGATAAGTGAGAAGATAAGTGACGCCTGTGAAGATATCTCTAGAAATGACATTTTGATAATAATAGGAGATTTTAATGCCCAGATAGGAGAAGAAGAAAATAATCGAGAAATAGCTGGAAAAGAAACAATACACGAGATCACAAACGATAACGGCAAAAGACTGTGCAACCTAGCTGCGGAGACAAATACTTTTATAATTAGTACAAAATTTAAGCATAAAAAGGAGCACAAGACAACTTGGTTATTCCCGGGAAAAAAAAGCGGCAACCAAATCGATCATGTTTTGATATCAAAGAAATGGATGAAAATGGTTAAAGACACAAGGTCATACCGAGGAGCAAATGCAGATACAGACCACATTTCACTAACAGCGAGATGAACATGAAAATATCAAGATATAAACCTTCCAAACACAACAAAAGAAAGTGGAACTTAAAAAAGCTGGAAAGAGAGAAGGGTGAAAATAATTATGCGGAAACCCTAACAAATAAACTGAGAATTTATAACGAAAAAAGAGATATAGACAGTGAATGGAAGATCATTAAAAATAGCATTATAGACTCTGCAGAGAAAGAAATTGGATTACAACAAAACAAAGCATCCAAAGAATGGTTCGACGAAGAATGTAAGCTGGTAAGCGTAGAGAAAAAACAAGCAAGAAATAAGTGGTTGGAAACAGGAAAATATGAAGAGATGGACAAACACAGAAAGATGAGGCAAAAAGCGGAAAAAATCTACAGAAGAAAAAAATCAAATTGGGTTGCAGAATAAATGCAAAAAGTAGAAGAGAACAATAGGGATAATAGAAAACTCTTGGAATATGTGAAAAAGCAATACAGTAGCAGAAACGCAATTGGGACAGTCACTTATGCGGGCAATACCGGTCAAGCAGAAAAATGCTAACTATCTAAGTAAAAGGCTGACATTCATCACATGTGTATCCTACAGTTGTGTCCCATCCACTGCATTCAGAATATGCCCATCTTCCGCATAGGGTACATTTGTACCACTGCTCATTATTCTTTCCATAATCATTACATATCAAACATATATCTTCATCGACATCTTCATCTTAATTATCATCATATTGAACATAAATATCATAATCTGATGAGTTTTCATCAAATAATTTTCTTTTATGGGATTCTCTCTTATTTCTTAAATTATTCCTTTTTTTATCAAGAATCATTTTAGAAGGTTGTACCTTTAATTTATTCTTTTCCTTTACCTGTTTCTTGGCTTCTTTTTCTTCCAACTCTTTCTTCAATGGTGTAGCTGTAGGTATTTTCGCGTGCTGTTTTTGCCTGCCTGCTCTCTTCTATTTCTCTGCTAGTTTAGGAACGGGAAGAATTTGTTGAAAAGGGAGAAATCCTGAAGAAGTTGAAGGAATTTCGTGTTGCTCTTTATTTGTAGAATTCTTTGGTAGAGCATCATCGCTTGCTACAGCTTGGGGATCATTGCTGAAAGACATATCAGCTTCGTTATCTTGTATGGCAATGACGTCCTGATTCAATAACTCGGAAGTCAAAAAGTCTTGTTCATTAAAAACGTTGCAGTTAAGAGGATAGATACCAACGCTTCTGAAACCAGCTTCTCCTTTGCTAATTGTAGCCACAGTTGAATAAGTTTTATTGAATAAAGACGCTACATCATAAGGAGTGATACTTTTCATCAACTGCGTCTTCATAAATAAATTGCACTGATTCCTGTATTCGGCTTTCAGGGGCCCGTAGAAGACCACATGTAATGGCTGTATTTTATGTGAACTGTGTGATGGAATTGATACCGTAACAATATGATTTTCTTTGCAAAACTCGTACGACTTTAAAGAAATATGGCTGGAGTGGTTGTCTACAATTAATAAAACCGGCTCGTCTTTCGTAGGTTTAGCGTGATTTCTAAAATGCGTTAAACAGTCACAAAAAATATTTTCATCGATCCAGCCATTTAGTGAACATTTATAAAGATCTTCTGCAGGTCCATCTTCTTCCAGGAGAGAGCTTAGTCTCTTTCTGGGTAAGATAAACATGGGCGGAATAAATCATAGTACACATGACGGTAATATTTCGGCCTATTTCGCCGCTAGTTACCACACCAACTAGTTTTTTGTCCTTCAGTTGCGAGTATCTTTCCTGGATCCTGGAGAGTTGTGATTCCCGTTTCATCTGGTTATATATTTTGCTAGAGGAAAAGTTATATTTTGACATCACTTCTTCCACCAGTTTATAAAATCTAGCTATTTCATCCTTGTTGAAACCAGTCAGACGGTTTAGACTGGTAGCCTCAGCTGTTCGCACTGATATTGTGGGATTGCGTCTGATGAAACTTCTCAGCCAGTCTTTTCCAGCCAGCCTTTGCGTTGCGTTAAAATTATGTATAATATGGTTTCTCTCAGTAAACTCAACAACAAACCTTCTTAGTTTTTTTGTGGTAACACCGTAAAAAATGGACGTCAAGTGTTTAATTTGATTAGCAATTTACAGTTCCTGTTCAGTTGAAAACACAGATTTTCTTCCCTTTATAGGTGCTGAGTCTTTTTTATTTTTTATCCTCTCTTGTAGCGTTGAAAATGGAATTGCGTATTTTTTTGAAGCTTGTCTTATACTCGTTCCATTTTGAATGTCTTCTATTGCTTGCTTCAAATTATCTCTGGTCCATTTTGCTTTACCAGTTAATCTTTTTCGATTTCGAGACATCTGTAAAGACAATTAAAAATGAAATAACCATTAACATAAACAGTGGGTGATGCCGGTCACTTGACCGGTATTACCCACCAGTGTTGACCGGCATTACCCGCCTGTAACAATTTTTCTTATGGGTCATTTTTTTATGAGAAAAAAATGTTTTTTATTCTATCTTTTTATAGGACACTAAAGAAAAGAAGTCAACCTTCATGTATCAACTAAGTTTTCATGAAAAGAGAGAAGGATTTTATCTCCAAACCTTATTTCACTTACCGTAAATCTTACATCAGTATTGCCGAAAACACGTGGTGATCTGCACTAACCAAAGTTTTAACACAAACTGAATATCAATCGGCATTGTCCATCTGAACGGTATTTGCCCACCTTACCTAATAACGCAACGTTTGCTGTTCTTAATGAAATATATACCTCACTTAATATTAAACTGTTCAAGGCTTCGGTTTTTTGCGACTTCGCGAAGGCTTTCGATTGTGTTAATCATGAAATTTTAATAAACAAACTAGAATAATATGGCATTCGTGGTATTTTTTTAAAATGGTCTTATCTAGAATGTAGAAAACAACTAGTACGAGCAAATGGTAAAGTTTCGAAAAACCTAACAATTTGCAGTGGTGTACCCCAGGGTTTAGTTTAAGGTTCTATTCTTGTTTTGGTATACATTAATGATGTCACACATTTTCGAATTAATGGTAAATTCACACTAGAGTAACCTGGAGCAGTTTAGATATACGAACTTTAAATTTTACCATAGGCAAAGATCTCATTACTATAAAGTCCTGGTCTGACTCGAACGGGCTGTGTCTTAACACTAAGAAAACTTTCATTACGTTCATGCCCAGTCCAATTGCATTTGTGTCTCCCGGTGAATGTTGGTAGTCTCACCTGTGGCGATCCGCAGTCTCGTTGGTAAAAGCTTCTTCTTAGAGTTTATGATCTCTGGTCGTATAATGGTTCTAGTTGCTGCAGTGTCTACCAGCAGAGTATATCTCTTGCTATTCATTTCGCCATCTACATACACACTGTCGTTGTGACAGCTATCAGTATGAGAGGGTCTTTGGAATCATCATGGG
Source organism: Galeruca laticollis (assembly GCA_963921935.1). NCBI lineage: Eukaryota > Metazoa > Arthropoda > Insecta > Coleoptera > Chrysomelidae > Galeruca > Galeruca laticollis. Next base: position 239,788,482 of record OY998177.1, on the reverse strand, counting down.
TCGGTGCAGCCCCCTCGTAGCCGACCCGTTCTAGTTTTCCGGTGACTAGGGTTCTTCGTTTGCACGAACTGCGTATATGCCCTAGCTTGCCACAATTCCACCATCTGATCTTTCTTGTCTTCTTATCCATCACACTTTTTATCAAACTGACAATCTGGTCAAATCTGTCCTCGTCGCCTTGTTCTTGGATGGTCCTGACTTCGTTATATCCCGAAGCCTTCATCGCTGCTTCATGGCTAATACTATACTATGCTTCATCGAGTGTAGACGTACCTTTCACGTGCTCTGTTGAAAAGCAAGTTGATGTGAAAAAAGTTAACGGAAAAAATCTGATTTAGTGTGGTGGTAGGTTGCAAACAGACTGTTGATTGATTCAAGTGGAATAATAGAGATTGTAGTTTTCTGCGGTAAATATGGGCACACGATCCAAGAAAGGTGAAGATGAATTGCACGAGTCAATAAAATTAATCGTAACTAAATTATGTACTTCTCAAGAGTTCATATCACAGCTTAGTGATGCTGTAAGTACAATTATTACTAAAAACCTTGAAAATAAACTAGTGCCACTTATGGAAAAGATAGAGCTATAAATTTTCTCGAAAATAAAAATGAAAGTTATGATGAACAAGTTCGCCAAAGAAATTTAGTTTTACTGGTACCAAAGGAAAATGTAAAGGGTTATACCACACCCGACGTTATAAAGATTTTTAATGGAAAAATGAAATTATCGATCCGGGAATCTGATATTGAAGGATGTTTCAAACTAAGAAATAATGGCCGCAGTGACGCTGTCCTAGTTGAATTTTGTAATACATATTGTCGTAATTTAGTATTTTCCACTAAGAAAATACTCAGAAATACCAAAATAATTATAAGAGAAGATTTGACAGTTATGCAGCAAAAAATATTAAAAGCAGCTATCACGAAAATTGGGAGAGAAGGTCAAGTATGGAGTAATTTATGGTCAAATTTACTGAAAATTGAATAAAGAAGACAATATTCGAAAAATTACTTCTTTAGAGGAACTGGAAGAAATATCACTATATTTTTTTTTATTTGTATCCTTAATATACATATCCTTTTAATAGTTAGGTTTTGTTTGTTCCGTCTTATAACTTTGTTCTAATTAATGCTAATTAGTTGATCTTATTTTAACTTTTCAAGAATATGCTTCAAGTATTTATATTATTTTCGACAGGCGCGTGCAACTGATGCGTCTCTAAATGACTCCTTTTTGTTTATATTATGTTTTTAGATTGAATAGATAACATTAGCATTGTCACTTTTTGATTTTGTTTTGGATATCGTGTTAAATTGTTTCGAATGAAATATTTAAAAATTGCTTGTTTAATGCGATGTCGTTAATTCCCTCACTACATAAAAAGAAATTAATTGTGTCTGATGAAGGTATCGATATTCTTTTGATATGTGAATCATGGTTAAAATACGCTGTTACTGATAATGAGTTGCATATTGGCGGTTTTAATGTATACAGGGTGCATCGTAATGTTAATGGAAAGGGCCTTTGTATGTATATTAGAAATACAATTAAATGGGAAATCATTGATATTTATAATTTAATTTGGGAACAATGTTGGATAAAAGTTACCATAAACAAGAAAACTTTAGCTGTTGGAGTGATATATAAACCACATGAACAAAATACAAGTATTTTTTTAGATGAATTTGAAGATAGTCTAGCATCAATTTTTCCTACAGTTGACGAAATTGTGTGTATGGGGGAATTTAATTTAGACTTATTTGATCTTGATAATAATAATGTGAATAGGTTCTACTCTTGAATTGAATCGTTAAATTTCTATCAATTAATAGATGTTCCAACTCGAGTTACAGCTAATTCATCCACTCTTTTAGACTATTTAATAATTCGGGAGGAGGCTGTAGTTGATAGGGGCGTTATACAGCATGATATTTCAGATCATGCTATCGTTTACTGTAAGGTACAGGTACTAGATGATAGGAAAAATCCAAAAATGCATACATATAGAAACTTCAATAATTTCGATGATGAACTATTTCAAGCCGATTTATTTAATACATCATTTTTCAGAATCTATGATCAGGAAACTATCGTTGAAAAGGTTTCATATTTTACTAACTGTATACACCAACTATTCGATAGACATGCTTCTATAGTTACAGCCAGAATGACCAAACCCAAAGCTCCATGGTTAACATATTCCGTAAAACAAATGATGCGGGAGAGGGATAGTGCTCTGGAGAAATTTAGAAGAACTAAATCAAATATCTATCTTACGTCATACAGAGAATTACGTAATTACGTTAATAAGGCAGTTATTCGTGAAAAAAGGCGTACTTTCCACATAATATTAATAAATGTAATGAAAAAGAAATGTGGAAAACATTAAGAACACACAAGGTTTTAACGGATAAGAAAGCAGAACTACCGGATAATTTAAAGAATTCTAATAATATAAATCGATATTTTATTGATTCTGTTCCTAGATCTGATGCAAGTAGTGAGATACTGAATTTTTATGGAAGTAGTAGATTAGTTGCCTCGGATTTTCGCTTTACAGAAGTTAATGACTTTTTTGTATACCAAACAATTTTCGGAATAGGAACGAATGCGGTAGGTTCGGACCAACTTACTATCAATATGATAAAACTTTGTTGTTCACATGTAGTACCCTACATCATACATATTGTAAACTTCTGTCTTATTGAAAGTGTTTTTCCTTCAGTTTGGAAGAGGGCCGTTTTCCGGGTGCTACCTATAGTTAACAATCCTAAAGAATTTAAAGATCTTCTACCAATAAGTATATTACTGACTCTGTCTAAAGTAATCGAGAGAGCTATGGAAACACAAATTAAGGAACATTTGGAAAAAATTTCTTTGTTACCGACCATTCAATCCGGCTTCAGAAAGGGACACAGCTGTACAACGGCTCTTCTTCACATTGTTGATGATATTGTCAAAGCTATTGATGATGGTAAATGTACTGTGCTTGTCCTTCTGGATTTTAGCAGAGCATTTGATACTATTGATTATAGTTTGGTTGATAATATTTTACACTATATAGGTTTTTCAGGAAGTGCTCGTTTATTAGTGAATAATTACTTAAGAGATAGAGAACAGAGTGTCTCTCTTGACGGGTCAATTTCACAGTTGCTACCACTTCTTTCAGGAGTACCACAGGGGTCAATTTTGGGTCCCAGTCTATTCACAATTTACACATCTCAATTATCGACCTATATTCATAATTGCAGTAAGCATTTATATGCTGACGATACGCAACTCTATTATACTTTTATGCCTGATTCAGTAGTTGATGCTTGTACTGTAATTAATCATGACCTAGACGCCTTTGTGGCTGCGGCTAAAGACCATTCACTCAATATTAACTCTAATAAGTCAAAAATCCTTTTATTTGGGTCTAAATTTAATCGTCAGAAGAAAGTTCGCGATAATATTAATGTGAAAGTAAATAATGAGAATTTAATAATGGTCAAGGAAGCTAAAAACTTGGGAGTAATAATTGACGACGATCTAAAATTTGAAAAGCACATTAATAGTAACCTCCAGAAAGCATACATAGCATTAAAAACAATTTATGGTGTCCGACATTTTTTACCGTTTCAAGTAAAAAAGACATTGTGTGACTCATTAGTTTTATCATTGTTTAATTATGCTGACATTCTATATGGTCCACACTTAAGTGTGCAATATAAAAAGAAAATTCAAAAAATGCGAAACTGCTGCATTCGGTTAATATTTGGCATACGTAAACGACGTACTATTTCTAACAAGTTAAAAGTAATACAGTGGTTGAATATGGATAATAGACGAATGTTACATTCTGCGTGTCTTTATAATGAACTAATTATGACAAAGAAACCATCATACTTATATAGGAAAATCTCCTTCAGGACGGACGTTCATAACATTATTATTAGAAATAAAGGGGTAATTACTATACCTGCCTTTAAATTGTTAATTTCTCGACGGTCTTTTAGATATCAAATTGGCTTTGTTTATAACGGACTGCCAATGGAAATCAAATATCAGCATTTTAAAAAATTCAAAGAGTCTATTCGGAAATACTTTGTAGTGATCCCTTAAAAGACATAAAAGACAAAAGGACACTAACTTAGAAATAATAATAATATTTAATTTAATATTAATTATAGTATTTAAGGAGCATCGGCCGGCCATAGTCAATATCATTTACCAAGGAAAGATTGTTTTTGTTATTTTATAAACAGACATGTATAGTTTACAGACCGAGGTCGGATGTGTAGAAAAACACAACTATGTTTCCTATATAATGGGTGTGAACGAATCAGGATGATATTATGATTGTTATTAATACTTTGAATAAGTCGTTTTGATATTTATAGTAGTGTAATTTTAAATGTATTAAACTTGAACCGAGTGATTTTATAAATGTGTTATTGTTTATTCTGTTCCCGAACACAGGTTGCTGGGTAAGTGGTTTCCTCCATAATAATATGCCTTTATGGTAACCGTCGAGTATACGAGGGACCCTTACTAAGTAACCACCACAACTTGTTTGATCATCAGAATTAATTGGGTCCAGAATTGTAAGAGGAATTAATGGCCTTACGCATCAAAGTACTGTACTGTAATATTATACAACTTGTGTTGCAGTATATAATATAATATGTATGTATAGTGGGTATACAAGGTTAAGTGGAAGAGCAAGTTTTACAGCGTTTTTTACGCAGTAAAGGTTGAACTTCGCCTTGCATCTAATATATTATAATTTATAATTTTGTTTATGGCTATTAATAAAGACGATTATTATTATTATTATTATTTTTATTATATTCAAGAGCAGCAGTCAATGAATCGACCAATGTTTTGGAATGGGCTAAACGAAGCGTCCTCTGCATATCGGGGTCACGTAAGCCATCAATAAAGGCCTGGATGCCCAGACATTCCATCATGATCTCCGGTGCTGAAGGATAAGCGAACCAATCGTGTAATATCCACTTCATATTCCTGAAGGGCTCCGTCACGTTTCTGCCTTCGGTTCTTCAGCTGGGACTGGTACAAATATTCTAGATATTTATGGCCATTTCGCATGTCCAACTTCTTCTTCAGCTGCTCGAAATCATGCGTTTCTTCTAGTGGTATCGTCAGTAGTACACCTAAGGCATCTCCCCAAAGCGCGATAGTTAAGTTCACTGCCTTCTCCCTATGGGAGCAATTATTCACTCTAGCAGCTGCTTTAAATTATTTTACGTAATTGGTCCACGACATTTTCCCATCGAACGATGGTGCCTTGAGTAATACTGCCAATGTCTTCTAACTTAGGGTTTGTTTTTGGTTTGCGAGGTTTTGTTTGCTCCGTCTTCTTTTCTTCCGCTGGCGTGGCTTGAATTCTTGAATCTGTCAACTTTCTTTATAACTCCTTGATTTTCTCGTCCATCTGGTTTTCCATCATTGATATCTTATTCTCAACATCCGATTTTAGTGACGAAATTTTATTTTCGACGTCAACGGCAATGTAATTTTTCATTAATAAGATATCGGCAGAAATCTTGTCAATGTTAGCAGAAATATTGAGATGTTTTGCCTATGTATTGACCATGGCGATCTTTACATTCGACATTATAATTTATATTACTTTGTTTCAATTTTTTAGTGAAAAACGTTTTAGTATAATTATTACGTTACATTAAGCAAAATTCTCTTATCAATAACTTTGTTTATTTTGAAAAAACTTTTTGTTAAATAAAGTTATCAAATATACACTCATTTGTAAAACCTAATAACAAATGAAAGCATCTATAAAATCAACTTCTTTCAACTCAAACAGTAATTCTTCTTTTTCAAAACTCCTTCTCCTTTGTCGAGTTAACCTCCAAAGTTCACAGACAAAATGTTGATTACACAGTTCGTTAGAAAGCCGGTAATATAAACTTACTCCAGTTTCGACCTTTCTCGTTTATACGATGCATTCGTTAGTTTTTCCATCCTACGACCACCGATGCTACAATACATAGATGAGGGTAAGACAATACACAACAATGGATCGAGGTTAGATTTCAAGGGAATTAAAAGGCAACTGATGAATCAAAAGAATAAAGGCTGTGGGAATGAGTGAGCTAAACTGGAAAGACTTTGTTTGTTTGTTATATGATGAATTAAACGTAAAGGAGTACAATGGTTTTTGTGGATATGACGTATAAAGTAATATCCTGAAGCGAATAGTATAGAAATTTGCTTTTTGGAATGAAATATTCTGCAGACGTGAGAATTAATGGAAATATAAATAATATATGTTGAAGTTTCGCCATAAATTCGACACTTATGACAATTATAAAGTGAAAGAGCCAGCTGTGGAGGCGATGAACTGAGAAGTTTGTAGATACATGTGGAAAATCCTAATGAGGAAGGAAAATAAATAAAGAAAAGAAGCTACAGAATCTTGAACACACACAACATGAAATTCAATACTCAAAACATCATGAAACTGTAAGTACCTACATACCAACACACTTTGCACCACGATTTGAAAACCTTTCAGATACTAATTTTACAGATAGTGAAATAGAATTTTTTAATAAAGGTTTAAAGTACAGCATACCACCAAAATTTACGAATAATATAAAACAAATTATAGCTACAGAGTCAGAAATAGCTTTAAAATCTAATTCAAATAATTTTCTTTATGAGAAATTAAAAATTGCCAATTTGATCAAAAATATTGAATCTTCAAAAGGTAAACGTCAAACAAAAAATGACATTACAGTTTTAAATGCAATAAAAAAGAAGATAAAAGATAATAACCTAACAGTTACAAAATCTGATAAGGGGAACAGAACTGTCATTTTGACGACTGAAAATTACAATTCCAAAATAGATAACTTTATAGGATCTAGCGATGTAAAAGTTCTTAGAGCAGACCCAACAAAAAAGTTTTCTAATAATGTAAGGGGTATTGTTAATAATTCAAATTATCTTTTGAGTGATTACGAAAAGAGGACTATCATACATAAGAATCCTCATTGTCCACGATTATATGGAACCGTTAAATTACATAAAATAACGAGACCAGTTAGACCTGTAGTTTCTTATGTTAATGCTCCTAATAATATATTGGCAAAGAGGCTCGACAATATACTCAATACTTACGGATATGAATCTTAGTACTCAATTAGAAATTCAATAGAACTAATCAAAAAGTTGAAAGCAATCCACTTGCAAGATAACTATAAACTCATTTCGTTCGATGTAACTAATATGTTTACTAAAATTCCTCCTAAAGAATGCCTAATACTTGTAAGAAAATTACTAGAAGATAAATATATTAATCCAGGAATAATATCAGATATACTTAATTTATTTGATGTATGCAATAATCAGAATTAATTCACTTTTGACAATAAGATATATATTCAAAATGAAGGTTTACCAATGGGAAGCCCTATTTCACCTATTTTAGCTAACATTTTCATGGACAATTTAGAAAGAAAGATCTTTGAAAGTGATATTTCGGAAAATATTTTATTTTGGTATAGATATGTAGATGACATATTAGCTTGTTTTATGGGTAGTGAACGACAATTAGATGTATTTTTCAACCACATCAATAATTTACACCCAAAAATTAAATTTACATTAGAAATTAAAGAAAATAGCTCAATCAATATTCTTGATTTAAGAATTCAAAGAGTTAATAATGTACTTGATTATTCAATTTACCGAAAACCAACATAGACTGATGTGACAATTCCATTCAATTCCAATCACCTTATGTCACACAGACTGGCGGCATATAATTCAATGATACATAAAGCTGTTTCAGTTCCTATGAACAAATGTATTTTGATAGAGAGATTAATACAATTAGACAAATAGCAAGATCCAACGGTTATCCATTAAATATGATAAATAAGCTAATTAGTAAAAAAGAGGAAAAAGTGGCAATACAACTAATATTTCCTAAACAAGCTGATGAAATAAAAACTTATAAAACCATCACATATGCAGGAAGTATTTCTAATAATATTTCAAAGATAATATCTTCAGCAACGAATACAACAATTTCTTTTAAAACAGAAAGTAACGTTAGTACAAAATTGTTAAATATAAAAACAAAAATACCACTATTAAAGAAGTCAGGTATCTATAAACTCAAATGTCCAGAATGTAATGCTGTCTATTTGGGTCAGACCCTTAGGAATTTTGAAATCCGATACAGTGAACACTTACGAGCATACAGGTTGAAACAACCAGATAAATCCCACTACGCAAAACATCTACTTGACACCAATCATTCATTGACACCTAACACAGAACTAGAAGTGCTGCATATTTGTGAAAAGAATCAAGAATTGGATTTCCTTGAAGAATTGGAAATGAGAAGACATTTAACAAACTCACAATATGAAGTTGTCAATGACCAGTTAAATCTAGGGAGTTCTCCACTAATAAACTGTCTTCTTAAGTGATAATTGTAAAGATCAGCAGATATAGTTTTCCTGGTTTTCTATATCATTGCACAGTTATACTGATCTTAATTGGAAAAATGATATCCAGGATATCACCATAGGGCTAATAATATTTAAGCTTCAATATTTGTAATATCACATATTCTTCTTTTTTCTATAAACATATATTAAGTCAATCACAAGTTAGGTCACTTTTTGGTCTAGCCAAAAATAACTACTAAACATCAGGTAGGAATCAAATAAAATGTAACATCTGTCATTCTGATGATGATATTGATTTACCGGAACAATTGTCAATTTTTTAGAAATTTTCAATAACTTTTATTATATTGTGGAATTGACTAGAAACCGTGAGTTTCATTTAAAACACTAGTTTATCTGTCTGTCTGTGCGCTCATTTCCGGCCAAACTCTGGAACCTATTGGCACCAAATTTATTAATATATTCTTAGGCATAAAAGGAAGGGTAGAAAAGCTTTTGGAAAAAATTGATCAACTCCTCTACAGTAGGGTGGAATGAAAAATGATATTTTTGAATTTTTAAATGTAATAGTGATAAAAAGTTGCCTATTGCCTTTGAAAAGAAACTTGTTAAAATTTGGTTTTAATAAGAAATCAGTTAAAAATATGAAAATTTTTATATTTTTGAAGATTTTTTTTATATACCGAAAAATTATTTTCGTCGTAATTTTTAAATATAATAGTGAAAAAAAGTTAAACAATGCCTTTTAAAAGACCTAGTTAAAATGTTGTTGGATTAATAATATATTTTGATGTGCCGCAAAGCTGTAGGAAATATGTATTTTTAGGCAAATTTAACCATATTTGAACATTTGTTTCTTATAGCTTAAAAATATTTTAACTTTATAATTATGCATTGTCTTTTTATACTGTTTAATTTAAACAATTTAAAAGTAAAAGAAACTGATATAGGTTAATTAACACTACAAATAATATATATTTTTAGATATAATCCTCTTAATATGATTAAGCAACAGTAACAAAGTTTACTTCTTAGGTATTCTTAGAGAAAACCGACCTATTAAAATAATGTTGTGTTTTGTTAAAATATATAACAAATAAACACAATGGTACAGTATTAGGCAGGAGTACAGGGTGGGAAAACCAGAGTGGCGGGGGAGCCCCTGTCATTCAGTTCAGTGCTGACTGCTGAAGTGATTGAGTGAGTAGCAAGTGCGGTTATCTTGCGTGGTTAGAGTGTCGAACTGTCAGTTTTTTAATGTTATGAGTGTAACGTAAAAGTCAATTTTTTTTAAATTTATTTTGATTATCTCTAGTGCGATGGCATTGTCAAAACTAATTAAGACTAGACTTAAGTTAGAATGTCCAATATTCAGACATCCCAAAGAATTAAGTGAGTTAAGTTTGCCAACTTATTGTGATGTGATGAAATATTAGCTATTTGTACGACATGAACTAAAACCAGAGGCAACTTCAAAGGAACCAACTGTAAGTGAAATATTAGATATTGTTATGAATAAAATAGAAACTATTTGGTTAAAGGCTTCAATACCTGTAGTTTCGAAAACCCGCATGTTACAAATAGGGAAAACATACCACGACAAATATAGAAATATATTAAGAACCAAGGGCCGAAAAGGTACTCTATCGTAACATCTTTTTTAAATGAAAGTAATCGCCTTTTTGACGTAGCGGCTTGTAAGTGCAAAATCTTTTCAGATTGTAAATGTCAAAAAGAAAAGAGGATACCGAAAATCGAGCAAACCTTTTTAACCGACCAGAGAACTACGAGGAAGATGACTATAAGTAGTGTTGATAAGGCTGTCTCAAAAGTTTTAAATAAAAGAGAAGAAAGAAAGCATAGATCAATGCAGCAACAGTTACAGTATAATCAACAATCAGCTGGTAAAGCGTTTCATAGCGATGCTGCAGATATTAGCGAAAAGTCTGATACTGACCCAGGTTCTGATGAAGAACCAACTAACAACCCAGACCATCCCTCCACTTCCGGTCAGGCGTCAACCACATGCGATCAAATGCGTGTGGAATTACCAACAGTTGCGTCTATCTATGACAGAACTGGAGTTTCAGATAGGGTTGCTGCTGCTATTGCAAGTGCAGTTCTTAAAGATGTTGGAATGATTACAGTGTTGATAAAAGTAAAGTAATTGGTAGAATGAAAATTCGAAGAGCGAGGTCCAAGAATCGAAAAAAGCTATTGTAAATAGATTTAACCAAATTAATGAAAACAAAGGATTATTTTTTGATGGTAGAAAAGATTAAACAATTTGCAAGAAAAAAAAGGAAACAAATTTTACAAGAAAACTATTGTCGAAGAGCATATTTCATTAGAGCCAGGTTCATTCTTTCTCGGGCATGTAACTCAAGCTTCTGGAACAGGCGAAGCCATAAAAAATAGCATCATAGAGTATTTTAATGGTAACAATAGTTTGGATTTATCCAGCTCAACTGCTATCGGATGTGATGGAATGGCAACAAACACAGGAGTTAATAATGGTGTACTTGCTTTGATGGAAAAAAACCTTAAATAGACCACGACAGTGGCTGATTTGTTTATTTGATGGTAATGAGTTGCATTTGCGCCATCTTTTTTGTGGATTAGATGGGAAAATAACAGTTCTTAATGAATTTGCAGGTGTAATAGGAAAGCAGCTTGAAAAATGTCATGAACTTCCAGTGGTTAACTTTTCTCCAATACAACACAACCTTCCTGATCTTGAAATAAAAAAAGATTTAAGCACAGACCAGAAATATTTACTTGAAATGTGCATTGCGATCTCAAGTAGTGAATGTTCTCAAGACCTCTCCTTAAGAAAACCAGGAAAGTTGGCCCATTCACGATGGCTCACGTTAGAAAGTCGCATACTTCGTTTATATGTTGGAACAGAGAATCCCTCCGACAACCTTAAAACCTTAACAGAGTATGACGTGAAGGTATATGCCCCCACATGGTTTCATATTACACTCATACCATCATGTGTAAATGGTCCCAAACATTTATGGAGACTCGTTACCTTTGTGAACAGCATCGAAATATAATTGATCCTGTTATTCAAAGAAATGGTTACTGTGCTCATCCTGAAAATGTGTTTCTCTGTATAATATCTGATGAAAGGAAACACGTAAGAGAGCTAGGTCTTCGCAGACTTCTGAAGGCAAGATCAGAAAACGTAAATGGTGTAAGAAAATGTGTGACCCCCAATATCAATTTTCAGGCTGAAGACTTCATTGATGTGATTGATTGGTTGGACTTAACAATCACAGAGCCTCCGAGATGACCAAACACATAACTGATGAGGCTTTAAAAGGGTATATCAATGAGGCAAAAGAACATGGTTGCCGAATTCAGTCGATAGACTTTCCTCGTTATCCCTGCCACACTCAAGCCGTGGAAAGAGTAATAAAACTTGTAACAGAGTCATCACTAAGTGTCTGTGGTCCTAAAGCAAAAGACGGCTTTGTTAAAGCAAGAATTGAATCACAGAAGATGATGCCTAAATTTGAGACCAAAAACCAGTTCTTGGTTGCGAAGAATTGAAGAAGTTTATAACAGAAGAAAGTTAAAAGTACTGAAATAAAGTGAGAGTAATTTGATCTATTTCATGTCTAATTTCCTTCAATGAATTTTATCCTAGCATCAATTTTTATGTATCTTTCCATAAAATATAGGAGCGTTTATGAAATGTTGTGTAGCATGCGCTTCTTATCCCTGTCTAAAATCCCTATAAAGCTGAGAAACCACAATTATTTTAAAAATTGAATAGATGAGGCTTTAACTTGATGAAGATCCATACTGAACGATGAAATAAAACAATATAGTTTGTTTAAATCTTCATATATTTGAACTAATGTTCAATTTAAACTTTTTGACGCGTTTCACTAACACAGTAGCTTTGTCAAAACGAATGGAGGTAAAATATAAAAATGTCTTAATATATACAGTGCTAAATCTATTTACTAAGGTTAACAATGGCATTGAAAGAAATTACCTGGAAATTCATTCACTACAAACATTCCTAAGCTATCTTCTAGGTAAAGAGGTTCAATGAAGGATACTGATTGATATCTATTTGGTCGTTAAGGAGATTACCTGAATATTTATTTTTGTTAATCTCTAGGGCCTCTAATAAATTTAAACTAAAGGATTTACCGACTACATGGATAATTTCAAAATTTGGGTCGAAAATGTGTTGGTTTTCTTATAAATTATTTGAATAGTTAGAATCTAATTTTTTGTAGTCATAGCTACGTTTGTGTTCCGAAATTCTAGTTTTAAAATTTCTAAAAGTTCTACCGATATAAATTTTATCACAATTGTCATTAATATTTAATGGGACTGTTAAGAGTCTGTGTATCATACTATTGAAAGCTGCTACTTTATGACTGAATGGGTGGACTGAACTATTATGAATTGTAATATCTGTATGTGATGATTTATGAAATATAGAAAAATCATGTTTATTATTTATATTTGAAATTGTAAGGTCTAGAAAGTTTATAGACTTATTTTGTTCAAGTTCTACGGTAAATTTGATACTATTGTGAATCGAGTTTATGTAAGTAATGAAGCTCTCTAATTGTCTATTTGTACCGATTATTATAATAATAATTCATGAACACCCCCTTAGTGAAAAATTCATGTACTGGCACCGATATGTGCATGACATTTTAGCTAGCTTCATCGGTACAAATAGACAATTAGAGAGCTTCATTACTTACATAAACTCGATTCACAATAATATCAAATTTACCGTAGAACTTGAACAAAATAAGTCTATAAACTTTCTAGACCTCACAATTTCAAATATAAATAATAAACATGATTTTTCTATATTTCATAAACCATCACATACAGATATTACAATTCATAATAGTTCGGTCCACCCATTCAGTCATGAACTAGCAGCTTTCAATACACAGACTCTTAACAGTCCCATTAAATATTAATAATTATACCAAAGAATTAAATATCATAAAACAAATAGCAGTTAATAATAATTACGATCCAACTTTAATTGACAATATCATAAATAAAAAGATAAAAAAACAGACTTTAGAACAAGTATTCCCTTCAGATAAAAATAATAGACATACTTTGGAACACCATCCTTAAAAATTAAATCATTTTTAGAAACTTTAGACATGAATATTTCCTTTAAAACTGATCACAATTTATCCAAATTCATTAAAAATAATAAATCTTAATCTAAATCTAAATCTAAATCTAAATCTAAATCTAAATCTAAATCTAAATCTAAATCTAAATCTAAATCTAAATCTAAATCTAAATCTAAATCTAAATCTAAATCTAAATCTAAATCTAAATCTAAATCTAAATCTAAATCTAAATCTAAATCTAAATCTAAATCTAAATCTAAATCTAAATCTAAATCTAAATCTAAATCTAAATCTAAATCTAAATCTAAATCTAAATCTAAATCTAAATCTAAATCTAAATCTAAATCTAAATCTAAATCTAAATCTAAATCTAAATCTAAATCTAAATCTAAATCTAAATCTAAATCTAAATCTAAATCTAAATCTAAATCTAAATCTAAATCTAAATCTAATCTAAATCTAAATCTAAATCTAAATCTAAATCTAAATCTAAATCTAAATCTAAATCTAAATCTAAATCTAAATCTAAATCTAAATCTAAATCTAAATCTAAATCTAAATCTAAATCTAAATCTAAATCTAAATCTAAATCTAAATCTAAATCTAAATCTAAATCTAAATCTAAATCTAAATCTAAATCTAAATCTAAATCTAAATCTAAATCTAAATCTAAATCTAAATCTAAATCTAAATCTAAATCTAAATCTAAATCTAAATCTAAATCTAAATCTAAATCTAAATCTAAATCTAAATCTAAATCTAAATCTAAATCTAAATCTAAATCTAAATCTAAATCTAAATCTAAATCTAAATCTAAATCTAAATCTAAATCTAAATCTAAATCTATATCTATATCTAAATCTAAATCTAAATTAAACAAATCAGGAGTTTATAAATTAAAATGTGGTAATGACAATTGTGATAAAATTTATATCGGTAGAACTTTTAGAAATTTTAAAACTAGAATTTCGGAACACAAACGTAGCTATGACAACAAAAAATTAGATTCTAACCATTCAAACCATTTATTAGAAAACCAACACATTTTCGACCTAAATTTAGAAATTCTCCATGTAGTCGGTAAATCCTTTAGTTTAAATTTATTAGAGGCCCTAGAGATTAACAAAAATAAATATTCAGGTAATCTCCTTAACGACCAAATATATATCAATCAGTCTCCTTTATTGAACCTCTTTACCTAGAAGATAGCTTAGGAATGTTTGTAGTGAATGAATTTCCAGGTAATTTCTTTCAATACCATTGTTAACCTTAGTAAATAGATTTAGCACTGTATATATTAAGACATTTTTATATTTTACCTTCATTCGTTTTGACAAAGCTACTTTGTTAGTGAAACGCGTCAACAAGTTTAAATTGAACATTAGTTCAAATATATGAAGATTTAAACCTACTATATTGTTTTATTTCATCGTACAATTATTTTAAATATATTACGTTACAATTAGTATTTTTCCATAATTTAGTTTTAAATATTGTAATTTAAAAGCTATTATTGAGCACCATTTCTTAGGTAAAGTTATTGATATCATTGAGTTTTCTAAGGTGAGTTCGCTATTCTGATATTAAATTCTCATTTATTTGACGTTTTTGGACAAATCATCAATATAGCAATTACAAATATAATAAATATATCACTACTAATCCTTATGTCTTTACTTTTCTTCCAAAGAAAACTGTTCAAACTGTTATTTAAAAATATATTAAAAGAACAGAATGTGCAGATTTTTTTTTCAATTTATTAGAAAACTTTGATTTCCTTTAAAAAAACTTATTTTTAGGGCTATTGCGGCACCTCAAGACTTAGATATAAAAAAAATTAAAATTTATAGTTTTGTTTGTGATACAAAGACGCAAGTTTTGAATGCTATTAGAATGTTTTACGGTAAAAAAAATATTTTGCCCTATAACTTCATTCCACTCTACTCTACAGGGGGTTAATGAATGTCATTTTTTGTCTTTTCATTTCCCTTCTAAGAGCACTCACTGTCTCCCTATCCTTTAGATCTGCTGAGTTGGGTCCTATTATTGAAATCTTTTCTCTGTTGTTGTCTCTGGTTCTGTTTGAAATATGGTTTTTTTCTAATTTTTCGGAATAATCTCATTTGTGTTGTTCGTCTTTTAGTAGCTCCCACTCTATTTTCTTTGTTATTAGGAAAATATTATTATTACCCACATTAGCGGCTTCCAGAAATTCATGATTTCATAAAAATTTCCTTAACATCTGCAGTCCGAATACAAAAAACTAGCAACTAGTTTTCCCCAGTTTTTAATTCTTTCGCTACTTTGAAGAACCTTCTCATAAGGAAGGTATAGAAAAATTAGACGTGACTAGCATTCATACAACAAAGCGGCGGTTAGAGCAAGGCGTATCCTGTATATCGTCACACTGCCAACTCAGCGAGTTGCACTCTATCACTTTAGCAGGCCACTACATCCCATGAATATAAATTACATTGGATAAACAAAAAAAATGGAGTGCCTATGCAACCAAACTGCGTACGAAATATCGTTGTTTGGTAATTTTGATTCAATTACATTCTAAAGATATTTGTGTTGATTCACAAAGGTTGTTTTCAACAATGAATTATGATTAAATGCTCTATTTATTAACTAAATAATGTGTTCGTGAGATGTGTGTCGGAATAAAAGTCGTCAAGTGAAATTAATGAATTGAAACTATATTACAAAATTAAATAAAACTAAGATTGTACACAGATGAAACGAGTTCTCTTCTCCGCGTCTTATAACATAATGTCGAAAACTGTGCCCTCAAAACAGGTATAAAAAGATACAATAAGGGTGGTTTAACCATTTTACCCCAGATGCTGTCTAGATGGCACAAATATTTATGACTCTGCTTTTTGTAGAATGATTTGATATGATGGCAAATATATAATGAGTGTTAAGTTACTAACAAGTGTGAACATGCCCCCAGCCTTGGCAAAAATTGCCGAAAAGAAGAGTACAAAAAAGAAACATACACTTATGACAATGAAATAAATAAAATTGTTGTATGGTTAGTAAATATAGATAAAAGTAGTACCTAATAATAAAAAGTAACACAGATTTTTTCTTGCAAACACAAGCAATATCATCAATCTCGACAATAGCATCATGAAGTGACTTCTAATATTTAAATTTAACATGGTATAAAAATCACACTCAAACTACCTAATGCTAAATTATATGCCTAAGAGTCTGAAAATTTTAAAACTGTTTTCTGCTTTAATTATTGTCTATATCATCGTTCACGGGTAACGGACATATTTTTGAAAATGAACGTGTTATAATTCCACCAGAAGTTTTAATTTTAAAAACACGCGCTACACCGTCGTTACCACATATCACTTCACTAACGCGACCAAGTTTCCACTTCATGGGTGGCAAATTGCCCTCTTTAATAAGGACTAGATGATCTTCGGCGACCTTATCACCTTTGTTAGTAACCCACTTGGTTCTCTTCTGCAACTCAGAGATATACTCCTTGTTCCACCTTTCCCACATATGTTGTGATAATTTTTGCGTCAGTTGATAGCGTGATAGTCGATTTATAGGGATGCTTGTAAATTGTGGGTCGCTTGATGTGGTTATAGGGCGACCAATTAAGATTAATGTTAGAATAGTCCAAACCTAAGGTGTGTAGACATTTAATCGCGAGGTATGATGAACATTTCATACCGTAAGTGACGGTTGTGCATTGATAAGCCTTTAATGGCTCGGCGGGAGAATCGCGCCAAAGAATACATTGTAATGTTTGTTGGTTTTCTTGGACCAAAATCTGGCGGTACATTTTCTCAATGTCCGCACTTATGACGTATGTGTGCAATCGAAATCTTAATAAAAGGGATAATAAATCGTCTTGCAGGGTGGGACCGGCCATTTGTAGGTCATTAAGAGAGAGTCCTGAGGATGTCGCTGCGGAGCAATCAAAAACAACTCGAAGACGCGTAGTGGATGAGCTTTCTTTTAAAATACTATGATGGGGCATAAAGTAGAATTGTTTGTGTGGCGCATTAAGAGGATCCAGACAACCTATTTCTTTCATGTGTCCGAGCTTAATGTATTCATGTATAAAGTCAGTGTAAAGTTGCCTTGATTTAGGGTTGGATTCTAGTTTTCTTTCTAAGTTAAAAAATCGTTTTCTTGCAATGTGATAGGAATCGCCTAATTTGTCGGTGGGTTCCTTAAATGGGAGAGCTACTACGAATTTGCCATTGGAGTGTCGTCGCGTAGTTTCGTGAGATTCGTTTTTCAACGATCTCCTCTAATTCCCAAAATCGCGCTAATTGATTTTGAATCTGAGCCTCGGTCGACGCTGTTAAGAAATTGCAGCTTACTTCGTTGCGCGCTGAAAATGGTGCTGAATACGGGCCTGCTATAATCCAACCGAGTACCGTTTGGTGCATTATCGGCTTATTTTTACCTAAACTAAAAGTATTTTGACCCAAGAGGCTCCAAAATAAGTCACTACCGATGAGGATATCGATTTTTCGGGGTTTAGAAAACATATGGTCGGCTAATGGCAAATGTTTTGGAATATTTAGATATTGTGAATTAAAGGGAACAGCAGGTATATAACCCGAAATGTGCGGAACAATAAAGCATCGTAATTGTGCGTTGAAATTGTTTATTTTTGAAGATATTTTTATATTACACCCTTTCTCTAATTGGCAAGAAATATTTGTTATGCCTGACACTGTCCAGTTGACCTGTTCCGATGAAATACCTAATTTATTATGCAATTCAGCAGATATAAATGAACTTTGCGATCCACTATCTAAAAGTGCTCTAGCTGTATGCATTTTATTGTATTTGTCATACACGTTTATTAGAGCGGTTGATAAGACTACCTGGCCTTGCACTGCGATATTAGAAATGGAACAATTTGCTAATGAAGTAGATGGTTCGGTTGAGGTTGAAGCGACAGGGTTGGAGGTAGTTTCACGCGAGCGATCACTGTTTTCAATGCGATGGAAATGTAATAGCGTGTGATGCCGCCCGTTACAAGTCTTACAGGAATTCATGTGACGACAAATTTTGTTGTCGTGGCCAGGTTTTAAACAATTAATGCATAATTGGGCATTTTTAGCCCTTTCATATTTTTCAGTGGGAGATAAACTCATAAACTCTGTGCAGTTATATATGACATGAGAATTTTTACATATAGTGCAAAACGGGTTTTGATTCGATTTACTATGAGGTTTGTTGGTGTTAGAAGTGTGCTTGTTTGAATAATTTGATGCTTGATGAGAAGAATAATAACCGCGTGTATGATTGAACGTGCCTCTGGAATTATTATTAAATGAATTATTATTATTATGAGCCTTTTTGTCAGCTTGGTTAGTTTCTAATGTTTCCAATAAATCGGCGCGCGATTTTAAGAATGTCTTGAGATCATTAAATGAAGGTACCTCTTTATTGGCGTTTGATTTTGCTTTTTCCCATTCGCGTAATGTGGACGAATCTAATTTGGTGGTTATAAGGTGAATTAATAATACATCCCAGTGATCTGTTTGTTGTCCCATTTGCTTAAGAGAATGTAAGTGTTTAGAGTATGTGTCGATTAAATTGCGTAATTTGTAGGAGGATTCTTTATGCATGGTTTCTAGGTTGAAAAGTGATTTTACATGATTAAATACTAGAAGGCGCTTATTGTCGTATCTTTCGCGAATAAGATTCCAAGCCACAATATAATTGCTGCTTGTAAATTCAATCGAACGGATAACTTGGGCCGCACCCGATTCTAAAGATGACCGTAAATAATGAAATTTTTGAATGCTATCCAAGGCCTCATTTTTATGCACTAATGATTCGAATAAATCCGCAAATTCTAACCAGTTTTGGTACGAGCCGTTAAATTTGGGAATCTCAATGAGTTTCAATTTTATACCTGCAAGTTTAAAACTATTGTTTTCGTAAGCGCTGTGTATAGGGTTGGTACTAACTAAATTAAAACTTGATGCATTGTCTGAAGATAAGGAAGAATCTTTTATGATATTTTTTGCTATTGCTATTTGCATGTGAAAGTTAGATTCAAATGTATCGCGCTCTTCGTATTCAATTTCTAATAAATCTTCATCTGTTGTCTTTTCCTAAATCACACCCTGTATGTTCTCAAACTCAAAAATTATATTTTTTGAATGATTTAAACGTTCTTGCAGCGCTAAAAGGTCTACGTCCGCTAGAATCGCATTCGTTCCTTTAATGCCTGATTAATATTTCCCAAAATTAGTGAGCTTAGCTTTAATCGCGCCTCGCTTTCTTTTTAATTTTTCCAAAGAAAGAGACGTAATATCTGACATTTTGCGAATATTTAAATATAATGAACAAAAAACAAAATGTAGTAAATGATGAATTGTGATCAGTAAATGTATGAAATAGCTTATGTTATGATTATATTAATTTTGTATGTAAATTCTCAATAAGAAGTAAATAATGAATTGTGATGTGTAAATGTATGAAATCGATTATTTTATGATTATGTTAAATTTGGAAGAAAATAGATTGCACAACCTTAGCTTTAGAAAACTCTCGTTACAAACACAGATTTAAAACAATAACAAATTAGCACTAATGATTGTATGAGAGGAACGACCTCACCTGATGATTTGCGATGCAGTTGGAAACTTGTTGCTTTTAGGCTTCGTGCTTCTAGGATCCACTCACAAATTTGATGAAGTAATCCTTTACTGTTGCGTTATGGTGTAATGTCCGGGAATTCCGGATATGCTTGCGATGTGCACTCGCGTAAGACACTACCTTCACTTTCGTCTTTGGTTACACGCACGAAAACTTTTCGGCGATTGACGATTTCAACTTTTAATTGTTTACGCGAGTAATCACTTGTTTTGTTTTTCACTTGTATTCGACAAGATCCGGCTTCGGAGGACCATAATGTATATAATATAATACGGGGGTATTCATTACTGTTTACCCATTTTACACAATATCGCAAAGGTGACAGAAGATTATCAAAAGTATTGCAATCCTTTGTAAATAAAAACCATATCATTCCTCCTAAGCAATACGGTTTGAGAAGCGGACAGTACTGTGGCTCAAATAATCCGAGTCATAAACTATATCCTGGAAGGATTCGAACAAAAACAAAAATCGATTATGGTCACAATAGATATCCAAAAAGCTTTCGATTCCGTATGGCTCGAGGGGATAATTTATAAATTAATCAAATTAAAAGTACCATACTACTTAACCAAAATCATAAACTCGTACTTGTCAAGTAGAAAATTTTACTCTAAATTATACGATTACGTGGCAGGTCCATATAACATACAGGCTGGAGTACCACAAGGCTCTGTTCTATCACCTCTGTTGTACTCCCTATTTGTCCATGATCTACCAACATTCCTAAATTATCAACTGCAATGTACGCTGACGATACATATTTTGTAGCATCAGCAAAGAATCTATAACAAGCACTTAACATCATACAAACACATATACACACAAAAATCACAGCGTATTTCCATGGACACAAACTAACTATTAACGCATCCAAACAGAGTATTTATTGAAACTGACTGTCTCGACCTTTACTTCGTGGAATATGCTCATATTAGTGTTTTTAAATGAAACTCAAGGTCTCTAGTTAATTCCACAATATAATACAAGTTATAGAAAATTCTAAAAAATTGACAATTGTTTCGATAAATCAATATCATCGTCAGAATGCCTACCTGATGTTTAGTAGTTATTTTTGGCTAGACCAAGAAGTAACCTAACTTGTGATTGGCTTAATATATGTTTATAGAAAAAAAAAGAAGATGTGATATTACAAATATTGAAGCTTAGATATTATTAGCCCTATGGTGATATCCTGGATATCATTTTTCCAATTAAGATCAGTATAACTGTGCAATGACATAGAAAACCAGGAAAACTATATCTGCTGATCTTTACAATTATCACTTAAGAAGACAGTTTATTAGTGGAGAATTCCCTAGATTTAACTGTTCATTGAGTCAGACCCTTAGGAATTTTGAAATACGATACAGTGAGCACTTACGAGCATACAGATTAAAACAACCCGATAAATCCCACTACGCAAACCATCTACTTGACACCAATCATTCTTTGACACCTAACACAGAACTAGAAGTACTGCATATTTGTGAAAAGAAACAAGAACTGGATTTCCTTGAAGAACTGGAAATTAGAAGACATTTAAGAAACCCACAATATGAAGTTGTCAATGAACAGTTGAATCTGGGGAATTCTCCACTAATAAACTGTCTTCTTAAGTGATAATTGTAAAGATCAGCAGATATAGTTTTCCTGGTTTTCTATATCATTGCACAGTTATACTGATCTTAATTGGAAAAATGATATCCAGGATATCACCATAGGGCTAATAATATCTAAGCTTCAATATTTGTAATATCACATCTTCTTCTTTTTTCTATAAACATATATTAAGTCAATCACAAGTTAGGTTACTTCTTGGTCTAGCCAAAAATAAATACTAAACATCAGGTAAGCATAAAATGAAATGTAACTTCTGTCATTCTGACGATGATATTGATGTATCGAAACAATTGTCAATTTTTCAGAATTTGCAATAACTTGTATTATATTGTGGAATTAACTAGAGACCTTGAGTTTCATTTAAAAACACTAATAAGAGTATTCATTACTCAGGAGAATAGCTAGAAAGGTCGATCCATTGCAATCTCAATTTTCCGTTAACGGACATTACCTTGCCTCAAACAATACTTTAAAGTATTTAGGGTACACAATGCAAGGAAATATCGCTGGAAATGCGCACATCTGGCATCAAATACAAAAAGCTAAGATTGCAATATGTCGACTATATCCACTCATATGTAAAAACAGTAATCTCATAAGTTAAAACAAAATATTAATATATAAACAAATCATAAGACCCATACTCACTTACGCTGCACCAATATACTACACGGGCACCAAACATAGCATTCACTCCCTGCAGGTGATACAAAACAAGTGTCTCAGAATGACATCAAATCATAATACGGTTTACAACATATTCTTGATTATATGACAAGGCGAATGTACCCACTATCAAAGACTTTATCAACAAAATCTCAGATAATTTTTGTAACTACTGTCTGCCACAAGATCTTCGAAATAAACTCAAATCCGCAAATCGCGCAGAAGCCATCCGAGATAGTGGGTGTAGGCTTCTGCATGGATCGTTAATTACATAACTAGGTTGCAGGTTTCCAAACCACATTATTAATTAAAGGGGGTAAAAACTTATCGGTAATTACTCTGCGATGCTTTTACCCCACAAATATTCATTAATTATACAACACCAAATCAACGACTGCCAAGTTGCTCTCCCGAAACTTACTATCCCGTATCAATTTGAAACCCAGTTTTTCAGCTGTTTTTGTGGGAAAACCCAAGTTGAAAGATCGTAGGAGTAAAAATTTATATTAGGGACAAAATCATACAATCAGTCAAAACATACTGTAATGTTTTTCTAATTTATTTAACCCTTTCTCTGGAATTGTACCTATCCAGGTACATCAGTTTCAACAGCATCAAATGGCGAAATTTCCAAAAATGTCAACGCTTTTGTACCGTGTAGGGTACACCCACGTCATACAGCATATGCGAGTAGCACGCTCTAGGTTCGTAAGTTCGATGTCATGCATTTAATTTTAAGCAGTCTTGTAATAGCGTTGTAGCGATTGAGTGCAACCTAGCTGTCATAATAATTGTTTTCATAAAGTGGAACTGTCATATTTGCGTTATTTTTATTTTCCTGGTGAGTAAAAAAACTACATTGAACTGTATAATTCATTCAGTTACGAAAAGTTTTTCATAAACACTAAAGCATACGTTTCAAAAAGCATGTACCTCCACAAGGACAAACGCACTTCGACGAAAATAGTCGAAAATAGTCGTTGGTAGAAATTCATCTAAATAATATTTGCCAGTATGGCTAACATTGTGTTTGTTTCAGAAAATGTCTTTTCGAAAACAAAATGCCCTCACAGTTTTTTTGAAAATGACGATTTATCGGATATCGCCGTTTTATCTGACGATGATTTGGGGTGGGATAAGTCAGGCATAGATAATCAATATTCAGACTTTATAGATGAAGAAGGACTGGCTGATGATCTGGAGAGCGGGAGTGAAAGCGATGGACAGAGTGATGGGGGCTTTGATGGTATAGCAGAGTCATCGGCGCCGGGACCAGGAACGTCTACAATGGAACAAAGATTGTCAACGGCAAGACCAGGATCTTCAACCGCGGAATTAGGACCTTTCGCGATGGTATCAAAAATTAATGGCTCGGAAGCTGTTGACAATTTTTATGAGCAGTACAATCTAACTAAAAACGAAAACATTATCTGGATGGCACGTGCACAGTATCAAACCAGAGTTGTCAGGTAGCATAATGGAAATAACTCAACTGAACATGTAGTTGAGTTGCCTAGCCCAGTGGATTTTTTTCTTTGGTACATTCCAAACAGTGTGTTTGAACAAATGGTGAATGTGATGAATCTGTATGCTGTTCAGCAAAATACACCAAGATTTCCCCCAACAAATATAGAGGAGGTGAAGAAATTTATTGGAATGCATATAATTATGGGAAATTTACAATTCCCCAGAGTTGAAATGTATTGGAGTAGTGCATGTGGTATTCCAATCATAAAAGATAATATGGTTTTGAAAAGATTTTATAAACTGAGACGTATTTTGCATTTGGTTGATGTAACTAGTAGGGAAGCTACTAATACAGATAGGTTGTGGAAAGTGCGATGTATATATGATGCACTACGGAAAAGATGCCAAGAGCTGCCACTAGAACGCAATCTTCGTGTTGATGAACAGATAATCCCTTTCAAAGGACGCTTGAATATCAAGCAATATATCAAAAATAAACCAAAAAAATGGGGCGTGAAATTGTACGTGTTAGCTGGAGAGAGTGGTATAGTGTATGATTCCTTGATGTACCAGGGATCAACTACAGAAATGAAACCACTTTATATGCACTTTGGCGCGTCAGCTGCTATAGTTATGCAGCTTTCTGATCGAATTACTGAACCCAATCACAGCTTATTTTTTGATAACTATTTTAGTTCTTATAACTTATTTCAATACCTTTGTTCAAAGTCAATATTTGCAGTGGGCACAATTAGATCGAACCGTTTCCATCGTCCAAATCTACCAAGTGATAAGAATATGGAGAAGGAAGGGAGAGGAATTTCAGCTGAGTGCATCAGTAAGGATGGCATAATAATCACAAAATGGTACGAAAATAAATCGGTCATCCTAGCGTCAAGTTTTGTTGGAATTGGAGAGCAAGACATCTGTGGAAGATGGGATAAAACAAAAAAGGAATACATTGAAGTGCCTAGGCCAGAAGCAGTGCGGTGGTACAACAGCAGTATGGGAGGGGTAGATAAACATGATTTTTTGCTGAGTATCTACCGCTACTACGTTCGGTCCAGAAAATGGACAATAAGGCAGATTTTCCATGCCGTAGAACTGGATTTAGCAAATTCATGGTTGGAATACAAGAATAAAGCCATGAATTTGGGTGTTCCAAAACAACAAATTCTAGATTTACTAGGCTTCCGACAGTGTGTGGCTGAACACCTCATACTTACGAAAAAACCTCCAAAAAGGGGCAGGCCTTCTACGGAACCTTCCGTTGACGATCTCCCCAGTACATCCACAAGAAACAAAAGAGAGTCTAGGCCAGTAAATGATTCTAGATACGATGGATATCATCATATTCCAGAATATGATAGTAATAAGAACAACTCACGTTGAAAATTTGAAGGGTGTAAAGAAAGAACACATGTTTACTGCACCAAGTGCCAGTTGCATATATATGTTTCCTGAAAGATAGAAACTGTTTTAAAAAATTTCATAATAAATAATTACTGTATATACTAGTGTTTTGAATAATAAAATCATTGTTACAATGCGAAACAATATTTTACTTGGAATGCGTAAACTGGATTTGTTCCTCTGGAGGTACATGTCTCAAAAATTAAGGGAGGGTTTGATTGTTATTTTTTCATTTAAATTATGATAATTGATCCTAAATAAAATTGGCGACTCTATTAAAATAATTTTCCTGAATTTTCTACTACCAGTGAAAGGGTTAAACAGCGGGTGGGATAAACTTTAAGCACACGGTATGGCTACTCACGAATTTATTTAAACACTAAACTACTCACTAGCACTTAACTATTCACTTAAATACTAGCACTTGACTATCCACTTAAATTTAATTTATATGCACACAAACTTAATTATTAATTGCTATCAACATTTTACTGTTCGCTATTTCGGTGTATTCTTGTTTATTTGTCGAGATCACTTTTTCAACTCCAAGTAACTCTTTCAGATCGGTCCCTTATATATTAGTGCCTTTTTGACTAGATAATTCTAGATTGCAGCATGCTCAAAAATAATTGGCTATCTGGCATTTCTAGATAAGACTGGTCACAAAAACAATGTCTAGATAAGATAGTCACAATCGTACACATTTCTAAGAATCCCTGCGCGTCCGCCATAATTTTTACTTTCATACCTGGCTTAGACAGAGTCGGATTTAGGGACTATACCAGTGTGCTGTTTCCTAACAATACGGATAATGCTAGTGGCAAGGAACCGTGAGGACATATCGGAAGGGAGAGTAGACAAGAAAATAGCCAGTCTATCGGCATGCTATATATATATATATATATATATATATATATATATATATATATATATATTAATATGAATTGGCTATGGTGTAATAAGAATGTTATACTTATTTTATTTTAGTTTAAATTTACTTTAAGTTTATTGTTTGCCCGGTATATTGATGATTTTATATATATGATAAACAGTTTATATTACTAACATGAAAACTTCTCATCTCAGGGTAGAGTTCAAGTATTTAGGATAAAATGATTTTAGAATTCTATATATATTAGCGCCAAAGTTAATAAATGCTTTATATTTCAAAAATAAATTTGTTAATCAGAGTATGTTACTTTTTCAATGATTCCAAACTAAATACGGTCCTGTCCTGCTTAAAACAAATCTGCATAATTCAATAGATGTCATTCAGAGCTTCTGCCTATGGTAAGTAGATGGTGCGCAAGTCACCAGATGAAATGAATAACTGAATAACTCAAAAATAGTTTAAAAACGTTCTTCAAAGGAAAAAAACGATATTTAATTTAATGAAAATAAATACATTACACTTTTACAAGTGTTCTTGAAGAAATTCAACTATCTAAAAGGATGACTCTTTCATACAACATACACGCACTCTGGTGAGATATTATTATAAGAGTGAAATACAATTATACAACTTCATAAACATATGATTTTTAGAAAATGGCGAAATACACTCCTAAAAGCGTCTATGCGTCACAAAATTTTAGTTCTTTGCATAAATTGGTAAGTACGCTTGACTTTTTAATATATTAATAAATTAACTTGTACTACCTTATTCACTTCACTGTTTTGTTTGTTCACCTCAATGATCTGTTTCTTTTATTTGTTTCAGATTCTCCTCCTGGAAAAACTCCATGCTGGCATTCCGTTTCTACCAGAACAGGAATCGATGCTGTATTTCATTCAAAGTCCAAGCAGTTTATATAAATTCCATTATTCAGTGTTTTTCAAAAGCTATTGTGGCTATTTTACTTCCACAAGTCACAAGACACCATATTATAAAATAAAAATCATGGTTAGTACTGTACAACATTCGACAATTCCTTTTTTAATTATTAATATAAACTTAACTACTTACACTGATGTATATCTTGTAAGTATAATGTATTTGTTCTTGAATTCTATAGTCAAATTTTTATCTTCCAAATAATTTCAAATGATTTTCTTTACCAAAGAGTTTTGCTGCTTACAAATTTTTCTTCCCAAAAAAAAACCTCTAGTCAATAGCCCCCATAATCAACAACCTTTTTACATTCCGATTTTTTTTCGTTAGCAACATAATTGTCGCCGATATGATCTTTTTTTAAATGTTTATTTACCAATCAAATTTGAGTATTTATTTTATCACTCAAATTCTTCATTTCAACCAGTGAAATGTTCATCCATTATATCAGGATATTGTATTCTAAGGTTTTTAATTGCTTAGACTTCCTATATTATTTTCATTCAATAATATTTCCTAGTATTGTTAAAATGACATTTCCTAACCTCTAAGTATGTATGTCAAATGAATATTCTTAATGTTTTAATAGATGACAGCTGTTACCTTTAAATATATATGCAAAATGAAAATTCGTTTTTTTTATGAGTCATGTTCTCTGAAATTCACATTATTATATACTTTTCTGCTCTGTTATGTCTAAACAGCTACACTAACTTACTTTAATGTTTTAATCAACAAATATTATGAGATTAGCTTGACTTTACAGCATAAAGCATTATTAGTTTCTTATCATGAACAAATTCTGATACTTGATCTTTTTAATAAAAGTTTGGTTAATTTATTTCATATAAATTGTTTATCACACCTATTCGCAATTATCCCTACATTATACAGTCTGTCCTTTCTGTATGCCTTCTCTATCGAATAGTGGATCGTACAGATTGTCTCCATTCAAATGTTAAAAAAAATTTTTGACTTAAAAAAAAATTCTTCTAGATTACAATGCACAATCTTAATTCTTTATTGTTTGATATACAGGGTGTTTCACTCTATAATAATATATATATATATATTTATATATATATATGTATATATTTATCATTTTCTTAATCAACAATTAACAGGGCACCAAAAACTGAATAAAGAACTTTTTAATCTAAAATCATAAAATAACAAAACATATTAGAACATCATAATATTAAAAGTATAATAGAAACGTATAAAAAAAATTTATTTATGTTGACGCCATAGGTAGAGGTCTTCTTCTAATTGGTGTAATTTTATTAACGTCACACTGATTAGTCTACCAATAATGTATACATGAAAAGTACGTCGATGTCGATTTCTGTTTATTTAATCTCATAGAATAAGTTTTGTTTCAATGTTATATATAAAATTGAAACGTTTAACTGTCACTGTCAGTTATAATTGAATAATTCTTTTCTTTCTAAAATTTGTAAATGTTCTTTTAACAAGATAAAAAGAAATTATACAATACAAGGCGTTCAAATTAACAAAAGTTGTTTTAATACAGTCCAACAAACGATTCGAAGTTAGAAACAATTTGTACGACTTTTCTTTATCCGTTTTCCGCATAAATCGCGAAAATTCTCGAATTTTAAGCCTTTCGCGGTTGGGTTGGTCTATTGTTCAATGGCAAACCGCTATCATCTATGTTAAATACATTTGAAGGTTTGGTACGAAGTTGGTTATCAGTGAGAACATTTTCTAAAAAGGCGAAATAGTGTTTTACAGTCACACGGTTCATTCCAGTAGCTTGATTAATAGAAATTCCTTCGGCTTTTCCTTTTTCTTTATTGAACGCATGCTTCAATTTTAGTTCATCGGCAAGTTGAAAAGCCCATAATCTGATGGATTCCCGATCCAAATGTTTTTTATGTGTCGCACCCATTCCAGTTCTGCATCTTTTCCCAACGCTGATGACGGACCTAGTCTGTTCCGTTTTATTGCGTCCCCCTTCTTAATCCTATCTGTCACAGTTGTTTTATGAATCTCAAATTGTTTGGCGGCTTCGTTCACGCCCATTGTACGTTTTTGTACACACTCAGTTGCATTTTTTAAAGAATCTTCACTCCACTTAGCTCTTTCCTCATTTTTTCTTTTGTAAATCGTGGGCATTTCTATCAATCTGTAATAACAATATTCTATAATATAATTATCTGTTTAAATTTTGCTACATTATATCACTATCTTCTGTCATTCTGACGATGATATTTAATATCGAAACAATTGTCAGTTATCTTAGAATTTTTAAAATATTTTCAATATATTGTGGAATTAACTAGAAACAGTAAGTTTCATTTAGAACAGTAAAATTGTTTTATTGCAGGGTTCCGTCACCAAAAACGTTTGAGAACCGCTGCTCTATTTAATTGTTTTTAACCCTTATAATACCAAGCGGGGTGCAAATGCACCCCACATGTACTTTTTTGTATATATCTAAGCCAATTGTATTTTGTTTAATTTCCTCTATTTAGTAGCTGCATTTTTTTAAGTTCCAAATGTAATTTACCTAAAATCTTACATGGATTTTTCCCATCACAGTAATTATTAAGGTTTCTAGAGTGTGGGGTGCATTTGCACCCCGCTTGGACTTTGCTACGCCGCCGGCCGCCCACTGGTACAGGAGTAATAGTTATTACTATTTAGTTTAGTTTATGCAAGCGTCTGTGTAAGATAAACGAGTCGATTTATACTGCGCCACGTGGTTGTTTATTCGGTCGAAAATGAGTAATTTCCGAATTCGAAATGAAAAGCTCTAACGGAGGAGGAAATGTTAATGCTGTTGCAAAATGATGATCCAGAATATGAGGAATTATGGCAGGAAGATGATGCAAGCGACATCGAAAGTGAGGACCATATATCCGACCAAGAAGAATTCGATGAAGAAATCTATGCTTCTTCTGATGAAGAAAACACTAACTTAGAGGTACCTGTAGCTGATATTCTTGTTTATACAGCTAAAGATGGTACCCAGTGGTATAAAATGCCAATAAATAATTAAGTTCGACGTTCGCAGGCAAACAAGATTGTGCATGTTCCAGGACTTACACCTACCAGTGCAGAAATAGGTACGATCAAAGAATCGTTTATGCTGTTTTTTTCACACGATATATTTATAATTATTGTCGCTGAAACCAACCGGAAAGCTGAATTTTATTTTGATAATTATATTGAAACTCATCCCGAGAGTACAAATAAATATGTGCCAACTAACAGAAGAGAAATCAAGGCCTATATAGGTCTACTTATTACATTAGGAGCATTGCAAGCTAGTACCGAACCCATTAAAATGCTTTTTACTAGTGACACTACATATTGTTGGCCTATAATAACAGCAACTTTGTCTAGAAATCGATTGCATTTTCTGACCAAATTTTTGAGATTCGATAATTTTGAGACCAGGGCTGAGAGAAAGTTAGAAGACAAGCTTGCACCAATAAGGGAAGTATTTGATAAATTCGTATCAAACTGTAAAGAAGCACTATATCCGAGTACGCACGTGTGCATTGACGAGCAACTCGTCCCATTTCGAGGAAAGGCTCCATTTAGGGTCTATATGAATAGCAAGCCAGCAAAGTATGGAATAAAGATATGGGCACTGGCAGATTGTGAATAATAGTAATAATAATCTTTATTCAGCTCATGTTATACCTATATCTCTTGTTGTACAATATTATATATGGAAGATCAATGTAATACGTATGCGACATGGTAGCCTATCTATAACCTCACGGTTGCGCATAGGCTGCTGAATGACTTACTTTTACTAAAAATGATTCAAATATATAATGTACTAAATTGAATTGATTCTCCAAAAGTACACAAAACAATATTTCACTTAATTTATAAACAACAGTAGGATAAAAAATACACACGCATACATACATACGCATATATTATGTTTGTATGTTCTTTCATGTTTCTTTCTAAATAAACAAATATATACATACACACACTCACACATATACATATCATATACATATAGCAATAAATCCATTGAATTTCTTACTTCTAAATTTCAAAATTTTATCACATTTTACTACAAGCTCCTCACACATTATTCAATCAATGCTCTCAAAGTTTTCCTGTCACCATTTACAATATATTTTTTCATTAATGTTTCAATTAATTGAGGGGAGTTTACGGAATACAAATAAATCTTATACATTTCCGGAAGGTGATTAAATATTTTTCCACTTAGGTACAAATAATATCTTTGTGATACTGATTTACTTACAAAGTAAGTATATACTGTGCCTGTGTCTTTACCTCTTGTTTGATAGTTATATGTCTTTTTTTGTAATATATCTTTATGTTTGTAAGTGTACATTGAAATTGAATAAACATATAATTGTCTGACATTCATAATATTGGTTTCATCATACAATAAATCCGTTGGATACCTAATTTTTTTATTGAATATTATTTTCAGTAATCTCTTTTGAAAAATATCCAGTTTATTTGAATGGTTCTTTGTGGTAGCCCCCCAGCAGATGATGGAGTATTGAAGTCTGGTTTGAACAAGTGTGTAGTAAATAGTTCTGAGGTGAATAACGCTCTATGTTTTTTTGAGAAATTTAATTTTAAAAAGCAACATCCTTAAGGTGTAGGTTAAATTAAATACAATTATACTTTGAATATGCAAGTGTATTTAGGTAAGTCATTTATTTTCATTTATGCTATGTTATCTACCGATTTTTTTTGTTAGGCTAAGTAGGCAACAAGTCTGAAAAAGGATAAGGTGAACGGGTTGCTCTTGAACTTTCTGATTATCTAAGTCAAGGATATGGTATCACAACTGATAACTTCTTCACTAGTCTTCAGCTGTCTCAAAAATTGTTGGATAAGAAGCTTACATTATGTGGCACTCTGCGCAAAAATAAGACGTTTATACCAAAGGAACTACTTCCATCATCTTCAAAAAAAGAATATTTTGCAATGTTTGCTTTTACAAAACATTGTACATTAGTGTCTTATGTGCCGAAAAAGAACAATGCCGTTATTTTGTTATCAACCGAGCATGACGATGACAAAGAAAGTAATAAGGAGTCAGACTACAAACCAGATATTGTCTTGAATTATAATAGTACTAAAGGAGCTGTAGATGCAACAGACCAAATGGTAGCAAAATTTACCACTCAAAGAAAAACTCTTAGATGGCCCATGGTACTTTTCTACCATATTATCGATATTGGAGCTATAAATGCCTATAAAATATGGAAAATTAAAAATCCAAATTACGGGTCTGGGCACTTAGATGCAAGACGAAAATATCTTCTTCAGTTGGGAAAGGAACTGGACAAGGAAAATGTGATTTATAGATTTAGAAATACTAATGGTTTGCAAGCAAGCATAAAAGAAAATATTCTTAAAGTTGTTCCAGAATTGGAGCTAAATATCCCTTCAACAAAACCTGTAGGAACTCAAGGTAGATGTTTTCTCTGTGAAAGAACCAAAGATAGAAAATCAAGACAACGTTGTGTAAAATGTGAGCGTTTTGTTTGTCTAAATCACTCTGAAAAAGAAATTTTTTGTATCCCATGTAAAGAAAAAAATTAAAATTAATTTTAAATACCTAATTAAGGTTTGTTTATTTTTTAGTAACTAAATTGGAATAAAAATAGATACAAAATAATTCATTTGCGTCTTTTTTCATTTTACTTAAAAAAAGTGTAAAAACTACAAAGATAGAAAAAAAAAATGGGGTGCAAATGAACCCCGCTTGGTATCGCACGTATGTAAAAAAGCTTGGTTAAGTTACCGATGCTGGTAGGTCTCGAACTTGAAAAAAATCATATTTGAAATAAAAATCCCAGAATTTTAAGCTTATTTATACATCCGCGGTCAGTTCATATCTTTGAATAAGAAAAGCAAAGTGAACGAAATAATATTCTCAACATAAAGAATGATAGAGGGCATTATAATACAGAAATCTCGGATTTTTCTTGTACATTGCGATTTACAGGTTTTTATGAAAGTACCTACACATTCAACACAAAATTAATTCGCTTCACTTGCGTGAAAAAATATTGATAACAATAAAAACAAGCACCTCTCTCATGAATTACTACAAATAATAAAAGGAACCTTAGTATTAGAGTGCTGCAAAGAAAATCGTTTTTGTTTGGAATACCTTCCAAATCTGCCACATTTTTCTACTTTGCAACAACGCGAACAGCATTACGAAGTTTAAACGGAAATAAAGGTTAAGACACTAAGTACTACAAAAAAGTACGCAATTTCTATTAAAAAATTTGATGATAAGCAGCTCATTTTTTAGTTATTGGGTGTTGAAAGGAGACTTATACTTGTTAATTCTCAATTTCTAGATTAGTTGTCATTGAAGATTTCAAACATTCGACAAAATTGCCAACGCACTTATTTGTTTCACAGCGTTTCTTAATTTCAAATTTTGGTGAAAGCATTAGAACACTCGCCGAAATTTGAAATAAATATAATTGAAGAGTCGAGTGGATTAGCAATCACTTTTGAACAATTTTCCAGTAATACCAATTATGACGGTAAATTCCTTGAGTATAAACATCTCACTGAAAAACTCAATCCCATTCGTACCGATTCCAACAATAATTCTCCCCTTAAGAGGGGGTTAACCTTATTTGGGATTGATAGTAAAACTTTGTAAAACAAGGAATGGCAAAAATCATATTACTGGGACCTCGATAAAAAAACACTAGAAAAAAAGTACGAAATATCGGCCATATTCACTATTTTTTATCTCACAAGATATATCGTATTTCGAAAAAGTACTCCGAGAGATGCCTCAATTACACAGTTGTCCAATTACACAGTTGTCTTTATTGAAAAAAAAATTAACGGGATCCATTAATGACTACTAGGTAAAAAATGATTTTTGCTGAACCCCTGCAGACACAATTACGGAGTATTTTTGATGACTGATACACACACATATATACTATGAATTATTGAATAAACCGTAATTTCATTCATAAAAACCAAAAATAGCACTGAAGCTATTCCAAAAATTTCAGCACGTGTGATGATGTCAATAGAAATTGCGAAAGGGATTCATTGCATTCGCGAATATGATTAGGTATGATATTAAATATGCGATAAAAATGTAAACATTTTTTGCGAACGGCGGCGGCGAAGGTGATGGACAGAGAACCGGCCAGATATGCATGTATAACAGACGACAGAAAGCTAGTTAGTTTGCGATTGCATTCAGATGGTGACACTTGCTAGTTAGTGAATTTGTGATATTGTGATCAAGCACGTCGAGTTAAAATTATCGAACTGGCGATAAACATCGTAAAAGACTTTCTGTTAGGAAATTGTCAGTAAAAAAAGGATTTTGAGATTAAATAAGGTAAGTAAATGTTTTTAAATGGGTATTGGTATATATCTGTAGCTGGAAAAAGAATCGAAGAAGCCAATATTTCAACAGTTCAACATAAAATAAGTTATTCATACCAATCTACTAGGAAGTGTTTTATAAGAGGAAATACTCAGATAACACCAATAACGGCCGACTATGAAAAATTAAAGTATTTCAAAATAGTGCTTAAGAAGCGGTGCAATCAGCACAACTCCATATTTGCTTTCGGCAGTATGTGCAGGTGTACTTCTCAAGCGCTCCCGAATCTCGTTTCATCAACTGCCTTTATGCATGTGTAATTCCGCTGCCGGTCGAGTACCATGAAATGAAATACACGCATAAGAGGCAGTTGACCTGCATCAATCATGCACTAAAATCTGTTGCCGTTAGAGCGCTTCCAAGGCACTTTCAATCACCGGGAGAGTATATTACGGCCGGCTGGCGTCCGTCTTGACACCTCGATGCTGGGAAAGTATTGTATGATTTGCCTGGCCGGAACATGAACACATGTGCGATACAAATGCTGGGCCGATGGTCGATGTTATCTGGGTATAGTTCTTTTCATGGGAGCTTGATGACTGCATAATGATGAATATCCCACAACCAGATACTTATTACAATAAGTGTTTCGAATTTGCGGAATTATTTCCTAAAAAATAATTTGAATCGATATTCCTACTTATTGAAGATTAATCTTCTACGTCAAATTTATTTTCAGCCTATTCCTGCCTGAGTAAACTCCTTCACATCAAATGAGCGGGACTCATATGATCATCACTCTGTGTTTAATTCTGGAGAACCTCAAGATCATATAGCGGATATGGATAATCTATCACAACGTTCATTAGGCGGAAATTATGAATTTTCAGCTCCTAAATCATCTATTAATGAAACTTTAACCACTTCTGATTTGTTTTTGTAACCCATAGAAGTCGCTTTCCATTCTGTTGGAGAAGGTTTCCCAGTAGTTGTATTTCGTTTGTCTCACTAGTGTTTTTGTATCGTTACGGATTCTCTTGTATTCTTCATATGCTTCTGCCGTGTGTGACGACATGTAGTTTAAGTACGCTTTCTTTTTCTTTTTGCACTGTTCTTTGACCTTGTTGGAGAACCACGGTGTTTTGTTCGTTCCTTGTTTTTGCGGTCTTATAGTCCGAGTTCCAAGCGATTCACTTGCTGCTTCTAAAATATTTCCTTTTAATCTCTTCCAACTGTTGTTAATGTCATCATTTTCTTCTATCGGGTTTTTATCGATTTTTCCTTTTAAACGGTTTTGATATAGTACTTTTATGGTTGTGTCCCACATGGATTCGATGTTCTCTATTCCTTCCCATGTTAAGTTTCATTTTGATTTTTCCAAGAAGCAAACTGTGGTCACTTCCTGCATTCGCGGAATTTAATGTCCTTACTTCTTGTATCTGTGCGGGGTGTATATGTCTATTGGTTACGATGTAGTATATTGTTGATTGTTGTCCCCGGGAGTTACGGAAGGTAGATTTGTACTGTGGTTTCAGATCAAAGAAGGTGTTATTGATTCTTAGATCACATAGCGAACATAGGTTCATCAGCAATTCCCCATTGTCGTTCAATATATTTTCGTTAAAGCGTTGTTTTACGCCTGGTATCACTTCGTTACCAATGCGTGCGTTAAAATCTCCAAGGATTATTATCGATTAATTCTGTGGTAGTGATTCTGTAATATTTTGAAGTTGTTCATAGAAATTTTCTCGCTCTTGTTTTGGCTTATTATCTTCGGGTGCATATATCGATATTATATTCAATAATTGAGATTCTGTTCGCTGTTTAACGATTAGTTTGCGAGATGATGTATATTGACATTCTTCTATGCTGTCTGTATATTTTTGGTGTATTGCCAGGGCCACTCTTTCTTTCGCACGTTCGTCCTTGCTGACCCCACTTCTTGCTCTTTGTTGTTAAAAGTTTTTATATTCCAGGTAGCAAATCGCAGAACATCTCTCCTCCTCCAATTCGTTAGCCTTTTTCTCGCATGGGTCGTCGTCTTTAAATCAGTCTTATTCCGAGGCAAATTTGTGGGTCTATGAGCTATATTCGGTTTTACGGTGGATGGGCTGCTAACCCGTTCCACCAACCCTCCTACTTTTCCCGGGCTTGGGACAGGCAACACAATCGCTAAGCTACTCAATCCACCCAGCGATCATGCAGGCGGAGTTCGGAGAAGAATTCAATATGGAAAATTGGGTAGCTTATCTACGAATATTATAATCGTTTGTGTTTTTATACATGTTGTACTATTTAATATTTATTATTGTAACATTTGGTAGCGCTAATAACCTAAAGGGTTGATGCGCTTCATTTTACTTAAATGATAAAAAAACTTAACATTTAATAAACAATAATTTATTCTTTGAATATATAGCAATATGTCGTTGTTTTGAAGCACTAAAAGATATATTGGAAAACTCTTTCTCGAATTTATTTTCATCAAATTTGACTTATCCCTGTGATATACGAACCGCAACAGAAGGAAAGAATTAGGTGGATAGCGTTTTATATAAATAGGCTGGCGAACAAAAGAATTGAAGACAGTTTTTGTTAACAGTTAGATTTGAATATAAGCCTCAACAAAAACAAAACGAATGCATACGAACCGTTCTGTTGATGTTAAATAAATCCGATAAACTTTTATGGGTATTTTTTTCTGGCTAGATGTTTCCAGTAAAAAGTCTATTATTACGATGAGTTGAATGGAAATGTTCATGATATTTTTTAAAATGAATGAATTCATTTAGTTTACTAACAATATTACTTGAAAAAATATATATAAGCATTTCATAAAAAATTTTACATATTGAATTTTACAAAGTTCACAGCAATTTATTGAAAAAACATCTGCTTCAGCCATTAACATATTTTCTACTTCACAAAAAAAAACACAATACAATCGGTCTCCGTCAATACTGTTTCAAACCCTTCATTCATCCCACAATTCAATCCAGAAATTCATGCTGGTAGAAATCCTGAAAGTAACAGAATATTTCAGCCCAGACTTTTCAGCAACGGACTAAGATTGCGTGTTTTTATTAAACCACTATATACATTGTCTTCATAAAGTAACTCAGTAATCTATTATTTAATAAATAAATAGTGGGTAGTAAAAGTAAACCCTAAACAGGTCGACAAATGGCAAGAACTACTTTTAAACTTTTTCTGTGTTTTCCCAGCGGCTGGGCTTACATATGAAATTGGATAGATAGGTACTATGTTAAACTATCTATAATATATGCGAGAGTGTAAATGCACCTTAATGGGATTTTGACAGCCGACATAATTAGTCCCTAGAGGGGTACCGGCAATTGCTATTGAGGAATGTGCGCTTTCATCTAGGTAGTCCTGTCATGGCGTCAAACAAAAAAACGCGACACAAAAAACTGTCTAATTTATATATGTAATCCATACTGTCTAACAAAGTATAATTCTTAGACTAGGTAAGAGGGAGGACGAGTAACACAAGCTTGTAATTGGAAGCCAACTGTCACCACGCATATTAGCTCAGTGGCGTATCACGTGCAAAGCAATTGTGTGGTTTTACCAGAATGAAAGAAATGTAATATTTTATTTTTGGTTACACATGTGAGGAAAATTAATAGATTCAATTTTAGTTTTTCTCATGTTTATTAAAAAAATGTTACAATAAATGTCTAACTACTCAGAACAGTACAAGTTGACATAAAGTAAGCAAGTATAACTGAGAATTTTGATGTGTATTTCAGAAAAAATAAATAAGTTATTATTTAAATTGTATAAAGAAATAATCATGAATGGAATACCTATCAGAATATAAATTAAACATTTAATTTGAACTTAAAGAAATCAATAATGAGTATATATATATATATATATATGTTGAGAAAAAATATAAAAATAATGAAATTTACTGTTTCGACCCTTACTCTGTGGAATTTACTCATATTACGTTTTTAAATGAAGCTGTTTCTAAATAATTCCACAATATATTGAAAAAATGGTAAACATTCTAAAAAAATTTTGACAATTGTTTCGATATTACTATCGTCAGATTGACAGAAGTTATATTCCATGTGATGCCTACCTGATGTTTAATAATTATTTTCCGACGACCACTATAAAATATGGCACATTTCATACAGTTTTCTCTGAGTGAAAATTTAAAATTGCAAACGAGTGAAATGAAAAAATTGAGAAATCAGCTGTGTGTAATTATTTTGTACATATGTCGATGATAATTGATGTCTACCTGACATTTTAAGTTTGACTTTTGAACTGTTAGCAAGTGAAACAGGGAATTGGAGAGAATTATTGAATTTTCTGTAATTATGAGTGGGATGCGCTCAAAATTCAATACTTCGTATCAACTAGAGAATATAAAATGGTCAACAACAATCTACCAGCAACAGTTTATTTTTAAAATTGTAGTAACCTTATCATAAACTTTAATTAAAAAAATAAATACTAACTCTTCGTTTTTTGTTGTCGTCGGAAAAATATCGTGTACAACGTGTGTTGAAAATCGATTTCACACTCGAAATCTTTCATTTTCAACAATTCTTATACAATATACTATTTTGGCTAGACCAACGAACATATACAGAAAAGGTTGTATAGGTGACCTTATTGCCCTTTGAACAATATTAGTTTTGTCAACAGGTTTCTAACATTATCTGTGATTTCAGACTGCCTTTTTGTAGTGAAATGAATTCGATATTAAGATACTTTGAAATTACAGATTCTATTAGTGAGTAAATATGGTTAGTGCTACAATTTAATACATGTTCTTCCAAATTATTGAAATAATTATTTTCAATACAAGTAAACATAATTTTACTTTTCAATATTTTTATAAAATTATTCTTTGTGAGATTGGTTATATGAACACGTGAAAAATGTTCACAAACCTTACATATTTTGACAATGTCCTTAGATGGGTATACAAGATCTCCACGATTTTTTTTTGATATAAGTGAATACAAAAAATTTTCGCGACTACTACTCAATGCGCCTAAACACTCTTCGCACTTTATGTTTTTTAAGAGTTGATATGCCACAAAACCAGCTATATAAACCACAATTTGGAGTGAACAGTTACTAATAATGTTACTGTTCATTATATAATCATGATCCCCCCAAATTGATTGCAAATTATAATTTTCATTTGGTTCATTATTCTCAGAAATTGCAAGCCTTGACACATTTGAATTGATATTTAAATCAAGATTTTGAAACCTACTTGATCCTGTTAAAATAGGTATAACTTCTAAAGGAATGCAATTTCCTACCCCCTTGTCTCGAATCTCTGTCCTAACTAATAATCTTTTATACGCAGCCGTGAATTGTCGACAAGTTGGGTTGTTATTCCAACCACCTTTGGAGCGTATAGAACTGAAAAAAAGTTCTAGATGATCTTGACTAGTTTTATATATTGGAAGATATAATACTATTGGTTTTTGAGTAATTAACTCATTATACAAAAGCAATGAACTTTTCAAAGAGGTAATTAACCCTAAAAATCCCGTTTTCCTTTTAGATTTTATGATTAAATCCCCATTATCTGCAAACTTTAGTGTTGAAATATGAGTGATTGCTTCGTTTATAAAACTTGTTGTTTTAACAATATTTTTTTGACAAAGTGCTTTTTTGAATCCTGGAGGTAAAAGCGACCTGCTATTTAATATGTCAAAAATATTATTAAAGGTTTTAATAAATTCACAGATTTCTCGACACCCTTCTTCACAATAGGATAACGCATCTGCAACTGAGTTGCTTAACAGCTGTACTGCCACTTTTACTTTCATTTTTTGTTCGAAAAAATTGAGATGCGCCTTTCTAACTTTATTACCCAAGTGTAACCCCTCTGAATCTTGAAGTACTTCCAATTTTTCAAGATAGCTTCACTTGATAAACTCTCCGTTACCATCAATAAAAAATTTTCGTTCCCCAAATGTATTCCTTACCAATTTTAGCATATGACAGTAATCATAAAATACGTACACAGTTTTCTCATTTAAAGAGAAATAGGGCTTTAAATTTAGAAAATCAGTTTTACATCCTAAAATTTGAAGCATAGAATTGTTTGAGGGGGCTCCATCAAAAGTTAATGAAACAATAGATGCTCCTGTCTCATGAATTAGTTTAATACATTGAGATACAAGAGAGCTTTTCTGCTCACCACTTAATCCACTTGTAAAAAAATATCCCACTGGCAATTTCCATTGTCCATTGATGCAATTAACCATCATGACAAAAGCTTCTTTTGCCATATTATTTTCATCATCTTGAAGATTAATGCCATATTCTACGTAACCATGGAATTTCATTCCATCACACTCGACTTTAGTGCGAATGGAAATCTCATCAATAATGAGAGCCAACAACAAGTTTTTTTTTCAGATGACAATTGTATCTGTACTTTCAAGAGGTCAATGAACTCTGAAGAAAATCCTGGTTCTGCATGTACATTTTTAAACCACTTTCCAATGGTGCTTTGATGAGGTAAGCATGTATTAAAAACCTGCCGAACATAATCATAGCCCTTTGGAGAAAAAAAACTTAAGGTTATAGCAAATTTTCTCAACTCGGGAGAATATTTTGTTTCTTTTCCCAACTTGCGCTTCAATAATTCGCTGGTGATGTCGGGTAAATTATTGAGCACCCTGGAATGCTCTAAAGGTAGTAAATTATTTTTTTTTTAAATCTGAAATAACTTGTTTTGAGCTCTTTATTATTTTTTTATAGCGTCTGATTTTTTGCTACAATACTTTTACTGTTTTAGATTTATGTTTCGATCTATTTACAGCTTGTAATAACTGCCTTTTAAGACATTTTTCTCTACGTGTTTCCTGCTCCATGTTTGAACTAGTAATCTCATTATACATGGATTGTGTTAGAGAAGTAGAGGAGGAAGGTTCTCCAATTTCATGAAAAGATCTCTTTCTAGCCTGTAACAATACATTTGATCAGCCGTTTACAAAATATTATGAATCAATATTGTAGTAGAGTTTGACTTACCTGTTTTGTTTGTGGCATCCCCTGGAGGTATTTAGGTTCAAATACTGTCGGTACTGCGTTATCAAGCAAATACGTTTTTTTACCAATAGTGTAAAATAAATTCCTGTCAAACTGCCTGGAGCAAAGTTTATCATTGTTT
This sequence comes from Galeruca laticollis, assembly GCA_963921935.1. NCBI lineage: Eukaryota > Metazoa > Arthropoda > Insecta > Coleoptera > Chrysomelidae > Galeruca > Galeruca laticollis. Next base: position 239,746,693 of record OY998177.1, on the reverse strand, counting down.
GTAGGATGCCAGTCAAGAATATGCATTTTTTGAACCCAAAGGGCAAGTCTCTTTGAATCATTCATAGGAAACCTGAAAGAAAACAAGTGAATTGTATTTTTTTACAAAAAGTCAATTTATTCAACACAGATGTTAATACATTTTAGACATTTATTTCCGAATGAAAACAATTCCCCGCCAATGGGAAAAACTTTGACATTGGAATAATTCAAGCCATTAATTTGTCATTTACCCATAAAATAATTGAAAGATTTTAATTTAATAACTACAGATAAGCAAATTTAAAGATTCTCAATCCACTGTAGTCGAGTTTCTTTCTTAAATTATCTTGTAACGAAAATATTTCGAAAATTATTAAACTTTCAACTGTACAACATTTTATTATTTACCTGTGAAAAGTAATTCCAAGCTCCTTTTTCTCACTTCGGCTGTTGCAACCATAAGCAGAACAACCCACCATGTTAAATCACTAAAATGTTATACTTTTTCACTCAAAATGTATTCAAAATTCCACAAAATAACTTCGATGTCACCAGCAATGTTTGTCACCAAAAAATGGCGTCTCCTCAAAATGTGGACACAATTGCAATGCGCAAACTTCAATGCACGTTACCCGTCCTCTCTCTTACCTAGTCTAAGGTATAATTAGTAAACTGTTCGAAGGATTAGAGGTGTTTTATTGTTGTGTGGATACACAATACTAACAACCTGTTATTGTCCTCCTATACTTCATTGAAGTAATTATTTTTTTAAAATTTCATTACCCAAATAATTGAAAATAAACGGTTTTAACATTAAAATAAACTTTTTTATCCTACATTACTCGAAAACCCAATTTTCTTGGATGTATCGGGACGGGAAAGTAGGTATTTGCACGGCTATGCGAGAAAAATAGCAAAGAATGGCTAGGCAGGGAAAACAACTTCACAAAAATAACACTAGATGGCACTCTATTATAAATGACGACGCGGCTGTCACTTTTAAATTTCTTATTGTGGCTTAAAGCTTCATTCACAATACAATTACAATTAGTACTTAAAAAAATTAAACTCAGAATTCGAATCGTCATTAGTATCTTGCATTCACAAAGAGAAAATTGATATAATAATTAGCTGATTTTTGGTTGCATCCTATTTGTATTATGGGGTAGAACAATTGACAGTGTGACTCTTGACAATATTTTTTCAATGTAGAAGTATCAAAGCCATCAAATTAGACAAAGTGGTGGAGAAAATTGATAATAAATATGACTTCTAACCTCTTAAAATATATAATTACTAATAAGGGTTGGGGTAAAATGCCAAGATCCGTGTGGGGTAAGATGCCTTATCTTAATTGCACTGTAAACTTGGTAACTCTTGTTTTTTCTCAGGTTTGCGTCTATTTTGGTTATTGGTTTCCTTTCAGTGCGTCTAATTGAATACTTTCTTAATTTATCTTGTTTGTTTTAGGTAAAATGCCACGAACGTACGTCAGAAAATCAACTAGAGGCGAATGGACTGAAGAAGACCTTAGAGCAGCTGCAAATGCTTTACGTCAGCAGCCAACCCTGAGTGCAAATGCGATTGTTAAATAATATAGAATCCCTCTACGAACCTTGATGAGACGTGTAAAGAATAACAATCTTGAAAAGGGCAGTCTTGGGCCAACCGCGTCCTTAGGTACTGAAAATGAACTTAAACTGGTGTCTTGTATAAAACGGTTAGAAAAAATTGGCTATGCTCCAACTTCAAGAGACGTAAAACACCTTGCTTTTACCTTTTCGCAAAGGAATGGGTTAAAATGTAGATTTAACCAAGAAAAAGAATTAGCAGGCTACGATTGGTTTAACCTTCTTTTTAAAACGACACCCAACCCTAACTATGAGAGTAGCTCAAGGTCGTTCAATTGCTCGTTCACTTGGTATGTCTGCCGCAGAAGTAGATCCATACTTCCAAATGTTGAACGATACATTTACGACGCTCAATTTGTTTGATAAAGCGGCAAACATTTTCAATATGGACGAGACTGGCTTGCAATTATGCTATAAACCTACCAAAGTCGTAGCCACAAAAGGAGCTAGAGATGTTCAGTCGGTCACAAGCTCAGAAAAACGAGAAACAGTTAGCGTCATCGCTTGCTGTAATGCAGAAGTTAGCTTTTTGCCTCCCTACGTAATATTTAAAGGCAAAAACAAAAAAAAGGAGTTTGAAGATAACATGCCCCCTGGATCAGTAGTAGTGATGTCTCCAGAGTCCGCCTATGTGAAAACCAGTATCTTCTCATCATGGACTAAAGACCATTTTTTGCCTCGTAAGGGACCAGGGCCTACAGTACTAATATTAGATGGTCATGCTTCCCATCGTAATGACGTGGAACTTTTGGACTTTTTGGCTGAAAATGAAATTCATGTGGTTTGCTTACCAAGTCATACGACTCACTGGCTTCAGCCTCTCGACCGTTCATTTTTTAAACCTTCAAAGACCTTCTGGAATAGCGCTTGTAATCAGTGGATAAGAAATCATCCAGGGCGTCGAATAACTAGGTAATTTGAATTGAGTAAATAAGTTTGAAGGAGATTTCTTTGTTTCTTGTGCTTTACAGGTATCAGTTTGGGGAACTATTAAACCAAGCGTGGTCTCAAGCCGCAACGGTTCAGAATGGTGTTTCTGGATTTCGGGCTTGTGGAATTTATCCATGCTCCAAAGATGCAATTCCCGACCATGCATATGCTTTAGCTGAGCACCAAACTGGAAATTCACAGGATGAAGTGGAACATGTCGATGCAGAAAACTCTGACGAAGATAGCGGCGACGTAGCTGTAGTAAATTTTGATGATATTGCACCAATTCCATCCGTAGCTGGTCCTAGTAGGCCAAACGTTACAAAACAACATGCAGAAGTCCTTACTTCTCCTGACTACCGCCAAAAGAAACGCACAAAAAATTGGAGGAAAACAAAAGAAGCAACAAGGGAAGGCAGCTAAGTTAGAGAAGAAACTTCGTAAAAAAGGTAACAAAAGAAAGAAGAATGTATCACACGATAGCAGTAGTGAAGAAGTCAGTGGAGATGAAAATATTGTCTCAGACCATAGCTCTCATAAACCTAACAGTGACAAGGACGACTTCTGTGCAATTTGCGATGGCTTTTACTTTGACAAAGTTGACTGGATTTGCTGTGTAGTATGCAACAAGTGGCTACACGAAACCTGTGCTTCGGGGCCGAATATGTGCGATCCCTGCGCAAAAGTCACTAAATAAAACATTCAAAACTTTAGACTTGGTGTAAGATAGCACTTTAGCTGGAGTATGATGGCCAATACAATGTTTTCTATCTATGGCATCACACCCCCAAATTTGTCATCTCACCCCAAGTCTGTCGGCATCTTACCCCGTAGTTGGGGTAAGTTGCCGAAATGACAGCTGTCAATGTTTATCTTTTTCGTTTATTTTTAAGAAAATAAAAACTTTTTTGTGTTCAATCATTTGTTTATTGTATTTGTAATAGAATACACAGTTTATGTAAGTTTTGAATAAAGTTAATTATTTTTTTTTATTTTTAAAAAATGTTACGTGTCTTCCCCCCAATTACCTTATTAGCAAAATGTTTGACGACGATGAAAGTAGAAAAGCGATAGAGAGGATGGAGAAGATTTTACAGATGACAATTTTAAGAACAGTAAAATAACCGGAAGAACACCAATTGAGAATCAGAGAGAATTAGAAGAAAACATAGAGACCTTAATGAGGATGATGCAGTCAATGGGGAAAAAGATAAACGATATGGATATAAAGATTAAGAAAACGAGAGAAGAACAGAAGATGTTTAGAGATGAAATTAATAAATTAAGAACTGAAAATTTGAAACTTGAGGCAGAGAACTTAAAAAAATGAAGAATGCTATATATGGATATCGATGGGAGATTAGAGCGCATGGAAAACGAAAAAAAAAGGAACATTGTTGTATTGAAAGACCTAAAAGTAAGCACCCACAATACAGAACAACTAAAGAAATTAATGGATAATTTTATGATACAGGAACTGGGTTTGAAGACAGGTATTGATAGCGCTGTAAAACTTAGAGATAAGACTTGCCTAATTCGTTTCACAAACTATGAGGAGAAACAGAAAGTAATGCAAAATAAAAATAAACTGAAAATGGAAGCTGGTGAGCTATTATATATTCAGGAAGATCTGTCAAAAAAGGATAGGGAAATACAAAATGAAACTAGGCTTAGAGCAAAAGATGATAATCAAAATGGAAAAACAACCAAAATAGGGTATTGAAAACTATATATACAGACGGAAGATAACGAAAAGGAGAAACTAAAATAAATTAAAGATACAGCATCAAAAAACTAGCAGACATAATTGTAAGTAATAATGTCAGGGCAAGGGAAAGAAACCAGGCTATGAAAACGGATATGGGACAACATTTTAAGGGAATGGCTAAAAAGGAGAATAAACCGAAATCATAAATATGCACAAAAACATTGATACAGGTGGCATGGTTACTTAGTACTCATGAAAAATAGTCAACTAGCAAAAATGATTTGGCAAACAAGAACATGTGGAAGGCGACCAAGGGGGAGACCACCAAGAACGTGGACTAAATTGACAGGAGGCGAAGTTAAAGGCTGGCAATAAACGGGAATGGGCTAAATTTGTGCATAATTAAAAACACCTTAACACATTAGAGTATATTAAGGTTCTGATTATATATAATATAGATTATAAGTAAATTTATATAATTTAATTTAAACAATACATGGCTTCTATCCTTTTTAGTGTTTGATACTGACAGCAGTGATGATTTCACCACAACTCCTCCAAAAATTAAGGAGTAAGCAATGCAATATATGTTATTTTGTTTTTTATTTGATAGTCGTAAAAAAATTGGGGTCTAAAACTTGAGTGGTATTCAAAATTGTACTAGTGAAGAATTTTGCTTATTGCACCTTTGATATAGAATATACTATTCCGCAAAAATGACAAAAAATGTGGTACTCGAAGTACTACAGCACCCGTTGTACTGGCTTTAGTGAGCTGAAAATCGATAGGTATTCGAAAATAACTCTTTTTCTCTATGATAAATTCTCTGTTGTATGAATTTACAACGCTTTTCCACAAGAATAAATATTATTTAGTTATTCTTGTGCTACAACAGTATTCACAACCCTCTGTTGTATTCAAGTCAAAATCAATTATCCAGGATATCCTCATACGGCTAATAATATCTGAGATTTAATATGTCATACTATACCCTCTTCTATTTTCTATCAATTAATATTAAATGAATCACAAGGTAGGTCACTTCTAGGTCTAGCCAAAAATAATTAATAAACATCAGGTAGGCATCAAATGAAATGAAACTTCTGTCATTCTGACGATGATATTTAATATCGGAGTAATTAGTGTTTTAAATGAAACTCACTGTTTCTAGCTAATTCCACAATATAATTATAGCTAGAAACAGTGAGTTCCATTTAAAACACTAATATGAGTAGATTCCACGAAGTAAGGGTCGAGACAGTTAATTTCATCGGAATAATTGTCAATTTAACATGTTTTCAATATATTGTGGAGTTATCTAGAAACAGTTAGTTTCATTAAAAAGAGAAATATGAGTAGATTCCACGAAGTAAGGGCCGAGACAGTGAATTTCATTAAAAAATCTTCGAGGGAAGATTCGACCCGACTGTACCAGAAGTTACTACATAAACGTTACAAAGCATCACAAAACATTTCGTTTGAGCAATAATGCCTTAGAAAAGAAGTAATACCAAATTATGTAAATATAAAATGCCATATTAAAACACCACAAGCTCAACGAAACGAGTATGGCTTGAAGAAGAATGTAAAGAATGGTTTAAAATAACAGACTCCTTAGACAACTACATAAAAGTTGTACATTATGAACTCCCTTTCCAATTACATACAGTAGAATTTGACTGTTTAGATGACAAAATCATAGAGAGTGGAAACTCTAATAATTTGACGACAATACAACGTACAGCTGCTGAATGAATAGTATTTCGTTTTCTAAATCGAGAAATAGGGCCGTTACAAATCTGTACTGTCCTAATAAGCACGTCAAATATAAATTTTTCAATAGCGGTTCAGGTTTCGCAGTCTGTACAGATTTCAATACATCAATTCATGCAAAAGTGGAATCTGTCACCAACTAGGACAGATTTACGGTTGACGACATAATTCAAAGTAAGAGAACGAATTTGTAAAAGAAATGTGGGATTTATGGCTGTCGAAAGTAGCGAAAACTACGAATTTATAAAAAGTAACCTATGATATTATGAAAAAGTCAGTATAATGCCGAAACTGTTGTTTTTAAGTTCTGGTTTGTTCCACAGAACTTTGTTTTACTGCCTTATCGTAATTTCTTGGTGGATTTATTTGAATTCTATAATTTAGTAGATAACTTCGACAGCTTTCTTCTCGAAAATTCAGTAGTTATATTTGAAACACGTCATATAAATTCTGAAGTAATACATTTTACGCTCAATCCATCGGATGCATTACCTACTACATAATTAGATTGTTAGAGATGTAACTGCAACTGATTGTCAGATTCACGTGCACGTCTGGCCACATTTAGAAATGTGTACTTTAGTTCATTTAACTTGATAACTAACTGTAATTGCGTCAACTGCAACTTTGGATTTACCTGAAAATGTTGCTGATGCAAAATTGAATTAGAGTTTATCTGATTCACATTCCACTAATAAGATGTTCATTAATGTGGTTAAAGTGAATTCACTATGATTAGGGCGAGTTTCAGTTAATTGTTTTCAGTTTTTAATGAATGACTTCCATTTAGAAATTGCTAATTAGAATATAATGATATGGCACAAAAGAATAGTCTCTATTTTTTCTATAAACAAATTTTATTATTGGACTGCATAATAAATTAATCTAACCTTGCCAGGAAATCCTTAAATCTTTGGTGAATTATTCGTAGCTGTAGTGTAAGATAGAGGAGGGAATCAATTTCACATTTCCCCGTAATTAATTAAAATAAAACAAAATGACCTGATAATCGATAACTATAAGCGACGGAATTTTAAACAAGGCTCTCTCGTCTGGGTACGAATATCTACTGCTACTACTATTCAACGACCCAGAATGATACTATGTACTAAAGTTATAAATACGCTAAAACATGTTATTAATTATAGTAATAGCGGATACTTCCTACATAATATTAATTATACCCTCACTTTGGAAAATTCTACTCATATAAGTGTTTTAAATGAAACTTACTGTTTCGAGTTAACTTCACAGTTTATTGAAAATTGTTAAAAATTCTAAAAAATTGACAACTGTTTCGATATTAAATATCATCGTCAGAATGACAGAAGTTACATTTCATATGATGCCTACCAGATATTTAATAATTACTGTTGGCTAGACCAAGAGGTGACCTACCTTATGATTGACTTAATATGTACATAGAAAAAAGAAGAAGATATGATATTACAAATATTAAAGCATAGACATTATTAGCACTATGGAGATATCCTGGATATCTTTTTCCCAATTGAGATACGTATAACTGTGCAATGATATAGAAAACCAGGAAAACTATATCTGCTGATCTTTACAATTATCACTTAAGAAGACAGTTTATTAGTGGAGAACTCCCCAGATTTATCTGTTTATTGACAACTTCATATTATGGATTTCTTAAGTGTCTTCTAATTTCCAACTCTTCAAGGAAATCCAGTTCTCGTTTCTTATCACAAATATGTAGTATTTCTAGTTCTGTGTTAGGTGTCAATGAATGATTAATGTCAAGTAGATGTTTTGCGTTGTGGGATTTATCTGGTTGTTTTAATCTCTATGCTCGTAAATTTTCACTGTATCGGATTTCAAAATTTTTAAGGGTCTGACTCAAATAGACAGCATTACATTCTGGACATTTGAGTTTATATATACCTGATTTATTCAATGGTGATATTTTGGTTTTTACATTTAACAATTTTGTTCTTACGTTACTTTCTGTTTTAAAAGAAATTGTTGTATTCGTTGCTAAAGATACTATCTTTGAAATATTATTAGAAATATTTCCTGCATATGTGATGGTTTTATAAGTTTTTATTTCTTCAGTTTGTTTAGGAAATATTAGTTGTAATGCCACTTTTGCTATTTTTTATTAATTAGCTTATTTATCAAATGTAATGGTAATTGTATTAATCTCTCTATCAAAATTACATTTGTTCATAGGAACTGAAAATGCTTTATGTATCATTGAATTATATGCCGCTAGTTTATGTGACATGGGATGATTGGAACTATATGGAATAGTCACATCAGTGTGTGTTGTTTTTTGGCGAATCGAATAATCAAGTACATTTTATTTTTTTTATTAGTTCTATTGAATTTCGAATTGAGTATTTAGATGCATATCCGTAACTATGAAGTATATTGTTGAGCTTCTTTGCCAATATATTATTAGGAGTATTAACATAAGAAACTACAGGTCTAATTGGTTTCGTTATTTTATGTAATTTAACGGTTCCATATAATTGTGGACAATGAGGATTCTTATTTATCATGGACCTCTTTTCGTACTCACTTGAAAGATAATTTGAATTAATAACAATATTCCTTACATTATTAGAAAACTTTTTTGCTGGGTCTGTTCTAAGAACTTTTACATCGCTAGATTCTATAAAATTATATATTTTTGAATTATAATTTTGAGTTGTCAATATGACAGTTGTGTTCCCCTTATCAGATTTTGTAACTGTTAGGTTATTATCTTCTACTTTCTTTTTGATTGCATTTAAAACTGTAATGTCATTTTTTGTTTGACGTTTACTTTTGAACTTTGAATATTTTTGATTAAATTGGCAATTTTCAATTCCTCATAAAGAATATAATATTTCCTAAACAAACTAAAGAAATAAAAACTTATAAAACCATCACATATGCAGGAAATATTTCTAATAATATTTCAATATCTTTAGCAACGAATACAACAATTTCTTTTAAAACAGAGAGTAATGTAAGTACAAAATTGTTAAATGTAAAAACAAAAATACCACCATTAAAGAATTCAGGTATATATAAACTCAAATGTCCAGAATGTAATGCTGTCTATTTGGGTCCGACCCTTAGGAATTTTGAAATCCGATACAGTGAAATCTTACGAGCATACATATTAAAACAACCAGATAAATCCCATTACGCAAAACATCTACTTGACACCAATCATTCATTGACACCTAACACAGAACTAGAATTACTACATATTTGTGATAAGAAACAAGAACTGGATTTCCTTGAAGAGTTGGAAATTAGACGACCCTTAAGAAAACCACAATATAAAGTCGTCGATGAACAGATAAATCTAGGGAGGTCTCCACTATTAAACTGTCTTCTTAAGTGATAATTGTAAACATCAACAGATATAATTTTCCTGGTTTTCTATATCATTGCGCAGTTATACTGATCTTAATTGGAAAAATGATATCCAGGATATCACCATACGGCTAATAATATCTAAGCTTCAATATTTGTAATATCACATCTTCTTCTTTTTTCTATTAACATATATTGAGTCAATCACAATCACATTTTGATCTAGCCAAAAATAACTAGTAAACATCAGGTAGGCATCAAATGAAATGTAACTTCTGTCATTCTGACAATGATATTCAGTTATCGAAACAATTGTCAATTTTTTAGAATTTTCAAAATTTTTCATTATATTGTGGAATTAGCTAGAAACATTGAGTTTCATTTAAAACACTAATATGAGTAGATTCCACGAAGTAAGGGTCGAGACATTTAATTTCATTTACAACTATAATTTTATCTATGATCTTTCGCACTGTTTGATTATATTGTTGTTGTCTACTTTTTCAGTGAATATTGTTCATGGGCGACAAATGTTTTTCTCATAGCTATTTATTGGTTTCTCAACCAATTTAATAATTCAATTAATTTTCAAAGTCTGTCATTAACCACTTCCAAGGAGAAAATTATTTTTCTTCTAATTCGATTATATTTAATTCTTCCTGTTGTCATTTTGAAGGCATTTCTGCAATTGACAAATTGACAGATTCCGTTATGATATGCTTCCATGTTGTTCTCTATTATTACAAGTTACATGTTGTGAGTGAAGTGCCTTTCCATCTGGTTGGTTGTGCCTTGCTTGTAATGGACTATCTATTTATGTATTATGGATACCTTGTGCTACATTTTCCTGTTCACAACATGGTTCTCATCTCTTATTTTTGTTTATAAGAATTACTTATAAAAGAAGTATTTTCGTTCCAGAGGTTGTCACCTTTAATTTTTTCCCTTCAACTATATCACCAGTATGGACTCTTCCCTATGGGAATTGAGGTTGACTTGCCCAGACTCTTCCTTTTAGGAAACGATCCTTAACTGGTTGCACTCTTTTCTCTGAGAATTGAGGATATCAACGATCATATAGACAAGATTTCTTTCTCTCTCATATACACAAGTTTGTGTAGTTGAACCGCCCATAAGATATTTTTCTTCTCATGGTTGATTGCTTCCTTTGAACTCAACTCTACTACTCCGTTCCAATTTCAATTATAATCAAATTTTTTAATTTGTCACATCCTGTTTATAAGATATCATAAATATTAAGTGGTTTACTTTTCAATTTATGACGAAAGAAAGACATTTTCACGTTTTTCATAAATAAAAAATGTTAATCTTCCAATTTCACAATTTTCTCCTTTAACATTTATGATTATCGAGGTGTGTTACCCACGGAAGTAGAATAAAGTTTTTTAGATCAGGTAAGGTTGGAGACTTTTGTAATTGTTTCCTTTAATTATAACAAAATAATAATTTATAGGCCGAAACTAGTGTAGTGGTTACTTAGTACGTTTACCATAAATGCATAATATCTTTGAGGAGAAATCACTTACCTAGTAACCGGTTTTCGGGAGTTGAATAAACGACATCACTTCAATTAAAATCACTGGGATCGTTTAATACATTTAAAAATACACAGATATAAAATCAGTTGACTTATTCAAATTATCAATAACAATTAAACATCCTAGTTCGTTATACTTTCGTTTTATAGGAAATGTACGCACGCTATACGCCGTGCCTGACCTCCGTCTATCAATTGTACGTGTCCGTTTACATTGCAATTAGAACGTGCTTACACATATAACGATCATTGGCCTTCCTAGATCAATGCTCGCTAAATACTATAATTAATATTAACCTAAATTTAAATCTTATTTCTAAGCTAATGTCTTTTTGCCGTTACTGTCCTTTAGGGATCACTACACTAGTAGCTGCACTATTGTCAACTATTAAAAATGCTGTGATATTGACTTTGAGTTTTATTCAGAGAAATCAATCTAATCTAATCTAGAGATGTAGTAATGAACTTGAAAATCATTTCCAGCTGTTTCTTTTACGTGAGTGACTTAGTCATACAAATTGTCCGACCAGTAGTTTCTGAAATACAGCGGGTTACCTCTCTCAAGGAGACACCCAGTACATTATTCTTAAGTTGAACGTTGGAAAAAAAATAAGTAATTCTTTGACAAAGACAATAACTTTCTTATTCTTTTCCTTATAAAATGTAAAATGGATGCTCTTTACATTCTCTTAAATGTCTCTCTTCAACGATTAATTATAAGCCGGAATAAAATCCGCCGTGTGTGTAACCACCCTAAGGTTTCCACTGTACGTTCTCTAATTGGTAGTGACTTCTCCCAAATGACGGTTGACCAAATGACGGACTGTGGACGGGCCAACGCCTCTTTCTGCTGTTAGAATTCATCAGTCGGGACGTTACGACGCCGTTAGTGAAGAGGAAAATGAAAGGAAAGGATTAATAACGGCAATATGGCACTCTTTGAATTATTTGGGAAGGCATTTATTAAGAAGGGTGGACAGATGAAGATGCCTTTCAGTTGTTAGATAGGGCGATTGTCGCGCTGAACATTTATGACATCTGATCGTTAATTTTGTGGAATACCATTGGGAAAACTATGAAATATTAGATATACAATGCGTGCCAAATAATGGAGAAATTATTCTATTATCAGATTATACGATAAGAAAATATATCGAAACAAAGGTGAAGTTTCAAAGTTGAGGCTAATAAAAGCTCGACAGCAAAATTACATGTTTTCCTTTACTCTACGTAGTTAATCAAAATTCCATTACACAAACTATTCGGTGTATGTAAACACGACAATATTATATAACTTGAGGTTGGAGTTAATTCCGTTGCAATTTTGATGGAAAATTGGCCAAAACCGGCGCATAATGTGCAAGCCGTATTCATGAATATTCATTAGATTATTTTGTCACAGGCGCCTCCGCAAAATTTCTTCTATGTCGCGTAGACGAATTGAGTTAGTAGTACACTAAATTGTTACAACTGATCGTATTATTTTGATTTGAATATACAGGGTATTTCGTGAATAATTAGCGTGAATTTGAGGTATTACAGGCAGTCACGGCTCCTGAGTTTTTGCTAAATATCCAATGTAACAAAATAAAATATAACATCTTACCTTACGGAGTGATACGAGCGACATGATTAATCCACTTTCATTTCGACTCTCTTCACGAAAATTATAGTAACTGCAACGGTCACTTCGTCGAAGAGCTACTCAGGCATGGGTTATATACTAGTAGAGACCCAAGGAGTAGGTCTTACCGGTTCTCGGGTAATCCTACTTATTTTCATGTAACGAGACGGAAAGATAAGTGGGCGCCATCCTGAGTCCTACTAGTCTATAAGTTACCTCACATCAACTAATCCCAGTCAACAAAACAAGAAGTTGGAAGGTTATAAAAAAATATGAACAACGTTATTCAAAATTTACAAGTAGTTTTATTGAATAACAATTATATGTTGGATGAAAATTTATTTACAAGTAGTTTATTAAATAAAAATTATATGTTGAATTAAAAATTAAAGATAAAAATGTTATTAAATTTTACAACTTAATTTATTAATTTAAAAAAAAACTAGAAGCTGAAAGTAAATTGAAATTTCAAAAAAAAATTAGATTCTGAAGGAAATTGAAGTTTAAACATGAATTAAATATTTTACATAGAGGATATAATTTACATGTGGTACAAACTATTAAGTTAATGAGTCGATGAACATTGGTTGGAAATAATCTATAGTTTTTACGATTGTGGACGTTAGTACTTTCCTTGCTTTTTTCCTTCTCCAATGATGATTTGGATGATGTCCAAAGGAATCGGGAACCAATCAGCTGGCTGCGTGAAGCTAAGTCCAGTCGGTTCTGAATAGAGCCGTGGTCCCAGCAGGTAGAATTCATCAACGGAAACGGCTTAGGTCGATACGAAGGCTTAGGCCAGTGAAATAATTTTAGGTCGGTAAGGAAAAGTGCTAGAAAAGACACTTAAATCAGATATAGCTCTTGAATTCAGTAAAATGCAGGATATCTGGAGATTGAAATTACAGTAGGTACAAGTAACATATGTACAAAATTATGAAATAATATCAAACAACGTGGTTCATATATCCTGTATTTTACAATATTTGAAGAAAATTCATTCATTTTAGAAACAAAAAGCACAATAAAAACCATAAGAAATGTTACTAATTCATTTAATTTTATTTGAATGGTTCATGTTTCCTGTATCTTGCAATATTTTAATAGAGATTTTCGAAATAAAAACAAAATAAGAATCATAAGAAAAGTTACCATTTCACTTAGTTTCAATTCAATGTGAAAAATTCCATTGTTATACAAAAAAGATATGAAGAATCAGAACAAAATATATATATAACAAAAACGAAATCGACATAATATATCTCTGGTACTGAATTTTTTAAAGAAAAATTAATTTACAACTATTAAGTACCAAGTAAGAAAGAATTAGCGGAGAAGTATTATACATTTTAAGCGAAAACACTTACCATTCTTATGAATGCACTTCGATTCGGTAAGATGACAGAACTCAACAATAAGTAGATGAATTAAGGGCCGAACCTCAGCGCGCATTGGCTTAAATATCCAAATGAAAACGAACTCTTCCGAAAACTTATAACTCGACAACCATCGACAAGAAATATTATTCGATGTTACGAGTGGTAAACGAAATTTACGTGACTCTTTCATCGACTAGAAATATTACGAGTGGTGAACGAAATTCACGTTACATAACTCTTAAACTCATGGTTTTTGAGCTACCATTGTCAAAAAAATGGATATGTGTGTAGAATTTCCATAGAAAAGTATCGTAATTGCTTATCAATTCTAGGCAATCTATTAAACACATTTAAATATATGAAGTGTGAACGCAAAATTATTTTCGAACATCGCAACTCAAGTTACTACAGTTTTTATATTTACAGAGTCTTCATCATTCCCAAAGAGTTGGTTACTATATTCTTCGTTTTCGTAGTTGGAAAAACATTCAAATATTATGGTTTACTCTTCAAAGTTTCGATATATTTGTTAGTGATTGTTGGCTGTTATATCAATGATATCGAACAGAACAAAGTACTGGGTGGAGAGTCCGGTTATGACCGATATTCAGCTACTAGTTGAAAATTTCAGCTCCGGATCAAATTTAGTATTTTTGTGGTAAAAACTCAAAAATATTTTAATTAAGAGTGAATAGTTACCTTCAAGTTAGTGCAAACTACGATTCAAAGAAGTTTATTTCCTGTGGGTCGACTCACATTATCATATTTGAACTTGATCTATAACAAAGAGACATATTCATACTGTCTACAAAAACTAGCCATTAATTTTGTGGTTTATCAAGCAGGTGCAAGACCAATTTCAGATTTTCCAAACATCTGAAATAATGGAAGGCCATACCGATTCACAAACTACCATGCAGAGCCAAACCAGAAACTACTCATTTGTCGTAAGCCAACCAATCACGCCGAAATTTCTGTCAAAATCTCAAGCAATCGTATTGTAATGTTATTCTAATTTATTTAAACAATAAATGGGTGGGATAAATTTTAAACACACGGTAGGGTCACTTACTTAATTTATTTAAACACTAAACTAATCACTAACACTTAATTTATATATACTCAGTATATTCACTTAAACTAATTATATAATCACTTAATTTATATTCACTTATTTAATGTTTATCTCACGATGTCAAATTATAAACTAACTTATCCGCTGATCGGTCCTTTATTTATATTAAAGCCTTTTTACTATAAAACTCCGGACTGCGGCTTACACACACAAAAACAATTAACTCTGGCATTTTCTAGGTAAGGTTGGTCACAAAAACAATGTTTAGATAAGATAGTCGTAAACAGTTGAAAAACCCTGCGTATCCGCCATAATTTTAACTTTTATACCTGGCTTAGACAGAGTCGAATTTAGGGACTATACCAGTGTGCTGTTTCGTAACATTACGCCCTCCTTAAATGAAAGTTCCTCCTGGAACTTTTGTGTAGCCGAGACTGGATGTTTGAATCGGCAACTGGCCCCATTAATACACTTTCCGATCTTATTAAAATAGCAGGGCACCGTCTTCATCGGATAGTGACAACGGAGGTTGTAACTGCAAATTAATATCTGGACACCGGTATCTTGAAAGATAATATCTACCATGTTCCTGATGATTCGCCAATCCAACTGGTTACTCGCTATCTTAGGCATAGCCAGTTTCTTCGCGCTGGATTCCAACACATGGTCTCGTAGGTTTCGAAGTGCTTCCCACATATTGCGGTAGGTAGATCGATCTTGCAATTCATTTTTAGTTACCACGTAGAAGACGTACCGCGAATTATGTTTCAGTTTCAGTGTCTTGCCAGGGGCTGGAATCTGGTCTTCAAGTTTTTCTAATTGCCCGAACTTCTTTCGAAAGACGGTTGCCAACCCTCGTGCGTTCTTGTTACGGGCGGGGATGTTGTATGCCAGTGAATAATCTTCCGGGAGAGTGAACAAAACTTGTTGTTGTTCCGAAGTGACTCCGTATCTAGCTTTCCCGGTGCCCATAAATTCCTCGCAGGTAGGGTCAGACACATCTCGAATAAGGTTTACTCCTTCCTTTTGGTCATGGTCTCCTTCGAATGGCACTAGTCGGTTTTGGTGAACTACTTTTGGTTTTCCGTTGGGGATCTTGCTTATGCGATATATAACATCATTGATCCTTTTCTTGATTAAGTATGGACCTTCCCAGGATTTTTGTAATTTTGGAGAAAATCCTTTTCTCCTCGTCGGGTTGTGTAACCATACTTTGTCCCCTTCTTTGAAACCGCCTTCTGTGGCCTGAGTGTCGTACCGACTTTTCATTCTGTCGCTGGCAGCTTGAAGATTTGTTCGAACTAAGTCATGAATAGCGTCCAGAATAGCCTGCTAGATCTTCTCCAGGCCAGCAGGCAAATTCCAGGTCAGAAGGAAGCCCCATTTCACGTCCAAACAGGATTTTCGCCGGTGTTCCACCCGTGGACTCATTGACAGCAAATCGATAAGCCAATGCGAATAGGGAAAGATACTGGTCCCAATCTCTCTGATGGCTGGATATTACTTTGGACAGGTATTTTCCAAAAGCCCTGTTTATTCTCTCGACCATTCCATCTGACTGTGGATGTAATGCTGTTGTCCTGGTCTTCTTCATTCCTAGCCTGTCGCAAATCTCCTGGAATAGATGGCTTTCAAAATTTCTTCCCTGGTCACTGTGGACTTCCAAGGGCACTCCAAATCGACTGATAAACTCCTTCGCCGATACATCCGCGACAGTTGTGGCCTCTTGGTTCGGGATAGCGTAAATTTCCACCCATTTTGTGAAATAATCCATTACAACCAGTATGTATTTGCCACCATTTTCGGTCGTCGGAAATGGTCCAGTGATATCTAAAGCAGTCCTTTCGAAAGGGCTTCCAAAATTATACTGTTTCATAGGTGCCTTTAACTTGCGATGTGGTCCATTACTCGTAGCAGAAGTCGTACATTTCTTACACCAGTCCTTCACATAGTCGGAGCTGTTCATTCAATGAAACCTTTCACGGACTCGCTGAAGGGTTTTCTTCACTACCAGATGACCTCCCGATGGACTGTCGTATAACTTCTTCAGTTCCTCAGCTACTCTCATTCTAGGGATATCTAACTGTCTCCATCATCGTTTTCAAGGACTCTTTTCAAAAGCCCTTCTTCCAGGTCAAGGGAGTCCCACTGAGCCCAATACGCCTTGATTTTTGGTGAAAATTTTGACTTTTCTTGCCAGGTAGGTCGCCGATTTTCTTTCTTCCATTGCCGGATCATCTTCAGGTGAGGATCATTCTCCTGATCTTCTCTGATCCTGGTGGGTAACCATTCTTCGTTGACTACAGTAGTTCTTGAAACTGCAACTTCCTTGGATTTCGACTTGTTGCATTGTGAATAGTCTACAGAGCATGACCGTCTAGCCAAAGAGTTGGCTTTTCGGTGATTCACATCAGCTGGATGTTCACCCCTGTCTGATTTCCCCTGTAACTGGAGTTCTTGGGTTACAGGAATCTTGGGGCACTTAGACGGACTGCGTACGTGCTCTAGCTCGACACACTTCCGGCATTTGATCTTCTTCGGCATCTTGTCTGCCATACCTTTCAACAAGATAACGATCTGGTCAAGTTTGTCATCGCTACCTTCTTCCTGCATGGTCCTACCTTTGTTGTATCCGGAAGCCATCGTTGCTGATTCATATTCAAGAGCAGCGGTCAATGCATCGACCAATGTTTTAGGATGGGCTAATCGAAGCGTCTTCTCCATATCGTGGTCACATAAGCCGTTAATAAAGACCTGGATGCCTAAACATTCCATCATGTTCTCTGGTGCTGATGGATAAGCAAATCGAACTAGTCGGGCAATATCCATTTCATACTCTTGAAGAGTTTCGTCACGTTTCCGCCTTCGGTTCTTCAGCTGGAATCTGTACAATTGCTCCAAATGTTCGTGACCGTATCGCATGTCCAACCTCTTCTTAAGCTGCTCGAAGTCATCCGTTTCTTCAAGTGGTACCGTCTGAAGTACGTCTAAGGCATCTCCCCGAAGCGCGATGGTTAAGTTCACTGCTTTCTCCTTATCGGACCAATTATTCACTCTAGCGGCTGCTTCAAACTGTTTCACATTATTGGTCCACGACATTTTTCCATCGAACGTTGGGGCCTTGACTCGGGAAAAACTGCCAATATCATCTGTCTTGGGTTGTGTTTCTGGCTTGCAGATCTCGATCTTCTTTTCTTCTGCTGAAGTGTCTTGTGTTCTTAAATCGGCAATCTTCATCTCTAACTCCTTGAGTTTCTCATCTATCTGATTTTCCATCGTTGTCATCTTATTCTCCATGTCTGATTTCATTTTCTCGTTCATCGTTGTCATCTTATTCTCAATATCCGATTTTAGAGACGTGATTTTATTCTCGACTTCAGCAGCAATGTCATTTTTCAATGAAAAGATATCTGCAGAAATATCGGTCTTCATAGCAGAAATCTTCTCGTCCATATTAGTAGAAATATCGTTATTCACATTAGTCAAAATCTTTTCTTCCATAGCAGAAATCTTCTCGTCCATGTTAGCAGAGATGTCGTTCTTCATATTAGAAATATCGTTCTTCATATCAGAAATGGACTAGATTAAGGTGGAAGCCTCGTCTTTAAATAAAAATGTTTCTGGATCTAAGCCGTCACTTACCAGTGCCACTTTGAGTCTTTTTACTAACTCACTCTTCTTACCGGACGTTTCTAACTCACGATCTTCCAATTCTGCTCTTAATTCCGTGACTTTCAGATCACATAGTCTGTTGGCCATTTTTACGTAGCAATTTATTTATATTATCCCTCTTCTGATACCAATGTAATGTTTTTCTGATTTATTTATATAATAAACGGGTGGGATAAATTTTAAACACACGGTAGGTTCACTTACTTAATTTATTTAAACACACTAACACTTAATTTATATATACACAGTATATTCACTTAAACTAATTTATATCATCACTTAATTTATATTCACTTATTTACTGTTCATCTTTGTCTCACGATGTCAAATTTTAAACTAACTTATCCGCTGATCGGTCCTTTATTTATATTAAAGCCTTTTTACTAGAAAATTCCGGACTGCGGCTTACACACACAAAAACAATTGGTTCTGGCTGGTCACAAAAACAATGTTTAGATAAGAATTTCGTAAACAGTTATATAAAAAACCCTGCGCATCCGCCATAATTTTAACTTTCATACATGGCTTAGACAGAGTTGGATTTAGGGACTATACCAGTGTGCTGTTTCGTAACAGTATCTAGCTCCATTGATGGCATCTAAGCAATGCAAATATAGTCGATAAATTTCTTTATCTACTTGAAGCAATTACTATTAATAATAGAATAATCAGTGCAAGGCGCCTTATTACTCATTCGGAGCATCTAACCCTGTCCAACGTTTGTCCGTCAATACCAAATTCAATCCTGGAAAAGAGTTTAACCCCCATCTCCGTCTGAGCGACGTCGAAGGCCTAAGGTTGCCATCCGGAGCAACTGACACTTGTGTAACCGAGTAGATAAATATTTTTCTTTTTTACTTTAATTCTGACATTTCTTTCTAAATAAATAAATTATTTTAAAATACTAATAGTAAGTATACTTAAGGAAATAAGTTGAGGTTACATTTTTGGCGCCCAACTCAAAATAACAATAACCCTACCTATAAATATACAGTCAGCGCTCGAAAACCGATGTTAGCAGGTCGTAACAGTCATCGGTTAGGATATACAACTAACCTCTAACTACAGATATCAACGTGTTACACGAAAAACCGACCACAAACACACTATAAAACGCCCGCAACTTACAACACGAAAGAAATTGACACAATCCACGCTCGACTAACATATGTGTTTCCAAGTATAAAAGATCGGCTATCACAACAGCGTTAGTTGTCGATACAATACAAATGTCATTTGTCATTTTGTTATGTCAAATATAAAGAAGCTTTTCAAATTCTTCTATAAAAATGATTTCTACAATCAGTATTTAACCAAAATTGAAGGGGCACACAAATAATAATAATAATCTATTCATTTGCAATATTTTAATGAAGGGTGTATTTAGCCCAACATAAAAGCAGTAATTAAATATGTTTTTTGTTATAATTTTCTCCAATTTCAGACATTTACCGACTGGAAGTGTCAAGTTAAAGCAAAGACAAGAAAAATAGTATTATCACAAAAGAAACAGGAACCATAGGGTATCCTATTAAAAATATATCAGATATTGAAGAACGATTACTATATGTTACAGATTGGGTGGTAGTCAATGGCATATCCCATGTGCCTGAAATAGGAATATGTATGAATAACGTGGTTCTTTGAATTTGGTTATATCCACTCACATTTTAAAATTGCAGACATATCAAAGAATGAAGAAATTATAGAAGATTCAGAGAAAGAGTCCCCAAATGAAAGTAAGATTCCTAAGAATCATCCAGTTGAACACTCGGTTGAAGAGAAACTTAAAAAGACCATCAAAGAAAGAAAAACGTTAAGTACTTTCCTGCAAGACTTTTTAAAAGAAAGTAATGATTGTAACGATGAAAGTTAAAAAATAACAATCCTGAATGAAATAGCAAAAAATGTCAGAGAAATGAGGGTAATAGAGGAACAAAGGCTAAACCTGCGTTAACTCAATATTCGAGTCAAGTATCCTGATCATGATTTTGCGTTGGACTTGGATTCATATTCTTAAATTGCCCACAGTGTGCCCCCTTGTCTGTAAGTAGGCGTCAACTTTTTTGTTATTGATTTTAGTTATTAAGTTATTCTTCATAAAAATTTCTACATGTTCTAAAACCTAAAACGCAATAACATAATATCAAGATTTATTAGTTGCACACAAGGTTTGTCAAAAAAATATCAATTTAGCTCAAGAGAAAAATACTCTTATTTTTGAAAATATCGAAAAATTGCACTTTAAAAAGTTGTTTGCAATTGAATTTAATACTCACTTGTGGAGTTACAACCACCTGAGTCTAGTATTATTTTACTTTCTGTTTTAAATTTTATTTCAAACTTATTTATTAATAATTTTACGAAAAAAGTTCCTAGTTATAAAATTCTATGTTAGATAAGTGCATTTTATGTTTTAGACCCTACAGAGTTTTACAAAGAATACCTTTTTTTTCTAAAATCAATAGTTTTTTTATATGGTGCTAACTTAAGGGGATAAACTGTATAATCAGTACATTAGAGAAGATCTATATTTTTAGATGTTTGTTGGATTGTGATGTGCAGTATAATACTTTAGGTAGGAATTTTGTTTGGACCTGGTTCCAGGTTCCTGAGTTACCTATACTTTAATCAGTGTCATTGGAAAATGTCGTATACAGTGCAAGCTCTTTAAAACCCAACAGACCAATATTTTTAATCGAAGTGATAGAGTAGTACTTCCTAAGTAGTTAAATGATTTTCTATTACTTTGCCTTGGGGAGTATTACTCTATCACTTCGAATAAAAATTAGACCTACGTAAGGTTTTAAATAACTGGCATTGTCGTTATGTTTAGTAAAATAACATAAAAAAATCATTCACTGAAACAATTTCAATTTCCTTTCTATAAAAGAGTTAATTTGAACTTATAGTACATTATCGAATTGAAATGGAAATTGTAAATTTTCTGGAATTGTAATTTTAATAATTGTTTTTTTTTATTTTGATTCTTATAAATGGTACCATGTAAGAGCCATGACACATGAAACTTAAGAAAATTGTTCTTCAATTATTGTATTGAAATATACAATAAGTTTTGCTCAATTAAAGAGATTATTTATAATTCGATTCTCCCTATTTCATAAATGAGCATCATCTTCATCGACAAAATTGTTGTAATCTTCCGATAAAATTAGATATTCATCAATTGGTATATTCTGAAAGAAGGAGATGGAACTTAAGGGAACTGTGGATGGAAATAACGCCGAATTCATAATATGGGAAAATGCCGAAGAAGATGAAGAAGGTATATTCCTTTTTATAATAATGTTGTGGAGCATGCCACAGGCATATACAATTCTTGACACAAATGCAGGATCGTATGGCACACCTTTGCGCATTCCATTGATCCTTTCAATGCAGTTCCGAATTTATTGATGTCGATGGGTGTATCTTCCCTGCGGTGTATTTGGTGCTGTTCCAACTACAGGTATCAGTAAATACGGCAAGAGTGGGTAATTATGGGAGGTGTTCTGGTATTTCGACTACTACGATTCACAAATGGTAACAAGTACCGGAATAATTCATGGTACTATGCTAAATACTAAATTTGAACCAAGTACATCAATACATGTTCAACTTCAGCGAAAAGCTGCCTACTTGAGACAGAAAACAGGGAAATATTTTTTACTGAGATAATGTTAAATTGCTCATATATATTTGTATTGGGAAAATAACAACACTATCATTATCACTCTACCCATTTTATCAATGAGAAATAATTGTTTGAGATAATTCAACATAAGGTGATACCCGAGTGGTAAACATCTAGCAAAATTTTGTACACTATTGCCCAGTAATGCTCACTACTGGCCCAGTAATGCGCACTATTGACCTAATACTGACCCAAAAATTCCCATTACTGCTCCAACAATACCCACTATTGCTCCAGTAATCAGTGGCGTAGCTAAATAGTCAGAGGCCCTGTTGCGAAAAATAGGTGGGACCCCCTAATAAATAAAGGCCGCAAAAATTGGGCCAAGTCTTATAAATTTTTTTTATTGCGAATTGATTTTTTAGATCAGCTTAAAATTAGTTGGAAAATAACTATGTATATATAAAAATTTTATCTGAATAAATTTCAGTCAATAAATTGAGAATTATTTGGAAGAATGTTTCTTTGTAAGTATCAATTGAAAATAGAAGAAGGTGGATAAATTTAATATAAGACATGGTATTTTACGTGATTTGGAAAAACTTTGTGATTTAAATTTGATTAGGTACTTTAATTGTTTATTAAATGAAAATTTTATTCTTTCTAGAGTAACTTGAGACGTGTAGGTACATGGCGCATAGTTTTACTGACATCCGTAGATGGCAGTTTTGGTAGTATACAATATAATGAATATATTTCAGTAAATAATTCGTTTTATTCAGATTTAATTGAATTTTGATTTATACTTTCTGGTCGTAAAGAAAATGTAGTTAATTACTCATCCATTCGCTTCAAAGTTACCAGTTTACGAACGTTTCTAGAAATGTTCTCCACCCATGACGTATGAAATAACTTTTCTTCACCAAAACATACTCGGAAACGTATTAAGAAAGTAACTTTTCTCAACGGTAACTGAAGTGAAAACAAAGTTTTTAATGTAATTTCATTTGCATGAATGTTCATCCACTGCTTAATTTAATATCTTGGTGCATTTGTTGAGGAGTTTCATATTTTCAGAAATCTTCTAGTAAAGATCCCACTTTCATTATTGTTCAAGTGTTCTTTATGTGTGTTTTTGTTGATTTTGACGGAAAGATTTTTAAACTCAACAAAGAGGATATGCTAAAAATCTACAACTAATAATTTGCTACATATAAAAAATAAATAAACAATAACATAGAGAATGTCACATTTGAAATGATAAAGTTGCTGTCCTTTTCTGCTAGTTTCCAATAATATGTAGATAGTGTAAGCTCGCCTGACAGATCATCTAAAAGATAAATATCGCTTTCATAGATAAATGTACTTGAATAACGAGCACAAGAAACTCTTTTGAAAGACTGTAAAGTCTGATAAATAATTGAACTTTAGTTTTGTTTCAGTTTGTCCCAGTTTTATTTGTATCAGAGAGATTTAGAAGTCAGCAAACCACAATTCCACTTTAGTTGGTAGAAATATAAATCCGTAAGGTACGTAATGGCGTCCCTCGAGATATCCTCTGTAGATTCATTCTGCTTATAGTAAAGCAGCTTGTTTGAAAAAATAAAAAAAGTCATAAAACATCACTATGATGAACTGCGAGCTATTTGTCTTTATCAGTAACTTTTTGTCATTGGAAATATTTTTTGAAGGATTTATAAGAAGACGAAAGGATGAATTTGCTTGGGATTTTAGTTCACTAACTCTGTAAAATGGCGTTTAATACAGGGAGTCCATAATGTTCCTCTACCATGGTTAGTTTGTGATGTGATAAAAGGTCCAGAAAAATACACACACTTTCATTGTACGATGGGTAGTTTTAATTATTCTTTAAACAGATAATGACTGTGAGGATTTTTGCAGGCATTCTTCATCAGTTTGATATTCGGAGTAAACGCTTATATTATCAGTGTCTTCAGGATTTATTTGTTGTTTAATTTTTTTCCTAATTCTTGTAAGGCCTTCGTTTCGGTATACAGGAGTGATATGTCATTTTGTAATCCTTGAGTGTTTGAGGTGAAGATTAGAGCTTCCTTGAGAGGGTCTATATTCCCATGTGTATTTTCTAAGAAAGCTGTGAATTGGGTTTCTGTAAGCGTGAGATCCGATGGATTTTTTTCATAAATAGCTTGTATTGCCTTTTGAGTGGAGGGTATTAAATTATGATGATCAGAGATTATTGTTTTGGGTTTTTTCTTTAGATGTTTAGAGGAGGTATTAGGGTTAGAAAATGAAGGGGGGAGCATTTGATTTGTTGTTGGTTCAGATGTGATTTCCGGTGTGAGTTGGAGAGGGGTATCAACATTGCTATCAGTTGATATGGCCCTTTTTTGTCCGTGAGTTAGTAATGGAGTTATCTCAGTTTCATTCGAGGTATTTTGTAATGTGAGTTGTCTGGGAGCACTATCGAGAGAAATATTAACCGTAGATTGTGATATAGAGTTGGCGGGGGGTGGGATGTCGTCTTGTGTTTGGGAAGTAGTAGTATTTGTGCAGGAGTCAGCAGTATATCCTGCTTGTTTGCATAGGAAACATTCAAGCTTATCAGATGATACAAATATTCTATATTGAGTATTTTCATGAGTAAGTAGGAGAGATGTTTGTACGGAGAAGTTATCATTTTCAGGGATAACGTTAGAAACTCTACGGAAACTCATTATGTGAGTGTATTCATCACCTAGTACGCCACATTTTACAAACGAAACAGGGGAGGCTAACTGTAGTCCAATATCTTTTAGAGCTTTTTCAATTATGGCGTGAGGAACGGTGGGAGATACATTGGATATGAGAATACGTTTTGCCGGCGTAATAAGTCTTCGTATAGGGTTAGTTGTGGAGTTAATGGAAATGCTCTGATGGGCACTGAGAAGATCATTGACAATATTACTCGAGGATAGATAAATACAAATACGGTTATTTGAGATTCGTGACGCAAAGGTTATATTTTTAGGAGTAACAATGTCCTCTACAGCTTTTACATATTCAAAGAGAACGGTGTTGGAAATTGCATGTAAGATAATGGCTTGATCCCTATTTGGAAAAATCGGAGGAGGAGGTTTGGTTGGGGTTGCAGCAACATAAGATTTTGTGCGGTTAGTTGTGATAGGTTGTGATGACGACATTTGATTTTGGTTGTTAATGGAGCTCATTTTTGTAAGCGGTCCTGGCTACCAAAACCACTTGACAATAAATTTGATTAATGCGACATACGTCCCAGAAGGATTCTGTGGGTGATATAAAAGGAATAAATCAGTTACCTGTTGATTCTAATGCTACGCCACTGGAGAATTCAATTGTCCAACTGACTAATAGTAAGGATTCGTAGTTTGTAAAACAAAAACACTAATTGACTGTTAATGATCACATGTTGATTATTATTTGCACAGTATTATCACAAAGAACTATTGATAATATTAAAGAAAAACACGTAAATAACATAAAAAGTTGTCAGAGTAGCAGTTAACGATGTTCACTCGTTGGCTGACTCCGTTGAAATAGAATCGAATTTTGAAATGATCTTCAATAACAAATTGTTAAAAAATTAGTAAAATAAATAAAAGTTGCATTGGAGGTAAATATCCTATTTTAGTCATATATATCTCTGTGCATGGCTTGCTATGATGGCTTCATACAATGAAATTTCAATAATACAACCCTTATATCTAGAAGTAACAAATAACTCGTAATTTTAAAAAAATCATGTTTTAGTGGTAGGTATTGCGGAATATCAAAAGCAAACTCTGAATCAATTTATATTTTATAACTTCCCATACCTATTCGGGCCGGCGATTTAAGAGGGAACAAAAATCTCCCGCCAATTTGCAAAGGTCGCTACTCAACGACCTAACACACGCTTTAGTGCTTTAATAATAAACGATGGTTTTTGCTAAATATTAACAAACATAATTAAATAGGTACAGGTACTTACCTCTGAAATTTTCCTGAACATATTCAGACAAATCAAAAGTATCCATTTTCATATGATACCACACTATATACAAACCATAAAAATAAAACATAGCCCCTTGTCGCTTCTAAACGTCTGAACAATAAATGTATGAAGAGGAACTTGTCCAATCTGTGCTTGTCCATTGGTATAATCTCTCTCTCTTTGCTAATGGCTAATTGGTGCGTATTAGCGGTAATTTTAAAACTATGACAATAGATATATCGTACGTATATAACCGAAGTCGGATATTTATTATACAACTAACCATATAAAGGCGGTATTATTGTGTTAAAAAACTGTTATAGTAACCCGTATATAATTTTTGTATTTTGATTATATAACTTGTGGCAAACTTGTGAAAATATAAGGAGTATATATATGATTTCACTCACCTACGAAATGAACCAATCAGAAGCTCTAGTCCAGTTCGGCTTACCGATAATACCAAACTTGACTCTTGACTCTGATTGGCCTATCAAGTTCGGTGTTTTCAGATTTGTTTACAGTGCATGTGACAGTTAAACGTCAAATATAAGTGATTACGCTGTACACGCATTCGAAAATGAGTAGAGTTGGGATGAATTCTATCGAATCAATCAACGAAAAAATCGATGAAAATGTACCGAAAAATACGAGGAAATCGAAGGAGTACATTTGGAAGCAATTTACCAGATTTTGCGATGAACGAAAATACCTATTACATTTTTTATCTTTCACTCTGTTTGTGAAATAGTCTAATAAAATTCCACTCGTGATTGAATTTATCTCATAAGTCTGTCTTTCATTTATGATCTCAACTGAATTGATTCAAGAAAACACCACTCGTCCTGCGGACTCGTGGTGTTTTCTCGAAACAATTCAGTTTCGTTCAAAAATGAATCGACAGACTTATCGCGAAAATTCAATCACTTGTGGTATTACTACTGATAATTTTATACAACTTGATTCGGGTAGGTAACTACAGAAAAAAATTGTATAGCAGTTATACACCCTTACTTAGAATAACATTTGTTTTTGCTGCAATATAATTGTATTTTATCAGTATTATGATATTAATTTGTGGTTATATATCTTGGGTCAGAAGTATTGGGTGATTTTCCTCAGTGTGTATAACAAAGTACGATGAGCCATCCGACATCAAAATAGTTTTAGGGGTAATAATAATTGACCCAATAATTAGTCATAATAAATATTTAATGAATTAGTCGGAAAAAATAATATTCACATTCTCGTGTTTGTATTTTAATACACTTTTTACAAACAAAAAGTCGAATATTTGAAGCTCAAATCAGAATCTCATGTGGAAAGTTTTACGTTGAAACTTCACGTAATAAGAAGTTATGAAGGTTGAAAGCGACTGTACTAATGACAAACACTCCGTATAAATCGGACAAGTTAACGATTCAGCACAACTAGGATGAATTATTAAAATTCACTCAGGGTGAGAATCGCCGTAAAGGGACCCTCACGTTTTCAGCAAAAAAAATGCAGTAAACGTCACGAACTTCTCATAATTTTCAAAACTGAGCACTCTCCGTGCATTATGAATTACACGTTATGGCAAGTCCCTTTCTCGATTCAATTTTCCGTGTCGTAAGAACGTGAATGAACTCGATGTAGAGAGAATGACATTTTCTTACATAACGAACTTATTTTTATCAATTTTTATGTTCATAAGAGAGAACCAGTTGATGTATCCAGTACATGAATTCACTTTATGTAAGAGGCTATTAGTTTTCACCCTACATCCTTTTTTCTATTACTTTAATTTGGGAAAATGTTATTTACTTTCTTTGATAACAAAAATTTCGTAAAACTGAACCAAAAAATGGATTCCTTCTATTAAAATACGTGGTACTGCATATTTTTTCCCATTCACTGTAAACCAAAATTTTCAATTTTTTGGTCAGGACCGCAAATGTTTTTAAATTTTTTAACATGCTTCAATAAATAATTCTCTAATTCCAAAACAATAATATATATCTATTACTTTCTTACGCCATTCGATAGAGAAAATATATATCCTAATTACTCATTGTATTTGAATTCTTCCATTTTATGTTTGTAGTAACTTGAAATAAACATTCGTGTTTAAAATTACATTAAAACATTTGTAGTCGGAGTATCCGAACTCTGCCACAAAATGCAGGTAGTCATTACGGGTTGTTCGAACTCTGCCAGTGTTTAAAATTTTGGAGATTAACTACCAAACCAGTAGGGGTCTAATAGCCTAATCCGATTTAACAATTTACCTTGAACTTTAGGTACTCAAATTCAATATAAGAAAATATTAATAACATACATATATTTTCAACGTATATTTACCACTTCTAAAAAATTACATCTACATTACAATAAAATATATTCAATATACATAAACATATGAAAAAAACAAAAAATTAAACGTGTGGAAGATTTTTACATGCAACCGTTTTCACAAACATAAAGCGAGAAATAACATTTTTCCTTTATTGATCCAAATGATCATTAATGAAATTAATTTTAACATTAATAGTTTTTTTGGTTTTTTTCTGGCTTTGGTTTGCCGAACGAATTTTCGCGTATACCTCCGTTTGTAAATCCAATAACACACTAGTAAATTGAACAATGTTTGGATGTGCTTTGTAAAAAGAAGCACCGAAATGCGAATGAAAACTCTCACAAGAATTCGTTGTTCTCTTAAAAAAGGATGCATTATTTGCCCAAATAAGTGGTGGAAATATCGAATTTTGCGTTATATATGTTTTATTGACATAATTTCGGAATTCTATAACTCTTTCGTCATTCGGAAGCAAAAAATGCAGTTCATTATAAAAAAATTCTACAACATCCTCAGGACTAAGATACATAATACCGAAATGTACTTTTAAGT
This sequence comes from Galeruca laticollis, assembly GCA_963921935.1. Taxonomy (NCBI): domain Eukaryota; kingdom Metazoa; phylum Arthropoda; class Insecta; order Coleoptera; family Chrysomelidae; genus Galeruca; species Galeruca laticollis. The sequence continues at coordinate 239,717,532 of OY998177.1, read as the reverse complement.
ATTCGCCAATTACAGAACCTTTCTGTCTGTACTCTTGTACCAAATGAAACTCCTGAATCTTACGAAACCAAGATTGACAGAGATGAAATTCACAACCAAAAAGAATTTGATCTCTGCCAAAACATACATATATAGCGTTATGAATGCTTAGTTCAAAATCTACTACGACTTCTTTAGGTTGGAAATTTAAGCCTACTTCTTTACATTTTTGTTTAAAATTAAAAACAAATTTGAATATGTTTGACTTGATTTGTCCGGCAGCAAACAAAAAACAAGAGGTACGTAATAGCCGTTTTTAAAACCATGAATGGTAAACATTTGGTAAAAAAAGTTGAACAGTATTTAAAAGTCCCATCCATCAAAATACAATCCGAATTACATAAAAAATTAAGGCTGGAAAAACAGGAGAACACAATAATTTTAAATACCTGGTCTGCTGTTAATAGAAATTCCTCTTCTCGGTTCGTTCGTAATTGTAATTCACGAATACTATTAAATACTTCTTCCTGATTTTTAGGCAATAGGGGTAAAATTTTTCTTCTCGCCGCGTGAATATTTTTCCTTATTCGGTCAATATCTTCGGTGTTGATATCCTCCGCGAAATTATTTGACACCAATTCTTGCCGAATTAGTTTGGAGGGTTTCTCAGTGGGATCTTCAGTCGCTTTCCTTTTAATGCTGTTACTCACTGCTTTTCTTGATAGGTTCGTTTCCATAGTATGATTGTGTTCTCCTTTGACTTCTGTGATTGTTTCTTCATCAGGAACGTGGGAGTACACTCTAACTGGACATTTTGCGTTACAGCACTTCCATCTAATGTTTCCACATTTGCTAGTATTAGCTTTCGAAAATTTATAACTGTTCAACACTATTAATTTATTTCCTCTTTCACTATACATTGTAGATGCTTTGTTCTCCATTTTGGTCACTGTTTGCTATGTGTACTACACTCTTAACTTCTGTAGATCGATATGAAGTAACTGAATACAATTATAACTCTTATATAGTGTAAGTGCATCAACATCCTTGTTCGAATTTGGCTTTTAATTACCAAATTCTCCCGTGATTCTATTTCAATTTCCCCTGTATACTACAAGTCGAATATTATGCCCAAAACAGATAACTAAATATATCCTTATTTTCAACAGTTAATATTTCTTTACTTCACTAAAAAAGTCATTTAAATTTACTAACACCTAAGAATAACAGATAAATATCGTTTTCTGAAATTCTACTGAACATATCAAAGTCCCCGACATCTTATCTCTTCATAAAACCTCTCTTCTAAACTCTGTTATCTGTATCTACGAAACCGTTGAAAATCCCACAAAAAACATCTTCATAATTGCAAAATTCACTTGTTGTTCGAACGTTACATTTTAAAATACTTTTATCCCATTGGCTAGTTTCTAATAGCTTGCTCATTCCTCGATCCTACGTCATCAAACATATAAATACTCCATATAACCTACATTCAGCCTCTTTTCATCATCAAACGGGGCACACAAAGGTACTCATTTGAGAAGAGCACCCGGCATGTTCATAGCGGGAACAAACATGTGTTCTTAAACCGTAATCATCTCATAAATCTTAATAATATGTGCAAACTACCTTCATTCACCGCGTAAAAGTCAAGTGAATTCTTAATTGTTCAAGCAAATAAAAGAAAAATGTACTTTTCGTCAATATACAAGTGAAAGTGACATAATAGTTTGATTTAACAAAAACCGCCATAATCCTACGAATACTACAGTGAACTACATATAATTACACGGTCCTTCGAACTAAGTAAACTACAACCTTCCGTTCCATTTATTATCCCAAGTACAAAAAAGGGTTAATAAAACAATCCTTCCCCTAATCCCCTAAATATCGATCACAACAATCAAGATTTCTTCGAAATATTTAATACAAGAAATCTTTGAAACCTTTCCGAAATATACATAATTCTATGGGCCTCCGATTTTATCTATTATAAACCCTAATGACTCTAATAGGATTAAACTAAATGGTTGCGGCACAGTTCGAACATTTCAGTAATCCTCAAATTGATACAAGTCAGGTAAAATTTTATTTTGTGGCAGAGTTCGGATATGCCCTTTATAGTAACTACGTCTATGCAGTTCGAATTTATACTCGGTACGATAAAGACGTTAGTTCTTGAGTGTCGAATATAAACGGATATTATTAATATTGATAAAATAGTTTTGAGTTGGATTTTCAATTTTATTATTAGTGAAATGTAACTTCTGTCATTCTGACGATGATATTGATTTATCGAAACAATTGTCAATTTTTTAGAATTTGCAATAATTTTTATTATATTGTGGAATTAGCTAGAAACAGTTAGTTTGATTTAAAACACTAATATTAGTAGATTCCATGAAGTAAGGGTCGAGACAGTTAATTTGATGATTATATTTACCAAGAGATGGAGAAGCATCACCAATATGTCTTGAGGCTTGAGACGAATGTCCCACTTGCTCAAACGGCATGGTATGTGTAATTAAAAAAATAATTGTAATAAACAGCAATTCCAAATAATTGGTTCAAAAAATGTCAAGCATTCTTAGATTTGTCACTCTATACGCTAAAGAATACATAACATTTACATTGCAATTCTATACAGCTGTTTAAATACAAAGCATATGACGATTCACAGATAGACTAAATGCAATCTAATTATAAGAAAGCCATCTATTTTGATGCATATTATCCTACAGAAATGAATCTAAATGATGATTATATTTACCAAGTGATGGAGAAGCATCACCAATATGTCTTGTGGCGGCTTGAGACGAATGTCCCACTTGCTCAAACAGCATGATATCTGTAATTATTAAAATAATTGTAATTAACAAATAAACAAAATGCCAATAAGGTATTAATGAATCCCGTGGGAAACTTATAATTAATTCTGAGCTAAAGTGGCAAAAATAAATATCAATAACAACTGATTGTAATGTTCACTTAAATTTAATATTTACCAGACTGAATAGCTATTTTTGTTGGTGGATCGCTCAATATAACATGGCCCTTGCGTTTTAACCATGGGAATAATGTAGGTACAGCTTGAAGACATAGGTACTTTTTACGTCCCCTTTTGGAAGTAAATTTATCCTCAAAGTAGAGTTGACATAACTTATAATTGTTATAAAAAGAATCTAGGGTTTTTTCAAACAAATCATCACGGTTCATCCTACCATAACTGTGCTCTAAAATGTAAATAAAGCTAAGTAAGTATAATTATATTTTTATTTACCATATGTGTATAAAAGAAATAAAGTACTACCAATTTATATTGAATATTGTGTATTATTATTCAACATATTCAAGCGGAACTCATCAGCAGTGATGCTTATTGTAGTGTATTCATTGATTGTATTATTATTATTATTAGTATTATTATTTTTTGCGCTGTCTCAGCTTTCACTGGTAAACATTGAGCCTGATCATTAAGGCTGGGACAGCCCGGTGAAAAAACAATTCAGTTCCTCTCACTCAAGCTCCGTTCAATAATTTACATGTTATATGGCAAGTCTGAAGTATAACTGCCTTCTGCGCATATCCCATGATGTTCTGGGATAATCCAATGTCCTGAAGATTTTTAGGGAGATTCTTCGAAATAATCCCTTCTGCCGAAATTACCCAGTGGGATTGTTGAAACTCTAGTCAGCTTCCAGATGTTCTTAAGCTCAACCGCCAGGTTTTCGTACTTGGTAACTTTTTCTCTCTCAGTTTTACTGACGTTATGGGAAAGCGGCACGGCTATGTCGATGATGGTTCCAGTCCTTTTCTCCTTGTCGATGATGATGATGTCTGGTCTGTTATAGTCTACTGTCCTATCCGTTGTTATAGGCCTGTCCCAATATAGTACCGAATTATCTGCTTCTAAGACGGCTTGAGGCTGGTATTTGTAATACGGTGGACATGTTTGAAGAAGTCCGTTCTTGAGGGCCCGCTGTTGGTGGATGATCTTGGCTACTTGGTTATGACGTCCTAGGTATGCGTTATCTGCAAGCGATCTACAGCCTGTAATTATATGCTCTATAGATTCGCCCACCGCACCACATCTCCGGCACCTGTCCTCGATCTCCAGGCGTAGGCAGTGTTTTTCGTAGTTACGGGTTCTAATAACTCTGTCCTGGATGGCCATGAGAAATCCCTCTGTTTCTGGTTAGAGGAATCCGGCTTCGAGCCATAATAGAGAGTGTGACTTATCGACGTTTTCCGCTTCTAGGCTTCGTGGAAATTTGCCATGTAAGGTTTGTTCCATCCAAGAGGCTTGATCTTCCTGCCTTGAGCTTATTTCGAACTCGAGATCGCGGTGCTGCAGGTTCAACGGTGTATACCTTCGGTCCTCTTGTGCTACTATCCTCATCAGAGTGTCTTCGGATGTAAGTAATTGTATCCGCATGTTCTTCTCTTGAGTTCTGCATAGCTTGTAGATGTTCACCATTCCCCGACCACCGCTTGCTCGAGGCTGATAGTGCCTCTTAATCGATGCATTGGTGTGCGGGCATCTGAATTTGGTCATCAATCGCCTGGCTAGCCTATCGAGTTCATTAAGGTCTGCGTCAGACCATTTCAGGATTCCAAAGGTGTAGGTTAAGACAGGAACTGCCCAGGTGTTCAGAGCGGTGATCTGGTTCTTAGCAGAAAGCTTGGTATTCAGGACTTTGAGTACTCTCTTCTTGTACTTCTCGGAGAACATATTCTTAAGGTGCGTGTGGTCGATTCGTTGGTTCTGAGGCATTCCTAAATACTTGTATGTATCTTCGGGGTGAAAGCTTATGATATCCTGAAATTGGTCTTCTTGTCTATCTCCAACGCCCCTCTTTATGTTGATAATAGCACATTTGTCAAGTCCAAACGACATGCTAATGTATTATTATTCTTTTCTTCTCACATAGTTGTGGTTTTATTTTGCACTGACGGGCTACGCCAAGTCAGTGCAAAATCTATTGTTATTATTATTATTGTTATTATTATTATTATTATTATTGTCATTATTATTTATGTTATCAAAGACACAGAGACAGAGGAATGTTAACACTCAAAACATAGATTCACGCAACTTACAATGTATAGGTGCAATAGAACAATAACATATTTAAAAAAAAAGAAATATATATCTATAATTTATTGCATATAGAAACAATTCCTCTTACCTTACAGGATCTTTAGGAAATCTAAACATAGTTGTTCCGTCTCCATATCTTGAATGACACCCACGGACTGCACAAGTTCTTGGCGCCATAACTGATATAATAGTTTTTTAAGCAATTGAAAACACAAACAAAATATATATTATATTGTAAATAAGGAAAACCGTACAGCAAAGAATATTCTTTGGTAAAAATGTAAACAATAAAATCACAAGACATTGACAGATAGCACAAGCTTCGTTTCTTATTGGGCTGGTGTATTCTGTAGTATATTGTGTAACAAGTGTTTAAAATGAAAGATTTCATACTCGTTTGCTTAATTCTCAATTCTGCAAACTCGTGTGTACACGATATTTTTCCGAGGACCACAAAAAAAGCCTAGTTAGAATTTTTTTTATTAATTAAATTTATGGTAAGGTTACTACAATTTTAAAAATACACTGATGCTTCAAGACCGTTGTTGACCATTTTATGTTCTTTAGTTGATACAAAGTTTTGAATTTTATGCATATCAGACTCACAATTACAGAAAATTCAATAATTCTCTCCAAATTGGCTCTTTCACTTGCTAACAGTTCAAAAGTCGAACTCAAAATGTCAGGTAGACATCGATAATCATCGATCCGTGTGCAAAATAATTACACACAACTGTCGGCCAATCAGATTTCTCAATTTTTTCATTTCACACGGGTACACCCTTCGTTAGCAATTTTTAATTTACACTAAGAGAAAACTGTATGAAATGTGCTATATTTAATCATAGTGGTCGTTGGAAAAAATTATTCTTTCACTGACGTTTGTAGAAAATAGTTATTTATGTAACAAGTGTGTAAAGTAGCTTTTTTTCGACGAATGTGAATATTGTCATATTGACAATCACATGAGTCGAAAAAAGGCCTTTACACGCGAATTGCATATATTATTTTTTCTACTACCGAAAATTTTATCAAAATACAGAAGTTTAATAGTAGTTTTCTTTGCGCACTAAAGTAGGTTTAATTTTTCTTTGGAACTATAACGCTGTTATTGATTCTTAATAAAATATATTATATATTGATTAATATTTTAATCAAAATTACAACAAATTAACAAAACAACAGACGAATTCAAATATTGACAATACTAATATTAAAGGTGCAATTTGTGTACTCGGACATTTTCGGATTATTTTGTTATTTTATTTTTCCTACACCATTCTTTAAACAAATTGTATTTTGTTTCGTAAATATTGACAGATTTTTGGGGAAATAAATCATTAGAAGCATTCTGTGCTACGTGTAATATGTTTGATGGTGTATTTTCAAATATAATACCACGAGAGTGAAAATTTTGTCGGCAAAATTTTTCGATTGTCATGAAAGTTTGTTGCTTGGCAATTTTGCGAATGACATTTTTAACAAAACCACGAGCCGTTAGGCGAGTGGTTTTGGATTAAATGTCATGAGCAAAATTACCTAAAAGCAACAAACTTGAATACGACAAGAGAAAAATTTTACCTTACAAAATTTTTAATTGAGTGGTATTCGACATGACTATTTCACGAGAGAAAAACTAAAAAATCATATAATTAAACGTTTTATTTATTGCAAACTTCAATTATACAAAGCCAAAAAAATAATAACATTATGAAAAAAAAATTACTTATTTATGTAAAAAGTACAATTATTATAATTGTACGTTGTAGCATTATATTGGGGATTGTTTTGCATCATAACCTGTGATGAATTTAAGTTAGAAACTGAGGATTCCTCTTCTTTATTTTCATTTTCTCGAAGGTTCTCTATAAATGGAAATGGTGTTCTTCATTTAATTGTAAATATGGTTTCAAAGAATGGGCAGAAGAATGTCCTGTAAGCTTAATTACTTCTTGTTCACCAACTCCTTCTTTTGCTAATGCAGATATTGCAGAAGCTTTATGTGAATGATTTGTTATTTCTATTTTTTTTGTGTCTATACCAATTGATTCTGCCGATATTTTCGTCCACTTTGAAATTGTATTAATTCCTAATGGTGAATTTTTGTACCATAGTCCTTTCTCCCAATTTCGATGTACTGTTAAAAATAATCTTGTTGTTGTTAGATGAGAATTGGATTCTCTTTTTTCAATAATTTTTAGAAATAAACGAACGGGACACAAATTGTTGTTATTTCTTACCAGCCACTTACTGCCAGATAAAGCTTTTGATCCTTCTTGTGTCGTTTTGGAAAAGATTGGATTATATTCTATCCTGCCAGTAAAATTACCTTTATTATCATATTCTTTTTTAAAGTAATTAATATCACAATTAGCAGCTTCATTTCCACGCCATGCTAATTCGAACGAACATAAATGGAAAAACTTTTTTTGTAACCCATCAGGATTATCTTCAGAATAGCTTCCTACCATTTCCATTAATTCTTCTTTGGTAAACGCGTTAGAACTTCTTTTTCTGGTTTCAGGTTCAGCCTGAAGCTTTTTACGTTTTGTATCCCTGGCCAATCTAGCAAATTTATAGGTAATATCTTTAAATGGATCAATTTTGATGTTAAATTCTAGAAAATATTTTTCCTGAACCATTTGAGCAGTCGTATTCCAAAGTGTTTTCACACTAGCTTCAGTATAATCAGTTCCATCTCTTTTTTTCATGTTAAAACCATAATCTTCAAGAATTTTTGCTATAACTTGTTCAGAAGTATCCTTTTCTAACGTATAATTACGTGCGTCCAGAAACATTCTAAACTGTTCCCACGCAGACTTTTTTGTCGTCATTGTATTTCGCGGTATACTTTGCTTAATTGTACTCTCTATTTCATTTATTGAATTATTTCCAAATCTTGTATTATTCATGTTAATAATACTTATTTAAATTTTTGAAACAGTTTTAATAATTTTTTAGACAGTTAAGTAAATAAATAAACAACTTAGTTTCCAAATATTCTATATTGAATTTTATCACAGAGTGATAGAATTTTATACACATAGATTTGATATATTAAACGTCAAAAAATTGCCGGGACCAGACAAAAAATTGCCAGTTCAAAACCTTCAAATTTTGTCAGTTATCAATTTACTCTAGTGAAATAGTCAAAATAATCTCCTGAGAGATCATCTGAGGAATCCATCTTTATAATTATATGTACCTACCTATTCCGTTTTCTGAAAAAAGAATCTAAAATAACATCATAGTTTCCTAAAAATGTTCAATACTTAAATATTAATACGTTTGTTCACCCTAGGTATAGTCGGAAGATCTGAATTTCAAATTTAAATGTCAGATGCAATGCACTAACAAATGTCACTCACAGCCAACTTATAGGTACCTACCTATGCACCCTATTCTATTATTTTCCAGTACCCAATAATTATTAAGTATGTACTTTACTGAATTCTATGTTTCAATTTATGATTTAAAGAAGACTCGGATTTAATATCCGTTTATTATACCTACTTATATTTTTAGATAAAACTACATACAAATTGGAACTTTTTATTTACGCACTATTGCGTAAAATAGAGTTTTACGCACTCGAAAGTGTGTCTAAAGTACGTACTTTACGCACGGTAGTAGAAAAAATTATTTTTTCGACTATACGTCAACACCGGCATCGCGTCTTACTTTACATTTTAAAATTTATGGTAGCAAATAACGCCGGAACACACAAAGGAAACATTTCCCTCTTTTTTTCTCTCCGACTCATTGAATTTGAAGTATGTTTTGCGCCCGGTAAGAACGTCACATTCAGCTCCGCGTCAAACTCTTCTTCTCTACCCGACACGACGCCTTTCAGCATTCGTTACAATCTGAAAGCAACAGCTATAACCTATAAATCATGTCTCCCGCTATGAATAACGCTATCAAGTTGGCTATTCATTGATTTATTCATTATGTTAGAATAACTTTTTTTTCCATCTTAAAGAGGGTTTACTTGAATTGGTCTTATTAAAGGGCGAGGAAATACGAAAGTAGATTTTATTACTGCTACGGGCATTGCACTGTTTTAGTTATCTGGTAGCTTTTCGTTATAATACGAGGGATGTTTGTAAATTAATAGACTCGATGATTCAAAATCGTGCATATTTTATCATGATTATACCGCTCTCTGTCAATTATTTATATATAGTTAATTTATTCACTCTTCATTCAACGAAAAGCACTTTCCGGAAGTGCCCTTACTTGATATACGATCTACTCTATCATCTCTTCAATCTGCACGATTTCGGCATGCAAGAAATGAAACGGAATACTCAACCCGCCAACGGGGTCTCGTTTTTGCTGACGTCGCTCGTCAACTGTCTGTTAAAGTTGATGATGTAATCCAACAGTTGATCTAGAGGGCGGAGGTTATCCAATAACATTTGTAAACAGCTTATCTCTTCGCTTTCCGACAATATTGACATAATGTGTTGGCACAGTGAAAATTGAAAAAGAAATGAATGTTTCTCGGTAGAGTTATATGCGCCTTCGTTTGACTCAAAGACGGATTCAATGTAAACAGGCAATATTTGCAAGATTATGTGAAACGATAATATGATAATATTAAGAAAATACATTAAAGTTGCTTATATGAATGTTGCAGATATAGGTCGTTCATACGTATAGTGGAGGAACTAAGGGAGGCCCCGCGAAAATTTAATATATCTAGACAGGCTCTTACTTCAATAATTTCGAGTTTTGTCAGCTACTTGCGGCAGCCAAATTGCAATCGAGAAGGAATATGCAGATGTTTGAGTTAGGTTGTAACAAAGAGAAAACATGAAGAATATACTGTCAGACAGACTGCAACGGTGGAAGAATATGAGGACATGAACATGAGAGAGAGAGAGAGACATAAGCTTTATTGTCATGAAAAATTATACAATTTTATGGACAAAGCGAAATAATTTGAAAATAGATAAATATAGAAAAGTATATAAAAAATAATAAACGGAAAGGTTCCAGGAATCTAATGGTACAGGAGAAACTAACGAACCTGTAACGTTAACAAACCCTAAGTGCGAGGTTACATTGGATGCGGATCCGTGCGTTTTTTACTCGTGCGAGCTCCGACGGAATGTAGTCGCACGACTATTTGGTTTTTAGTGGTTATATTAGATGCGTGTTCACGGAGACGAGTTTGTCAAAATAATGAACGTCACTACTTTTATGCTGTGTTAGAACAGTATTTTGAAATATTTAATTATGAAAAAAAGAAAATATTGGGTAAATGATTTATATGCAAGAAGAGGAGAAGAAAGTCAATATGTGAAACTATTTAATGAATTAAGACAGCAACCGACAAAATTTTTTGAATATTTTAGAATGACTTCATCAACGTTTGACTATATCCTAAATAGAATTAAACCTAGAATTCAAAAATATTCTAACTTTCGGGAATGCATTAGACCCATAGAAAAACTGACAATAACTTTAAGGTAAGTATTTATTAATTGCATATACAAAGTTTAGTTAAATGTATGAAGAAATCTTTGAATATTTGTATCATCTGAGGGTAATTCTTGAATTGTATTTTGATTGCCATTTTCTACCGATCTGAAATTATTTTCATATCTCGCTGGTGATGGTGTCTGTGACGAATATGTAAATGTTTCATTAGATGAAGAAGGGTAATTTCCTGTTGGTTGCATTTGCGTAGGCCCAGTTGTATTGATGGACGCCTGTAGCATTTCTTGTTCGTTTATAAATAGTTGTTGAATTTTTTGTCGCATATACATATTCCTTAGAGATGGTAGACTCTTCATTTGAGGTAGCAAGCTCATTAAAAACATATAGTCACTGTCCATTGTATTATCCTTATCAGTTTTTGAACACATCGAAGTCAGTTTAGCTAATTTCTGTTCTTCTACAGCCAAAAGTCGATCATATAAATTTATTACTTTGTTCTTTTTTGACTGAAAAACGTTTTTTTTCCTCATTGACTCGTTTTTCACCTTGGGAGGTGCGAAAATTTTGGCTTTGTTCTTCTCTTCCTTCTTCGTTTCTTTCTTCGTTTTCTTCTTCGTCTACTTCTTTTTCATCTCCATTAGCATCATCGTTTTCCTCTTCATTACGAATTACTTCGTCAGACTGATTAGAAACTGTATCATCCTGTGACTGCATTACACTATTTTTATCGGTCATTGATATATTACCACTTGATGGTCTACTTGTTATCGTATCTGTCAGAAATGACATAGCTTCAAAATAAATCCATTTAGGTTTTTTCCCTCCTTCGGCTCCAGAACGACCTTGCATTTTATTTAGTTCTTTACGAAAGTTATCTCTCATGGTCCTCCATTTAGACTTCACTGCTTCAACTGAAAGAAAAAAAACTACTTTAAAATCAATTTTATAACTTATAAATATAATTTTTCTACGGTCGTAGAAAAAACAAAACGTTGTTGAATTACATTCACTGGAAGAAGTGGTTCTTTATTGCACTAGAGCAATACATTTTTATTGCACTCATCTATCATTCTACTACAGAGTTTTGTCATCGTGACAGACATAAAAAGCAAATCGACGCCATTTTTAGTACATCTAAATAAAATATGTTTAGGTTTTTGCAAGGACGTAGAAAAAATATTGTATGCAACTCGTGCAAAAAGTGTTTATTGCATTCAACGTGTTGTCAAACTCGGCCTAACGGCCTCGTTGGACAATTTCACGTCGCTTGAAATAAACACTTACTTTTTGCACTTTTTGCATAAATAAATATTTATGTCGAATAAAGACGTATAGTTTCTTTTAAAGTAATTCTTATGATTTTCAGATACTTGTCGACAGGATTGGCATTTCGATCACTGGCATTTTCATTTAGAATGTCGCATACGACGATAAGAAAAGTCATTTACGAAGTTTGTCAAGCAATATGGGACGAATTTTACCAGGAACATATGCCATTTCCGACAACTGAAAGGCATCTATCAATTACAAATGACTTTTTTCTAAGATGGAATTTTCCGAATTGCATTGGCTGTATCGACGGAAAGCACATAAGAATTCGCGCTCCACCAGATTCAGGCTCAATGTTTTGGAATTATAAACACTTCCATTCTATTGTACTTCAAGCAGTATCCGTTGCTCGTTGCAGATTTCTTTATATCGATGTTGGTGCTTACAGCAAACAGAGTGATGGGGGAATATTTTCAGCTAGTTCTTTAATGCACCACTTACAAAATGAAAGTTTCCATGTTCCAACTAAGAGAAACATTCCAGGTACTGGCATAATTGCTCCATTCGTACTCTTAGGTGATGAGGCTTACCCTTTAAAAGTATATCTAATGAGGCCATATTCTGGTCGAAGCCTCGATCAACAACAAGAAGTTTACAATTATCGATTATCGCGAGCACGAAGAATAGTCGAATGTGCTTTTGGAATTTCAAGTGCGAAATGGAGAATTTTAAAAAAAGAAATTGAATGTCATCCAGATAAAGCGGAACTTATCGTAAAATGTACTTGTATTCTTCATAATATTATAATTGACAAAGAGGGAGTTCATAGGGGCATAGATGATCAAACGAATATTCATTTATCTCAAATGGTTCACCAAGTATCTTCAAGAAGCAACAACCGTTCTACTGTGGCGGCATATAGTGTGAGAGAAATATTTAAAAATTATTTCAATAACCCACTTGGTTCTGTATCATTTCAGAATGCCTATGTTACAAATAAATAAAGAAATTGTTTGTATTTATAGAATGGTCTATACTTACCTGTATTATTCATTTCTTCGCCAACTTCCTCCCATAGTCTTTTTATCATATTTCTGTTATGGTAATCTTTGCATTTTTAATTCCATAATGGATTTTTGGATTGAACACAAACAATCAACTTCTCAACATCCATGATGGTCGCACGTACACGTATTAAAAAATCAAACAAGTTTGTTTTCATCCGACCAACGGAAAGTGATGGACGTGCACTGACGCGCAAACTCGAATGAACTGTAACCACATGCGGAGGTTTCATTTGTTTGATTTTTGATGCGTGCACGTCCGAGCTCGTACGAGTAAAAAAACGCACGGATCCGCATCCAATGTAACCTCGCACTAAAAGGTCTGAAACAATCAAAACAATACTAAAAGTAAATAGATCCACACAGTTGAAGTGTACTGACAACAATTTTGAATTTCCGGTGGATGTTACAAGCTCATTTAGATGTATCCCCCAAAGGTTAGGAATTAGGCTACCAATCCAAGAACACCAGTATTTTTTATTTATTTATTTATTTATGACGTCAAATACAGTACAAAAAGGATACTGATAACAAGGCCTATACAAAAAATATAGTACATAATCAAATATAAAATATAAAACATAAAACATAATGAGATAGTACATAATACAGAATAGCTGGATAGTACAATGTTTGTTATATACACACATACAAATAACTTTTTTTGGCATTAATTCATTTAAATAGATATATCACAGAGTATTTACAGATATCATATGAATCATATTGTTAAATAGTCATACATCTAGCATAATACATTTCAGATGTAGTTTTAATTTGATATTGAATGAATTTTTATTTTCTATTTCTTTTATTCGTGCTGGAATTGTGTTGTATGCTTCAATTGCCCTATAAATCGGCGAATCTTGGGTTATTTTGGAAAGTCTCAATTCGTTTCTTAAAAAATCTTTATTTCGAGTGTCATGATTGTGCACGTCTTGTGCTAACATGAATGTGTGATTTGATTTAATATAGCCAACTTGCATGCCATGAACTAGTTTAACTTGTTCAAGTTTCTTCAAATTTTTGATATTGAGTAATTTCGTTTCTGAATAAAGTTCTGCAGTAGATTTTCGTGAGTCATAGTTATACAATACCTTTATGGTTTTATTTTGCATAATTTGTAATTTTGAAATTAATGTATCTGAAGCATTTCCCCAACAGATAATAAGATATCTCAATTTGGATCCAATTAAGCAATAATAAATTGTGTTTTTATGTTTGTCACTCATCATGTATGCACATATTTTCAATGCGCCTACTATTGGAACTATTTTACTAGTGATATAATTTATGTGTTTGTGCCAACTCAATTTTTCATCAATATATAATCCCAAATATTTGTGATAATCAACACAGTCCAGTAGATTATTATCAAATCTAATCTGCAGATCATGAAATGGCTTATTTTTTGTTTAATACACATGTATACGGTTTTTTTGACATTTATACTAAGTTTATTACACCGCAGCCAATCAGAATAGTGGGTTAAGTCCTCATTTATGGTAGATTCAATACTTTTCAAACATGGACTTGAATAGACCAATACCGTGTCATCTGCAAAACTGAAATATTTTGCCTTTGTACCTACACATTGTACATATAAAAGATATAGAATTGGACCTGAAACGGACCCCTGAGGGACTCCCATATTGACGTTTCTTTTCTCACTACTCACATTATTGACAACAGTGTAATGACTTCGGTGTTCTAGGTATGTCTTGAGTAGTTTATAAGCAGTTCCCCGAAAACCCATTTTACTCAATTTTTCACTCAACTCAATAGAGTTTCAATGTCCACGGTATCAAACGCCTTCTGTAAATCTACAAACACAAGAATGACATAATTGTTCTTATTAATTTCAGCAGAAACACTTTCCAAAAGATCAGTTGTTGCACTCATGGTACTACTTGTTTCCTGGAAGCCATATTGATATTTGTCAAAGCCAAAGGTATCTTTTACATAAAGTGAAATTCTTTTTTTGACTATTTTTTCAATAATTTTTGAAAAGATGCTCAGTATTGATATGGGCCTATAGTTAATTATCAAATCTTTCAACCCAGCTTTATGTAGAGGTAATATTTTTGCAACCTTGAGTTCTTCTGGAAATTGTCCCGTGGTGAGAACATCATTTACAAGACGAGTAATAGTTACAATTATCATGTCTAGGAGATTTAGTAAATCCCACTTGCTCACTCCATCATGACCAGCTGAATTTGACTTTATAATTTTAATTACACTATTGATTTCACTTTCATCATATAAACTAATATGGATTGAGTCCGTGGATTCTTGTTCAGTATATTCTTGATTATATGCCGGTGGAATTTTTGAGGCTAGCTTCTCTCCGATTGTTGCATAGTGTCCATTGAATTTATTGGAAATTATTGTCTCATCTGTAAAAATCTCATCAGAAATATTAATTTGTTTGATGTTGTTGGAGTTCTCAGAGTTCTTGTTATGCACCAAGTTATTTATCAAGTTCCAGGTCTTTTTTGGGTTGTTTTCAGTTTTTGAGAATTCTCTATTCGCCCATTTGATCTTCAGTTGTTTGGCTTGATTGGTTACCGCATTTTTTGCTTTTTTAAATTCACTTTCAGAGTGAGGAGTTTTTAACCTCTTCCACATCCTGTATAATCGGTCTCGATATTTCACTTTAGCAATAAATTTGTTTGTGATCCAGTCATTGTTATTAATGATTTTTATATTTTTCTGCTTTGTACTTAGCGTTTTAGTTTTGCAAAGTATATTAGCTAGCTCACCAAAGCTTGATAGGGTTTTGTTATTTAATTCTAAACTAACTCGACTTCTCCAGTCTGCTATATTCACATAACTCCTTGTGACAAATTTTGAGACTTTTCCCATAACCTGCTGATCAACTGTAATGTTCAACTTATGATCTGATATGCTATGGTCTTTTAATGTTAATTTACATTGTTGCTCATTACGTGATCAATTATGCTACTCCTGTGGAATCCCACTCTTGTAGCGTACAGGGAGTCTATTTTGTTGTGCAAATTGAATGCATTCATCTCTATAATATTTTTATATTCTGTAACATGGTTACCACCATCCAATAGATCCAAGTTAAAGTCTCCAATAACAACACATCTACTTTTCTGGTTATCGAGTAAGAAAAGCATCGATAAATTGTTGGACGTTGGATGATGGTGATCTATACATTACAAAAATTCTTAGTTTATAGTTTAATAAATTCACTCCAACAATATTACAGTGATCAATTATTGGTGC
The DNA here is from genome assembly GCA_963921935.1 of Galeruca laticollis. Lineage (NCBI taxonomy): Eukaryota > Metazoa > Arthropoda > Insecta > Coleoptera > Chrysomelidae > Galeruca > Galeruca laticollis. Next base: position 239,701,416 of record OY998177.1, on the reverse strand, counting down.
AGTTACCTGATTGTAAGTTATATTTTGTTTTAAGTAAATTGCTACACTCCCCCCTCATGTGTCTCTGCAATCGTGTACAGCCACTTAGTTTGGGATATTGAAAAAGCTGGTTTTATTAGGGTACAGCCAGGTTTCTGTTAAAGCTATAACATGTATCTCTTTATCACTTGTTTTCAGAAGATAATCTATATCCTCTAGTTTGTTTTTCATACTTCTTATATTGATATAAAGAACGTTTAGTTGATTTTTTGGTTTAGTAACCATTAAGGCGATACATGTTTTTTTTTTCTCAATTGATTTTTTTTTGATTAGTTTTTAATCTGTTTCAATAACCAAAGCTCATTTTCATCCTTAATCCAGATTGGCTTCTCATTTTCGTTTTTTACAAGGTATATTTTTCCTCCAACAATATATGCTGATTTGAAATTCATTTCTCTCTTTAAATCCCTTGCATTTTTTAATAATAGTTGATTCTCAGCAGTGAGATCATCATTGAAATATATTGCCTTATCGCCAGATAGTTTGCAATCCAGACATTTGATACTTCTTATTTCTTTTCTTCTTTTATACAGAGATATTTTATCTGCTTTATCCTTGAATTTGACTAGTAAAGGTGAATTTTTTTTCCCACCAATTCTTCTGCATTCCTGTACAACACTCTCGGTGTAGTTCATTTTCATCCCTTCAAAGATCTTCTGAACGATTTCTCTAGGATCCATCTCTTGTTCTTCGATACCTGCAATGACCACATTGTTCACTCTTTCGTTCTGTTCCTTTATGCCCAGCTCATTCTCCAGGTTCCGAACTTTGGTGATTAGAGCTTTATTTTCTTCTTGAATCGCTCTCATCTGCTTCATGGTTTCCTTCAGTTCTTCTTTTTGTTCTTCGAAACAATCAGAAATGAACTGCAAGGAATTTTTCAACGCAGTCATCTCACTCCTGTAGCTCTTTTCCAGATCCAATTTTCAGATTTCCTAGCTGGGTTTTTAGGACATTATTGATGATATTTTCCAGTCTTTTCTCTTCAGTTCCATGAATGTATTCATTTTCAGAAGTTCTAACCTCACTTTTTTTTCGTGATTTACATACAGCACCTTATTTTATCTTCATCATCGAAAATTTTTGCCTGATTGGCACAGCTATTATGAAAAGCTGCCGTACAAATTATGCAATGCACATCCGAAACTACTTTTTTATTGCAGTTTTTGCATATTTTTATTTCACCAGTTTTAGATAGCTTGTCACTACCCGCCATCTTGAATTCACATTACATTACTTAGAGAAAATCGTTTAAATGTACAAAAATCATTTCAAGGACCTTTTAAGAAACAAAACAAGTTACAATCTTACCAGGTGTATCGCTTCGACCAGAAGTATTTATAACTAACTAAAACTAAAATCCCACCACCAAATATGAAAATAAAATGATTTTCTAACTGAAATAAAAGCAAATTCTCAAACTAAAATACATATAAAATTCAATGTTTATTTTGATAACAAGTTAAAATTAATCATGTATCTATCAATTGTCAATATTGTCACTATGAAACTTCAAAAATCATTACTTCATAAATGTCCCTAAATCCCATAAGCATAAGTGACTGCTAAACCAATATTTGAAATCAGTTTGACCAACAATTCTAAGAATCTAATAGATTTTGGGTGGGAATTTTCAGTGTACAAAAAAATATCTTTCTTTTTGCTATCCATGTTTATGGAGTGAACTGATTGCCGCATTTAACGGAGTTTTTTTTTATACAAAAAAACTTATTGAACACTATAATAAAACTATAAATATTTTAAACGCGATTTCAATGTATAGTTTCGAAATCATGTCTAAAAAAAATAATTTTATTTTGAAAAATTTAGAGGCCTATAACTCCGAAACGAAGGCTCGTTTGACCTTTTCCTCCCGCTTCTTTTAGCATTCCTGGACACCCTGTATACACAGTAATGGAACCAATATATAAACTTAGATCTTTGTATGTTATGACTTAATTAAACACAAATTTAAAAAAACACAAGGCTATTAAATCACTTCCACGATATGACTACTAATGAGGGAATTTTTTTTGCAAGTGCCTCTAGGAGAAGCTCACGTAACACTCATCAAAAGATATGCCGTAATTAAATTTCACCTACATCATAACCTTAAAAGAGACGTAATTGATTATTATGTTACAGCGTTCTTTACATTCGGTAAAGTTTAATTAATGCACAACACAAAGCATTTTTCCACTGCAAAGCAGTCGTGAACAGATAACCAAAAGCATCATCGTCCAGTACATTTAAATGAAATTGGACCGCTCCCTTCCGCAGGAGATCTCCACGTTCTGGATAATATGTTGTAGAGTTTTGTGTAAATTTAGAAAGTGCCCGACATGAAAACTGAAATTAAGTGTTAATTGTTTTGAGTCGCCTGGCGAAACTTTATTGAAATTTGCTTACAAATGTACTAATAACATTGCATCAACAATTCTTTAAATGCTAAGAAAATTGTTCTAGCTCTCAATTTTTGAAGGTATGCTGCTACAAACCAAGAGCTGTAGCAATATAAATTTCTAATTAACAAAAATTGATTAATAACTGTTGTTGCGACTGAAACGGCCTTCTCAATACTTTTTACTTAAAGTATGCAAAGTTGCTCAAGCCGCCTCTGTTTTAAATGTATCGCCATATCGTCTTTGTCCAAAAGGAGTATTTAAACTAGTCTAACGATATAGGTAAAACGGACACTACCGCTACGCTGAACGAAAATAATTATTGTGACTACTTTTGTGAGTGCACTCCGTGCTTCGGCTACAATAGGCATCAGGTGAGTCAGTTTGAGCACTTATAGTTATAAATGTAATCTTTGGCCCCAACGCAACAACTGTACTTTTATTGTAAAGAAAAATATAAATTTTATTACGATTCAGTTACGCAATTACTTATTTATATATTTATTCCATTTTGATTATTCTATTATTTTTTTATTCATTCATTATTATTAACTTCATGGTGAGAGCCAACCTGTACCCTGTCAGAAACGACGAAATAATTAGAACAATCTCACCTTAACCACAATCTTCTCTGCCGTAGAATCTACTGAATGACTAGAATACTAGACCTCAAATTCCTATCCCAAAACTTGTTATATTTATACCTTTATACCTCCCTTTTCACCCGAATTGGAACAGGGAGGGATTGGAGATCTTTTCAGTGCTACTTTGATTTCAAATGCTGGCTACTTTTATGCTTTTCGGATAGTAGTGTGGGTTTATCAAAAATCTCTAGTTCGATGCTAGGTGTGTATTTAATCAGATTGTCCATTCATATTACTGTATACAGCAGTGGCGTAACTAAGGACCCGCAGGGACCCCAGTTGCGGGGGGGGCGTAGTTTTGGGCGCCCCGGACACCAAGCGCCAGCGCAACGAAAAAGTACTAGACTAAAAACTCATTATTTTACAGACCAAGCCCTCAATATTTTAAATTTAATTTACTTTCAATTAGGTACTATATTTGCAAAGGCGCGGTAAATGGTAGTATGGCAGCACCCACTTCCACTACGAGATATAATTATTATCAGTTACGCATCCCTCATCTATCTGCTAATGCTAATAAAAATTGACCTCTTTTAGGTTTTTTTGAATACATTTTCAGTTTATTTCATACTTTAGAGATACATTACAAACATGTGGCTAGCGCATTTATTTTCATCTTTATAGTTGTAAAAAATGGTTTCTCGTTTCTCGCTCCTTATTGTGTAGGCAGAGCGCTTCAGTTTTTGTTGATCAGTCATTAGTATGTGTAGTTTCTGGTTTATAAAATAAGCTGTATTGTTAATGTGGTTGTTATTTAGTAAGTGTCCCTCGTATACTTTACGTTTACCATAAAGGCATATCATCTTTGAGGAAAACACTTACCTAGTAACCGGTATTCGGGAGTAGAACAAACGACATCTCTTATACAAAATCACTGGGCTCTTTCTAATACATTTAAAAATACACAAAATATAATATCAATTGACTTATTCAGACTACCAATAACAATTAATTACCGTGGTTCGTTATACTTTCATTTTATAGGAAATGTACGTACGCTGTACTACATGCCTGACCTTCGTCTTTTAATTGAACGTGTCTGTTTACATTTTAACTAGAACGTGCTTCCACTCATAACTAACATTGACCTTCCTAGATCAACGCTCGCTAAATATTGTAATTAATATTAACCTAGATTTTAAAACTTATTTCTAAGCTAATGTATTTTGCCGTTACTGTCCTTAAGGGATCACTACATCATCCCCTCTTGGAAGAGAAAAATTATCATTTTAATTTTTCGAAATCACCTATACCTATAACAGTTTTTATTGAATGTTTTGGTTTTGTTTTTGTTTACTAAACACTACTTGTTCGTTTATTAACACACTTCACTTGTTTACAATTGCTTCCGGTCGTTGTATCTATACATACGATTCTTATGAACTATCTGTTGTTTACTGTCTGGAGATGTAATCTCACAATTTACGCCCTTTATTCCCGTTATTTTAAACGGACCTAAATAATGTGGATCAAATTTATTTCTCCCTTCATTTTTTAAAATAACTAATTCCCCTATTCTAAAATTTACAGGTGAAGAATCCTTTTCACTATTACTGACTCTACTTAATTTATTATTTATTAAAAACTGTCTGGCTCTTTCATTAGCGTATTGTAACTTGTACTTTAATTATTTATCGTATCTTTCAAAATTGTAACACGGTTCAATTTTTACATTTAAATATTCTGGCAAATTGGGTTTTCTCCCGTATAATAACTCAAAAGGAGTGTATCCGTGATACGTGTTTGGTGTTGTATTATAGCAATATGCAAACATTTTTACAAACTCGCACCAGTTATCCCTAGAATCTTTGATAAAGTTTCTTATATACTCATTAAATGTTCTATGTAATCTTTCACAACTGCCTATTGCTTCGTGATGGTATGCAGTTGAAAAAGTATGTTTTATATTTAAAAGTTCCGTTAAATTCTCCATTATTTCGTTCTTATATTCAGTCCCTTGATCTGTTCTTATCTCCTTCATCAGTCCGTAATTCGGTATAAAATTGTCGAATATTGCTTTTGCTATAGTGTGTGCTTCCTTATTCTGAACCGGTATCATAACTGCGTATTTAGTTAATTAGCATAATATCGTAATTCAGTAACGATTCCCGTTGTTACTTTCTACGAACGGACCTATTGTGTCTATGTAAATAATATCAAACGGTTTTATAGATGTATATGTGATGACAAATTTCTCTTTATGATTAGGCTTCGCTTTATTCACTTGACATTTATGACAATTCTTTACATACTTCCTTACGTCTTTCTCCATGTTTTTCCACTTGAAATTTGCCCTTAGTTTCTTTAATAATCTATTATTTCCTACATGTCCTCCAAACATTGGATCGTAGTGGTATCTTTCTAATTTCTTTTTGCTGTGCCGTTTTAGGTACTTCGCATATACATACTTGAATACTTTTCAACCTTTGGTTTCCTACTTCTATAAATTCTTCTACTGTGCACTTTTAGAATATATCATCATTTGTATATATTTTCATTCTTTTTACTTCATTTCTTACCGATAGCTCTTCAAGCTTTTCCAACGTTCGTCCTAAGTCGGAGTTGTGTAATCCGGTATTTAAGGCTTCGCTAAATTTCAATTTATTTTTGATCCGAATGCTCATCCTTAGTGAGATACGGTTATTTCCAAAGTGTAGAATTGGTAATTTATGTTCCTCAAGATTATTTAAAACTTTTACTACTGCAGGTTTTACCATTTACTTACAGGATAATTTACCATAACCGTTTGTTACCATTATACCATTAACTTTGTAGGATAATTTACCATAACCATTTTATAATTACCATTTATTTCCATTTTACCAATCATTACCATTACCATGTGTTCGCAGGATCGCCATGTGGTGGCGATTACCATTACACCATTAATTTTTCCATTACCATTTCGTTCGCAGGATCGCCATGTAGTGGCGATTACCATTATACCATAAATTTTTATATTTCCATTTTACCTTCTACTTTGCAGGATCTCCATGTGGTGGTTACTTAGTAAGTGTCCCTCGTATACTTTACGTTTACCATAAAGGCATATTATCTTTGAGGAAAACACCTACCTAGTAACCGGTATTCGGGAGTAGAATAAACGACATCACTTAAACAAAATCACTGTGCTCTTTTTAATACATTTAAAAATACACAAAATATAATATCAGTTGACTTATTCAGACTACCAATCACAATTAATTATCCTGGTTCGTTATACTTTCATTTTATGGGAAGTGTACGTATGATGTACTACATGCCTGACCTTCGTCTATTAATTGAACGTGTCTGTTTACATTTTAACTAGAACGTGCTTCCACACATAACTAACATTGACCTTCCTAGATCAACGCTCGCTAAATATTGTAATTAATATTAACCTAAATTTTAAATCTTATTTCCAAGCTAATGTCCTTTTGCCGTTACCGTCCTTAAGGGATCACTTTGTCTTAGTTATTTTTATATAGTTTATATCTTTTGTGAAAAAAAAACATTACGTAAAAAGAAATTTAATTTTGTTAATATTGAACATACTGGAATACTGACTAAGTAAGTATATTGTTTTCTCTTTCTTAGTTTTGCTTGCAAACGAAACATACTTTATATTCAGTGTATTAAGTGTGTGATTATAATAATTAAAATAGTAGGTAAGATAGAATATATGAATATACTAAAATTATTTATAGGTTAAAATGCAAGAGGCCAAGAAAAAAAAGATACGAAAGTGGTGCATATAAACGAAGAAAACAAGAACATGAGAAACAAAGAAGAGATGAACAATTAACAAAAATACCAAAATTAACTAGTTTTTTTTACAAATAAAAGATACAAGTTTAAAGGCATCAACGTCAACGTCTGAAGAGTCAATAAATGAAGAAAATGTTACCATTAAAGAAATTACTGAGACTGATAAATCGGCAATTGCATTCGCTTATGATAATGATGCATTTGTGAAGAGCATTAGTCAAGTATTAATAAAAAGAGTGACATAGAATCGACTGATTATGATATGGCCTCTGAAACCTGTATCATCGATAATGAAATTTTGAACAAAATAATTAAAAACACAACTGCTAGTTCTAATTCTAACAAGTTGTATCCCTCCGACAAAGCCAACTTTCCCGACAGACCTACTGCAGAACAAATAAACGGTTTTAAAGATTAAAATTAACTTTTCCGCATCTGTGACCCTAAACAATATTCTATCATAAAATTGTTACTTGTATACACTTCGGGGGATGTATTGTGCTAACAAACCGACATTTCTCCAAAAATAACCAAAAATTTAGTGTATCTGGATTTATAGGACCCACTGTACTCGCTCCAGTCAACTGAAAATCAGTAGCGTACATCTGTCATCATAAAATTGATCAATCGTATACTCTTTGGAGGCTGTATCGTGCTAACAAACTGAAAATTCTCCAAAAATGACAAAAATTTGGTACTTCAAGTACCATAGTACCCGTTTTACTAGCTTTAGTGAGCTGAATATCCATAGGGTTCATCTTTGAGACGCTCTGAATAATATCCAATCATAAAATTGATCAATCGTATACTCTCTGGAGGCTGTATTGTGCTAACAAACTGAAAATTCTCCAAAAATGACAAAAATCTGGTACTTCAAGTACCATAGCACCCGTTGTATTGGCTTTAGTGAGCTGAATATCAATAGTGATCATCTTTGAAACGCTATATAATAATATTCAATCATAAAACTGATCACTTGTATATACTACGGAGGCAGTATCGTGCTAACAAACTGAAACTTCTCCAAAAATGACAGAAATATCATACTTAAAGTACTGTAGCACCTGTTGTATTGGCTCTGGTGAGCTGAAAATCAATAGGGTTCATCAGTGAGATGTCCTTAACAATATTCAATCATAAAATTGGTGACTTGTTGAACTCCGGAGGCTGTATCGTGCTAACCAACTGAAATTTCGCTAAAAATGACAAAATGTCGTACTTCAAGTACCATAGCACCCGTTGTACTGGCTCTGGTGAACTGAAAATCAATAGGGTTCATCTGTGACATCTCCTCAACAATATTCAATCATAACAAGAATTGTAAGGAAAAGTGGCCGACGACAACGACGACGTAGACGATGACGACGACGACATACACACAGGATTTTTTTTCTAAAAACCGTTTTTTCGTGTTGTTGTTGATGGAAAACGTAAAAATAACTCACAAAAAAATTTCAAAATTCCAACTTTTTTTGGGGTAAACCAATACTTTCTCGCATATTGAAAGGTTGGGCAAAAAGTAAAAAGGTTAATATTAAGTATGGAACCTTGTCAACCAAAAGGTGCGTTTCCAAGAGATTTAAAAAATTGTTGTTTTTCAGAAAACTATTATAAAAGTACTTCAAAGGCAGGTATTGAGGTTCAAAATATTTGGCTTTCTTACTCGCCTAAGTTAAACTTGGTATATTGCAAGACTTGCTGGCTATTTTGTGAACGATGGCAAGTATCGGACGAATTAGGCTGGATATCTAGTATCAACGACTGGCAAGGACTTTCAAAGAAAATAAGGAAACATGAAAAATCAGAGGATCACGCAAAAGCTTGCTTAGTAAATGAACAATGGCTTTACGTTAGATAGCGAGTTAGAAAAGCAGACTAAAAACGCCTGTAGTTTTTGGGCCCAGGTCATAGAAAGGCTAATAAAAATTACACTTAAAATTGCTAAAAATTCTGGTTCATTCCGAGGTCACAGAGAATCCTTCAATGATGTATATAATGGAAATTTCATTTCCGATGTATGTTTGTTAGCTTAATATGATGATGTTATGAAACGAGTTGTTAACTTACTAAAGGGAACTATCAAATACCTAAGTCCGCAAATCCAAAATGAACTGATTCAACTTTTGGGCAAAACCCTTGAACACGCTCTAATTAATTCAATATTGGGTAGTCCATTTTTTTCCATCATTGTCGATACCACTCAAGATGTGAGTAAGGTAGATCAGCTTAGCATAGTTATTAGATATGTAAAAATTGATCAAAACCAACAAATATCGTAGAATCTTGTTTGGGCTTTTATAAAGTAACAGGCCAATCGGCCGGTGATATGTCTTCTCAAATTTTAGATATAATTTTAAACAAAGGCTTAGACATTAAGAAATGTAGGGGGCAAGAGTACGATGGAGCTAGCACAATGAGTGGTGCTTATTCTGGAGTTCAAACTAGGATAAAACAAATTGAAAAGACAGCTACATTTGTTCATTGCGCTGCACATAACCTTAACCTCGTTCTTAACGATGCACTGAATGGTGTTCAAGAAGTATCAAATTTCTTTACAGTTTCGCAAGAGCTTTATAGTTTTTTTGGTTCCAGTATTAATGGATGGGATATTTTACCAAGCATCACTGGAGAATCAGAGGTAACACTAAAAAAATTAAATCGAACTCGTTGGTCTGGACGATTATTATCTTGTACAGCTGTTAAATTGCGCTTCTTAGATGTCATAAAGGCCTTAACAAAAATTAATTTTGAAAGTAAAAAAGCCGACGAACGTAATCAATCTTTATCTCTTAAGAAAAAAATAGAAACCTTTAATTTGGTTATCACGCTCATTATTGTTACAAAGTTATTAACTATAACTAATTTGGCCTTTACTGAATTACAAAAAATCGATCAAGATTTATCTAATGCTACCAATTTATTAAAAATATGTCTAACTTATGTAACAGATCTCAGAGAGAAATTTTCGGATATAAACGCAGAGGCAAAATTAACTTGTCAGAAATGGGGTATTGAGATACACTACTAGGTTTCCTAGACAGACTGAATAGCTCAAAACAACTATTAATAATTTTATAGATTTGAATAAAATAGTGTGACTAGTGAATATTTGTAAAGGCCTTAAAATGGCACGAATGTTAGTATATCATAAATTAATTGCAAAATTTTATTACTCAATTACCTTGGACCACCAGTTTTGTTTTTTTTTTCACGCTTCTATGATTAGAATCTTGCCAACAACGTCCAATAGTACCGTCTTTAAATATCCAGGTCTCATCCAAAAACACAAATTGATATAAACCTTCCCTTTTTATCTTGACATATTCATGTAGAAAATGTACACGTTTTAATACAATACTCATACAAACCACGTCGAGGATCATCTTTTTGGTATTTGAATCGAATATTTTTCACTATCTTCCAGAGTGGTGTTAAACAACCATTAAAGAGTTAACGCTTTTGGAGTTTGTCTCTTAAAGTTTTCAAGTTTATGTGTTTCTCTGAAAAAATATTGTGTTAGTTAATTGTGAATAAAATAAAACAGTAAATTCAATGTACTCACTGTTTCCATACATTTCGTATATAACATTTCGGAAAGCATTTTGATCAAAGTTATCCATTTCAAAAGTAGGTTTTATGCGTTGTCTCTTTTTAGGTGGGCTTTTAGGCTATTATGCTTGGCGGCAATACGGTTAACAGTGGTAACGCTAAGTTGTAAAGCTTCTGCAACTCTCTACAATATAATTACTTCAATTTATGAAAGAATAATATATTATCAGGTTTAATTAACCTAAGCTAACATTAAAAACATTTAATCATTTACATTGAAATATGTAACAATTATATTAATAATGATGAATACAAATACCGAATACTATTACTTACGTCTCTTACAGAAGTAAGCGGGAGAAGCGGGCCCCCATTTCGGCATTCTCGTTCAAAATAGCTCAACAAAGATGTTACCATCTCTTGACATTTTCTGTTCATCTGCTTCAGCATTTTATTAACCACACACTGCAGATTTGCCTAAATAATTAGTTATGAAAATAACTGTTTTTTTTAATCTTAAAGAAGCAATGAATTTAAAATCACCAAAAAAACTTGTAAATATTAGACGATGATCGAATGTCAATAAACGTCAAAACAAACTGGGGAATTTTGCCAGTTGATTTGACGATGTCTTGAAGTTTTGCCAACCCGCTAGCTGTAAATTGCCCTGGCTGTTGAGGGTAAATTGTATTAACGGTTGGTAAATTAATATTTATTCTGATAAGCAGGAAAGTAACTAAAAATGACATCATCGTCTTTTCATCGTAAATAAACTATAGTAAAAAATTGCTTAATATGAGTACCTTCTTATACAATAAAGAACCCGAGACCAAGCATATAATTCAATGCCAGACTTATATTTTAAAGATAAACGAACAAGAGGCGATAACAACTTTTAGTAGTGCCCTTGTAACACTCGTATTCAGTACATCCCTCGAGATATGTCTAATAATACGATGACGGATGCATAATCTGGATGCTGTTGTCATCTAGGATCAACTACGAAACAGACATGACTAAATCATAACTACAGGCATTTTTGGAGATTGATTTATGAGGTATACAGGTATACTCAAGTTGGAATCAACTGAAAGATATTTTTCAACGAAATTTACTGTTTCGATCCATACTATGTCTTCTCACGTTACTATTTAAAATGAAACTAATTGTTTCTAAATAATTCCACAATATAATGAAACATTAAAAATCTTCGAGAGAAGAATTGACCCGATTATACAAGAAGTTACTAGAAAAACGTTGCAAAACTTCCCAAAACATCTGGTTTAACAAAGAATAACTCAAAAAAAAGTAATACCAAGTACATCATGTCCAAAAAGTGCTCAACGAGTCTGGCTACATACTGGGTACATTCTCACGTCACAACTACATCTTATAGAATTGTACTGTTTAGATGACAAAATCAGAGAAAATGTCAGCACGATGAAGCACTAGAAATTTGAGAAACAAGAACCAAATTTCCTAAAAAAGATGACTAATTTAGAAATCCATTCCAATTCCGAACCCTATGAACGCATAGTAGCTTGTAGTGTTCCATAACCTCCAAATTCCATGAAATAGCAATAAACGTGCGTTCCTTAAACATTCTTTCACATATTCGGTTGGCAGTTGCCAATTTTGGCACTCTATCCGAAATAGATTTACTCATAGGTGCTGATGAATATTATGATCTCCCTATACCGGAAAAAATTGACTTGGGTAAGAATTCTCCAAATCTAGTAAATATCCATTTGGGTTGGATAGTAGGCGGTAAACTCTTGGATCCATATCCATGTAGAAATATTAGGACATTTTTCCTCCAATCAGTAGAATCTGTTCCAGATCCTAATACCTTGTTAAGTGAAGCTTTGGGGCAAACTTTTGGGAGACAGAGGAAATCCCCTTGATTCCTTTCCCCCGAAGAACAATTAGCAGAAAATCACTTTTTAGAAACGCACAAACGTCTAGAAAATGGTAGGTTTCAGATAGATTTCCCATTAAAGACCCCAACTGAAGTTAGCAAGTTAGGTAAGTCTTTCCAAACGTTTTCCTAACATACAAAAAAAAGGTTACATATGAATGAAAAGCTGCTTAATGATTATACCAAATTTATTAATGAATACGTCACACTAAACCATGCTAGATATATTTCTTGGGGTGAAGATGAATTTTCATTAAAATACTATATTCCTCATAGTTGTGTGGTTCGAGAAGATCACCAAACCACTAAGCTTCGCGTAGTGTTTGACGCTTCCAGTAAAAGTTCCACGGAAATCTCGTTGAAGGACATAACTCGCTACCAGGTTCAACCTGATCTTTTCGATATTCTTTGTAGATTTAGACAGTATCCGTTCGTCCTCACTGCCGACATTGAGATAATGTATAGGAAAATAAGAACGAATCCTGAGGAAAATGTCCTGCAAAATATTTTGTGGAGACATTCTCCTTGTGATCCAATCCAATGTATGGAATTATTAACAGTAACTTACGGTACCTACTTCGCTCCATTTGTAGCTACTCGATGCTCACATCAACTAACTATGGGTGGTGAAAAAGTATTTCCTTTGGCCGCCGAGGCTCTAAAATTTCAAACAAAAGTTGACGACGTTCTATGTAGTTCCAATTCAGAAAGGGAATTAGAAAATTCCTACTACAAATTAAATACTCTCCTTGATTCTGCAGGATTCCATCTGCATAAATGGAATTCAAATTCTTTTCAGTTCCGAGAAAAATTTTGTATAAATAACAAGTCGGTAGATTATGAGATTACCAACGAAAAAGTTTTAGGTTTAGTGTGGAATAATATTTCCGACTCCTTTGCATTGTCCGTACTTCAGCTTTTTGTTGAGAGTTCCGTATTCAAGAGGGTTGCATTGTCCACCATTAGTAAAATGTACGATCCACTAGGACTGGTAAACCCGGTATATGTGATTTTTAAGGTTTACATGCAAACATTATGGATTGCTAAGCTTTCATGAGACGACCGTATTAAAGGGCTTCTTCTTCCAGAATGGCATGAAATTGGCAAAAAATGTACAGAAACATGGAAGTTTATAAACAGAGTGAAAACAACAGAAAAGAAAGACACAAATTTACAATTAATCTCTATCAACAAATGGAAACAACATTACGAGACGCTCCTGACAGAAAATAGAGACGAATATATGATAACCACACCGACGGATGTTGTTATTGAAGGCGAAATGATTAAAATCGATAATGATAAAGTGAAGGAAGCTATAAAACACTTGAAAAACAATAGAGCATCAGGACCAGGAGACATTCCGGCCGAGTTACTTAAGAACGGAACGAATAAACTTTTTGAAGCAATAACATGGTGCATGAATCAATTTTTAAATGGCGCTCCTATACCAAAAGAATGGAAAATCGCCTACATTTCGTCTATTCATAAGAAGGGAAACAAACTTGACTGTGCAAACTATAGGGGTATATCTGAGCCGCTTATATGGAAGAATCCTTCGAGATTTAATAGAATCTGAATACAGGGAACAAGAAGAAGAGGAGCAATCGGGTTTTAGAGCTGGAAGAACCTGCACAGACAACGTTTTTTGCTTAAAACAGATGATAGAAAAAAAAATGGGTACCAATCAGGATGTACATCTCATGTTTATTGACCTCCAAAAAGCATATGATACGGTTCCTGTAAATAAGTTATGGAAAGTCCTACGAGAAACTAATATTAGTCATACCCTAATAAAAGCCTTGAAAAATCTCTACGACCAAACGATATCACAAGTAAAAGTAGGCAATAAATTGTCACCAGAATTTATAGTAAATAAAGGACTACGCCAGGGATGCTGTGTCTCACCCACACTATTTAAAATCTACGTAGCCCGAGCACTAAACCTGTGGAAGAGAAAGTGTAAGGGAATGGGTGTTGACCTTGGCGGTGTCTGTCTATATACCTTACAGTTTGCGGATGATCAAGTCTTAATAGCAAATGACAAAGATGATTTAGAATATATGACACGTAAACTGCAGGAAGAATACGAAAAATGGGGTTTGCAACTTAATACCCAAAAAACTAAATATTTACCTATAGCACAAGAGAAGATGAACATAGAACTGGAAAAGGAGGAAATTGAGGCTTGCGATGAATATACATATTTAGGTGTAACTTTCGACATAACAGGGAAGGACGACAAAGAAATAAATAAACGTATCACACAAGCTAGACGGAAGATTGGGTGTTTGAATGGGATATTTTGGAGTAAGGAAATCGGAAAACATAGAAAATATAATATCTACGAAACCCTCATAAAGAGCAGCCTATTGTATGGGTCAGAAACGTGGCGAATAACAGAAAACAACAAAAGACGATTAGAAGCTGTAGAAATGGATGTATTCAGAAGATCGTTAGGAATCAGCAGAAGACAAAGAATACGAAATGAGGACGTACGTCTCCAAATGGGGATAGAAGGCTCCTTAATAACGGACATCGAGAGAAAACAATTAGTGTGGTACGGGCATGTTCAGAGGATGGAAGAGAAAAGACTTCCCAAGAAAGTAATGAACTGGATGCCGCCTAATCGTCGAAAACGAGGAAGACCTAGGAAAACATGGAAAGAAGGAATAGCGAAGGCGATGAGCTCACGAGACCTGAGAGAGGGCCAATGGGACGATAGGAAGAGATGGAAGTTAGACATCGGACAACGTCGAAAGACGTTTTAAAACCGATATATATATATATATATATATATATATATATATATATATATATATGAAATTGTAAACTCTTTAAATTCTTTATTAGAGTTAAAAATACCACATCAGATATTTCAAAATAAGCTCATTTTGAAAATAGAACTGACAGTAGCGAAAAAGCATATGGAGCATGTGTATATTTCCGAACAGTTTACACTGACAATATTGTATCTTGTGCTTTAATTAGATCCAAATCCAGAGTAGCTCCGGTTAAAACAATCAGTTTGACACGGTTAGAATTGAATGCAATGGTTTTGTTAGTAGACCTATCACAAAAGATAATAGACATTTAGAAAAAAATATCTTTAGATTCCATAAATGTGTGGACAGACTCCCAAATCGCATTATGCTGGATACAATCACATCCATCCCGGTGGTCAACCTATGTAGCCAACAGAGTTTCGCATATACAAAAAATATCCCCCACGTGGCATTGGAGACATGTCAAGTCAGCCGAGAACCCAGCAGACATTTTGTCGCGCGGATCGCTTCCTGACAAACCAATCCAAGCATCGTTGTGGTGGCATGGACCGCAATTTCTTTCCGAACTTAATACTTAAGTCAGTTCAATCCACAGACATCGTCATTAGAAGTTCCAGAAGAAAAGAAAATTACTTTATATAATATCACCAAGTCAACAAATATATCGAAGGGGACAACTTTTTACCATAAAGGCAACGCGCCCCCTTTCACCCCCCGCCAGGGGGAGTTGCCAACTTCAAAATCTTAAATGGGAAAGAGTATCGAGTTATACCTCATTTTAAAGGTCTTTTTAATCTCTACACGTCGGTTTTTGTTTTTTTTATAATTGATCGCTTCGTTGTCGAAATATTTAGGATAATCTGTTTGCTGCTTCGTACCATTAAAATAAAAACTGCAATTGTTTGTTTTTTGTTATTCCTTTCAACTTTTTTGTATAAAAAAATGCAAAAAAATGTTTTTGATAGAGAAAATAAAAGACATGATACCTATTGAATTGTTTACCATACTTACCAGTTGTGTGAAAAAGCAATTTATTAAAAATGGTTTACACTTTAGCTGAAAAAGGTGAAATAGTGTTAATTTACGGCGCCGAAAACCAATGTGCTCGGCGAACTGCTGCAATATTTAACGAAAGGCATCCAGATAAGAACACCTCTCATAGGTATGTCCTAAATCTAATCGCCAAATTTACTCAAACAGGATCTGTTGCAAATTTAAAACATGACCATCCAAGAGTTTTGAATGAAGCCACTCAAATTGAAGTGATAGGTTATTTTGGTATGAATCCTAATACTTCGTTACGTACAATTTCTGCTGCAACTGGAATTTCCTTAGGCTCTGTCCACAAAATTACAAAAATTATTAAATTCCATCCCTATAAAATGAAAGTTTAAGTGAAGACGATTTTGACAGAAGAATTGAGTTTTGTGAACAAATGACTACAATTATTAATAACAATAACGAATATTCAAGAAATATCTGCTTCACTGATGAGTGTACTTTTTATTTAAATGGTTTTGTCAACAAACATAATTGCAGATATTGGAGCAATGAAAATGACCATGTATTTGTCGAAGGGCATACCCAGCATCCCCAAAAAATTTATGTATGGGCCGTTATACTAGGAACTCAAGTAATTGGTCCATTGTTTATAAATGGAAATCTAAATGGTGAGATGTACTTGAATATGCTAGAAAATACGATCAATCCGTTAATTACCGAAGCAATTGGAAATCAACTGGATAGAGATGACAACAACTTTCTTGACGAAAATGAGTTATATTTTCAGCAAGATGGAGCTCCCCCCATTATGTGCTTCCGGTCCGTCAATGGTTAAACAATGTATTTCCCGGTAAATGGATAGGGCGAAGAGGACCTATAGAGTGGTCAGCTAGGTCCCCAGATCTAGCACCATGTGATTTTTTTCTATGGGGAAATTTAAAATCAGTTGTTTACACACCCCCGCCACAAAATATAGGAGACCTTCGACAAAGGATTACTGCAGAATGTCGAGCAATTCCAACAGAAGTGTTTGAAAATGTGCGTCACGAATTTGAACAGCGGTTATACCATTGTTTGACCAACAAAGGGCAACATTCTCAGCAATTATTAAATTGAAAATCTGTGTACAATATTGTAATTTAGTTTTGATAAAAGGAATGAGAATAAACAGTTGCAGTTTTTATTTTAATGGTACGAAGCAGCAAATAGATTTTCCTAAATATCTCGACAACGAATCGATCAATTTAAAAAAAAAAACCGACGTGTAGAAATTTAAAAAGACCTTTAAAATGAGGTATAACTCGATACCCCTTCCTATTTAATATTTTGAAGTTGGCAACTCCCCCTGGCGGGGGTGAAAGAGGGCGCGTTGCCTTTATGATAAAATTGTCCCCTTCGATATATTTGTTGACGTGTCCCACGATTTTTTTCTAAAATACACATATTTCGAGTAAATTAGGGTGACAATAAACAAGTTGGCCCCATAACAGTAGCAGAGAATGAGAATGCATTGAATTTCATTATCCGACAGATCCGACGTTTGTATTTTGAAAAAGAATTTTTGAGATTAAATCTAACAAACAAATATCAAATGGAAATTTATTGTCTTCAAGTCCATTTCTAAATAAGTGAGAATTTTTGTGTGTCGGCGGTCGTCTGGTACATGCTGATATCCCAGATACTCATAAGCATCCCATTCTCCTTCCATCAAATAATAATGTAGTAACCCTCATGCTCGCACATGAGCATAAGCGCCTTGGTCATGCGGGAGCTCACACAGTTTTGTCCAATGTTCGACTGAAATATTGGCCGTTAAATGGCCTTAACCAAATAAATAATATTATTTACAATTGCCTAAACTGTTTCCGATTTTCAGTAAAAACTACTGAACAAATAATGTCAGACCTTCCGAAAGATAGAGTATCCAGTTGTAGACCCTTTGAAAATGTAGGTGTAGATTTTGGTGGTCCTTTCCTTGTAAAAAACTTCAAATCTGCGAAAAGCACCAATGTCCAAGTGCTATGTAGCTATCTTCCTGTGTATGGCCACTAAAGCCATTCATATAGAACTTGTGTCTTTCTTAAGTACTGAATCATTTTTACTGACTCTGAAAAGATTCATTGCCAGAAGAGGCAATCCGTCCAAGATATATAGTGATAACGCTACACATTTTTTAGAGGAACAGAATCAGTTGAAGGAATTGCGTGACTTCTTTCTAAGCTCTGAATTTCAAAATAGCGTCAAGTCCTTTGCCACAGAAACCAACATTGAATGGAAATTCATTCCTTCCCACAGTCCTCATTGGGGAGGTCTGTGGGAAGCGGCAATAAAAAGCTGCAAATATCATCTTAGACGTATTATGGGGAATGCTAAACTAACCTTTGAAGAGCTAGTCACTGTATTATACCAAATATAAGCAATACTAAATTCTCGCCCAATTTGTCAATTATCCAACGCCCGTCCGATTTGCAGTGCCTGACGCCAGGACATTTCCTAATAGGCACCAACCTTACCGCTTATCCTGAAAAAAATGTTACCCATTTGCCAGATAACAGACTTGTTTTATGGCAACGATGTTCTCATTTCCAGCAACATTTTTGGTACAGATGAAGTAGAGAATACTTAAATCTGCTTCAAATCAAACCCAAATGGTTGAACCCAACCCAAAATTTAGCTCCAAATGACCTGGTGTTGTTAAAAGAAGACAACATTCCTCCACTAAAATGGCCTAGAGAGTTGTAATTTTGGAAATACTTCCAGGCCGTGACGGAAAAGTTAGAGCAATCAAGCTCCAAACCACAGATGCAATACTAACTAGGCCCATTACAAAGGTCTGTCTGCTGCCTTCTCAATGGCCTAAACCTTGATTGATTATGATTATGCATGTTCAACATTTTTTGTTGTTGTAAAGGTGATGTGTCGGAATTAGGGGCCTTTCCTGACTGATGACCCATGCTTATTGTGAACACCAAGTGGCAACCTCGCTGGGAACACCCTAGTCACCGACCTATTATCAAAACCATAAATATGACTAAGTAGTTGTTTCATTCTTTTGTTTCACACATTGTTCCACCAAATATACTTGTTTGTGTGAGATGATTTAATTGCATTCAAGGGGGGGGGGGAGAATGTTGTAATTCAAACCTTCTTTTTTGTTTTTGCAAGCACGCCACTCTTCCAGAAGCTTCTAACCTGGCCGAATTATCCCCAGTAAGCGACTGCGCATGCAAGCACCCGTTTTGCCAACTAAAATGCCGCACGCAAGGGGAGAAGTACCGTATCCTTCCTAGAGTGATGAATTAACAGTCCCTCTTTCTCACGTGGCCTGTTTTATTCTGTAAGGGCTGTTAATATATTTTTCCAAAGCACGAGGTGGTCAAAAGTTCCGGTCCTGTAGTAGGGGAGGGTGGACCACACGTGACGCTGCTTTACATTATAATGTTAAGTATTCAACATTATTTAGATATGTAAAGAAAGACAAAGGAGCTCAAAATATTGATGATGTCCGTATGACTCCAAAATATAAAAGCCGCTTAATTTTTACTTTCGCTCAAGAAAAATCTCTTGTAGAGTACATGATATGGTGTTCGAAAATGTGCTATGGACAATCCATTAAAGATTTTCGCAAATTGGCGTATGAAATGGCCATCATTAACAAAATGAAAATTCGACCATCCTGGGAACAAAACAAACAGGCTGAAGTTGATTTTATGCAGGGATTTCTGAAACGTCACCCTCAATTGAGCATAAGACAACCAGAGGAATGCAGTTTATGACGTGCGACTTCCTTCAACAAAAACAACCTTGCAATTTGAACGAAACAGGTACATTAATGAAATATATTAACCCATCCTCTTCAAATAGCGAATGAGTTTAACTCAACTTTTTCTGAAGTAGGGAAACATTTGGCCGAAAAAATAGAGAAAAACCGTCAGCGGGTATATGAAAGAGTTTCTTTCTCAAATTCAATATTTTTGCTACCAACAAATACATTTGAGGTGAAGTCCATTATAAATGAATTGAAAAACAAAAAAGCAACTGGTATAGACGAAATTAGTGCTGAGTGTCTAAAGGCAATACAATCATATATCCTTGATCCGCTGCAACACATAATAAACATGTGTATGAAGATGGGAATATGGCCTAAAGCGTTCAAAAAATCTGTAATCACACCTATTTATAAAAATGGAGACAAATCCCTCCCTATTAACTATCGACCAATATCACTAGTACCACATATATCAAAAATTTTTGAAAGAATATTGAAAATAAGATTGGATTCATACATAACCAAATATGGGTTGATATCGTCTCACCAGTTTGGATTTAAACAAAACAGTTCCGCACACAATGCTTTATTGAATTTAACAACCAAAATGTTTGATGCTCTAAATAGGAATAGAACGTGCCTATGTATTTTTTTGGATTTAGCGAAGGCATTCGATACTGTTAGCCACAGTAGTCTATTAAAAACGCTGGAGAACTACGGGATACCTATTTGAAGCTATTCAGGAGTTATCTCTCACATCGACAACAGGTCGTCAAAATCAATGGATTTATTAGTGAAGAACGCGATATAACATACGGAGTACCACAGGGTACTATATTAGGCCCCGTGTTATTCAATCTCTACATGAATGATCTATTTTATTTAAATAGCGCTGGTCATATAATTGGTTACGCGGATGATACTGCAATTGTTTATGAGGACAGTAATTGGTATGATTTAAAGCTAAAAGTTGAATCTGACCTGAAGCTAATCAAGTCGTGGTTTTATAGTAAACTATTAACCATACATTTTGAAAAAACTTTTTACTTGCCTATTCTTAGCTCCAACTCATCTAATAACCGATTTTATCCACTGAAAATATCACAGTTTGATCAGGATTTATTTATTGAACCAACAAACAAAATAAAATATTTGGGGGTTATATTGGATACAAATTTAAAATGGGATAGAAATATTAAATATATAATAAAAAAATTACAGTTTATTTTGCATAAATTTAGGCACTTGGAAAAGTATATTTCTAGCCAACATCTCCGCAATTTATATTTTGGATTGGTAGAAAGCCATCTTCGATATGGAATTCAGGTTTGGGGAAGTGCGTTGGAAACTCACCTGCAGCCGTTAAATGTAATCCAGAGGAGATTTCTAAAAATCATAATGTCTAAACCGAACCTTTATTCTTCAGATCTTTCGTATTCTGAAAGCAGAATATTGGATCTGAAACAACTATACTTTTTATGCGTTCCAGTGGAAAATCATAGATTAAAGAATAGATACAACTTACCAATCCATAATTACAATACTAGGAATAGACATTTCCATACAGTCCCTAGGATGATAAAAACTAGTTGTCAGAAAACATATTATTTCTATTCCGTTAAGATTTACAACCGTATTCCAGATTATATTAAAAGCATCCAAAATATTCGATTATTTAATAAGAAACTAAAACACTTCATTTTAGAGCAGAAAAGAGAATTCTGCGATATAAAAATCGTAACGTGAGAAGTATCTACACCTACACATGGTTACATTGGCTGAAGGTTGCAGTTTTCGGTGTCCAATCACTTAAATAGTTTAATATACTACAGGTTTTTTTCTGTAGTAGTACAGGTTCATTTTCTTTATTCCTTCAATTTTTCATATTATATTTTTTTTAAATTCATATTTTGTTGAGATATTCTGATTGTGCTATGTATTATTTGTGATATTACTACTATCATTATTGTTGCTAAGTTTACTATTGTTGTGAGTGTAACTAATTTTGTCGCTGTACTTAATTTAGATACCACTTACAAGCTGTTTTTTACAGCTTCTGTGGGGCATTGTGTTTATTTACGATTTTTGATCTACATTTGTTATACTTTGTAATTTATAGTGAATAAACATATATTATATTATTATTATTAACAGTACAAAAGCCAAAAAAGGTGATAACTGAAAAAGGTGTTAAGTAAGTGAGCCAATGTACTAGTGATGAAAGGGGAACTATAGTTACAACGTGTTGTATTATAAGTGCCGCTGGAAACAGTCTTCCTGCTGCTATGGTTTTCCCACGGAAGCATTTCAAAAATCATATGCTGAATGGCGCCCCACCTGGCACTCTAAGCCTTGTGTCGAATAATGGATGGATGAATGCTGACATTTTTCCTTCTGTCTTCAAGCACTTTATTAAATATAGTGGATCATCTTTAGAAAATCCTAGCTTGTTGGTTTTCGACAACCACGAAAGCCACTTATCCATTGAAACGATAAATTTAGAAAAAAGTAATGGAGTGATTATAGTGACTTTACCACCTCATTGCAGCCATAAGCTGCAACCATTAGATGTAGCAGTTCTAGCTCCATTTAAAGCCCACTATAATGCAGCTGAAGACTCGTGGTTACTTCATCATCCTGCAACTTCCATGACCATTAACGAGGTAGCTAGTTGTGTCGGAACAGCACACGATCGTGCAATGACACCATCTAATCTTAAAAAATGGTTTGAAATAACTGGGATTTTCCCTTTTGACTGAAACCGATTTTCCGACAACGATTTCATTGCTAGTTCAATAACAGATCGCAAACTTCCCATGCCTGATAATAATCAGACTGAAAATCAACACATAGCTGAAATTCGAGGTGCAGTTACACCCCCTAGAGAGGAACAAGTTAATAAGATGGTTACTGTTAACGAACTTTTGGCAGCAACCAGCACACCAGACAAAATAGCAGAAAAACATTTCATTTCTCCCCAAGAATTTAAAGGTTACCCAAAGGCAGCTGCAAGAAAGAACAAAAAACCTAGATCAAGGGACGTAGCTTCATTCCAACGGATACACCCGAAAAAAATATATTGGAAGAAAAAGATCGCATAAAAAAAATGAAGCATGTGAAGTTAAAGCAATCGGCATCAAATAACAAGAAACAGAGGACACAAAAAGATAAAGATGAAGAGACTTCAGAGGAAGAAATTGACACCGATATTCTAATAGACGACGAATCTGACGATGATATAGAGTATTGTGAGGAAGTGGATCCCTCAGGATTTGAGGAACTGGATCGAGATCCAAGTCTACGTGATTTTGTATTGGTCGAATTTAAGGCAAACAAACTAATATACTTTCTTGGAAAAGTTATCACTGAAAAAAATCTTGAAAATGAACTGGAGATTCGATTTTTGAGAAGACGACCAACATTTTATTTTTCCAGATCTTCTTGATAAATCTTGAATCCCGATATCCGATATAAAAATGATTTTACCTCCTCCTTTAAGTTTAGGAACCACCAAGAGGCTTCAGTGTACGTACAAATTTGAATTAAACTTTAACACAATTGATGTACGTTGAACAATTTTGTTGTTTCATTGTGGCCCGACTGCTGTTTTATTGTACCCCAAATACAGGGGTACAATGAAACAAAAATGGGAAAAACAAAAGTATATTTTTTTAGTCTGAATATAGATTTTTTTCACTAAAATTTGGTTAAGATATTTTCATTTTCGTAATAGCCAACCACAATGTATAATTTTTCATTTTTGATTTGAAATAAAGATTTTTTCGTTAAAAGAAGTAATTTTGTTTCACTGTGGCCCACCCTCTCCTACCTAATAATAATAATAATAACGTTTATTCATAAATTTAACTAATACAGTGATAAAATACAAATAAAATTGAATAAACATCTAGACATCCACAGAAGTATTGTACATACTTGTATGTGGTGAATATAGGCAAGTGTGTCGAAATTTAAAAAAAATTCAAAAAAACAAAAAATGCAGTTAAAAACAATATAAATCCATTTTTACATGATTGTATTTCAGACATACATTTCGTATATGAGTTTACTCTTCTCTGTTTTTTGATTTAGCATTCTATCATTTTGTGTATTTTTGTTTTGTCTGTTTCTCTAACAAATGTTACTAGTTGGGTTTTGAAGCGTTTAAAAGAAGTTTCATCGATAATTCTCTGTGGTAGTTGCCAGAATAATTTAGGTGCCAAGAAGGAGTAACCTTTTTGACCTATTGTTTTAAGAGCTGTTGGTATACAGTATTGATTATTCGATCTTGTCGCGTATCTAGCAACAAGATGGCATCCTATCTGAATAATGTATAATTGTCTAACATCTAATATTTGTGTTTCAGTATAGAGTAGTGAGCTTGAATATCTTTTAGGTGTGTTGATAATCATTCGGAGGAATCGCCTTTGAAACACTTCGAGGGCATTTAGATAGTTCCTTGAAACTCCTCCCCAGCCAATAATGCCATAATTGAGGTGTGACTCAACCAAACTGTGGTACAGTATTGTTTCACATTTAAAGCTCAAAAATTGGCTTACTTTCTTAAATCGAAATAGGATACTCCGAAGCTTTTTAGTTAAATATTCCATATGATGGTTCCATCGAAAGTGATTGTCAATGTAAATACCCAAGTATTTAATTATTTTTGCAGGTTTAATTGAAAAATCTTGTTGGATATTAAGATTGTATTTTGGCAGAGACGTTTCATGACTACTGAAGGGTGAGTATACAGTTTTGTCAAAGTTTATTGAGAGTAATCTGCTGTCGAACCAGTCTTTGAGTTTTCCAAGATCATTTTCAATATTTATTTTGAGATTATACCAGTCATCATGTTTGTAATGAATCACAGTATCGTCCGCGAAGATGATTATTTTTCCGATTGTTTCCTGTTCAAATAGATTATTTAAGTAAATTACGAATAGCACCGGCCCCAATACTGTTCCTTGAGGTACACCACATTTCATGTTGATCTCTTCACTCACATGATTTTTGAATTTAGTTTTTTGTGTTCTGCTTGTTAGATAACTTTTGAATAAATTATGAGCTAAACCCCTTACACCCATATCTTCTAGTGTATCTAAAAGTATGGAGTGGTCGACAGTATCGAAGGCCTTTTTTAGATCCAAAAAAACCCCAATCGATGGAGTGCTTGAATCCAAGGATTCGTAGATGGTTTTTGTCAAGGAATGGATTGCATCATTGGTAGATTTTTTTCTCTAAAGCCATACTGGGATGTCGACAGCAGATTATAAATTTGATAGGTATGTCGTAAGTCTCGTTTTTATAATTTTTTCAAAGACTTTGCTTATTGAAGATAGTAGTGAAATAGGCCTATAGTTTGAAATATTTTCTGTATTCCAATTTTTGAAATTTGGAGTTATAAGAGATTTCTTTAGAATCGAAGGAAATATGGCTGATTCGAAGGATTTATTTATGATGTCCGTCAAAGGTTCACATATGAATTTTGCAATGATCTTCAGAGTTTCAGCTTTCATTCCATCGAGCCCGGGAGCCTTTTTATTTTTTAAGCTAATTATTTTATTTTCAACCTCAGTAGTATTCGTTGGTGTAAGAAAAAGTGAATTTTTATTTATATATTTTTTACTTTTGTAATTGTAATTTTGTCGTATTTTCTTTGCCAAAGTTTCCCCCACATTCGCGAAGAAGTTGTTAAATATATTAGCAGCATCTTTTGGATCTGTGACGATCTCATTTTTTTCATTCCTAATATTATTTATTATTCTTCCTGTCTTGATATTCAAAATTTCATTAACAGTGTTCCAAAGTTTTTTACTTGCATTTTGTTCCTTTTTAACTAATTTTTTATAATACTTTTCTTTGGCAGTCTTTATTTTCTTTCCCGTTTCTTTTTTTTTCGTTAAATAATCATTTTTCAAGTTTACATTATTTGGATTTTCTTTCCATAATAAAAATGAATGATTTTTTTGGTTGATGTGTTTTATCAATGATTTTGTTATCCAATTTTTCCTTTTACGTTGACTATTTTGTAATCTGAAGTATTGAGTTGATTTTTGTACACATGTGTTTATGATGTTGATGAATTTTTCTGTTGTCGATTCGATATCATGCATTGGGTACAATTCATTTTTCCAACTTAAACTATTAATTGCTTTTTGTAATAATTGTTCGTCTACTTTTTGAAAATATTTTTTGTTAATTCAATTGTTTTTAGTTTCATTCAGTACAATTTGTAACAACGTTATATAGTGGTCCGTAATTGATGTTGATATAGTGAGAGGTAATATGTTATTGAAGTTTTGATGTTTTGTTTAAATGAATATATGATCAAGACATGATTCAGATCCATTTCTCGCTCTTGTTGTAGTATTAACAGTTGATTGAAAGCCATGCTCACTCATCATATCGAGATAATTTCTTGAATCTTCAGTTATTTTCATCAAGTCGATATTTATGTCACCTACAAATAAGCTATAATAATGTTGATTACTTTCTTTATTTAGATTATCCCCAAGCTGGTCAAGAAAGTCGTCAATTCGACTTGCTGGAGATCTATCGAATGCTTAAATGCAAAAACTCAGCTTATCCATAACCATTACAATTTTCAATAATATACCCCCGTTTATCTGAATATGTTCATGCGAATGGTATGAGTTTGTTTTTGCAAAGACGATAACACCATCATTTTGGTTATAGCTGCCTCCATTGTATAGGGTTGTGTAGTTGGCCATGTTGAGGAAGGACGTATCCGGGACCCGTCAAGTTTCTGTTAAAACTATGCACTCGAAACATGTCTCAAGTTCCTCAAGATATATTTTTAATTCATCTATATTTTTTGAATTACTACAAATATTAGTAATCAGAATCTTGAAGTTATTCAATTTGTTATTCACAGACAAAACTTATTTGCTTCATTTGTGATATGTTGTTATTTTTTCTAGCATAAAATTTCTTATATATTCATCCATGTGAATGCACCAACCAGTGAACAGTTTTAAATTATTTGACAGTCATTACAATATTTATTTGGTTTTTATATGATAACAAAGTATGATGACAATAATAAAATTTTTGAAGAAGTTATTAAAGACAGAATGTAAATATAGTAAATTAACATACATAAATTATTTGATACTTTGCGTAGAACCTGTGCGTGCTCTAGTATTTATTTTTTTTCCTCCCACAAATGATTGTTC
The DNA here is from genome assembly GCA_963921935.1 of Galeruca laticollis. NCBI lineage: Eukaryota > Metazoa > Arthropoda > Insecta > Coleoptera > Chrysomelidae > Galeruca > Galeruca laticollis. The sequence continues at coordinate 239,674,361 of OY998177.1, read as the reverse complement.
TTCTTTTTTTCCGGAACCGGTTGCTAATTCTTTGGCAATAAATGATGTTTGCCCTGCTGTTATTTTGGGAATGTTTGCCACTGCTTTATCTCGCTTCGGGATCGCAGGTTCGCTATTTGATTTCGGTCTGTTTATTTCAGTAGTTTCTATTACTTCTAATTCTTCAGGAGAATATATTTTTCCGTCCACAAATAGTTTGTTTCTTCGTATGTAGCAGTTTATATGATTATTTGCTTTCGCCAGAATTAGGTGTTTTCTTAAAATATTGTGCTCCTCTCGCTGGATGAGTGTTAGGTCATTGGCTACGCTTATGTTGGTACCTTTGAGATTATTTGCGTTTTTAAGTACTTCTGATTTTTTCAAGTATGAAACAAATTCCACTTTGACAGGAGCTCGTTCTTTCCTACCCAAAGAGTAAATATTATTCAGGTCGTTCTCATTTATTGTAACGTTTACTAGTCGCCCTAGCTCGTTACAAATATATTCAGGCGTTATTTCCTCGGGTTTGGTATCGAGTCCAAAAATCACTACATTATTTTCTTTCGCTTTCCTTTCAATGTTCTCAATCTTATTCAAAAGATGAAGGTTTTCTGCTTCTACTTTATTCAGTTTTCTGTAGAGATCTTCGATTTTTAGGGATAATCTAACCTCTACTGCTTCTATGAGTGATTTCAATTCCTGTTTAGTTGATATTATTTCTTCTAGTATCATTTCTCCAGTTATCGACATTATCAGTTCTATCACAAAGGATTTGTTTAGACTAGGTACTATCAAAATTAAAGTATCTTTTTGTTCTATAATTCAGGTTTACATTGTTGATTGATCCGCCACTGGAGTTTACTGTTTATAAATTTACTGCATACGACAAAAGCGGATTCCAAATAGTTAATTGCTTATAAATTACACGAGTTTTTTTGGTAATTTGACGATAATTTTAATCATTCATAAATGCAATAAAAGACCAAATATCTTTTTTAAATACAAAAATATTGTAGATTCACCTCCATATATACAAAGTTCAGTCAATTACCTTTAAAATGATATATCTCACAACACAATTGGCGACTTTTTACCATTAAAAATTCATAAATTAGGAGGAGAAAATAAAAATACGTCTACACTCAACACTCAATTAATGACGAAACTAACCTATATCCATATTTCCAACCGAAAGACATAATAGCACTTGTAGTGAAAGTGAATGTGATTAAGTTCGTATTGCAGTGTTTTTGTGCATTCTTTTGTTGGAATTTGAGGTAACATTTATCTTTATTGTATAATTAATGGATAAAATATAGAATTACAACACCACCTACCAACTATTTGTTGCTCAGTGTGGAAACCACTGAGTCTCCGGTCCTTCGCAAACTTAAATAAGAAATATATTCGTTATTTTTATCAAAAAGTGGTATTTATTGAAGCACCTTTCCTAACATCGATTGGAATCAGAGGCCAGCTGTGTTATCGAAGAATCGCTGTTTTACACATAGATATAATTAGATTCAAACAGTTGCTATGCTGTTAAAGTGACCCATTACTGTACGATTTTTGAGGTCGTTAATCTAGTGCATTACTGAATAAAATGCAAAAAATACTATTATCTATTATTTATCTCAAACACTAGTAGTACATTACGAATATCGATAGCTGATATCGACCTCAATAATTCAGATAGTTTGGTAAGAATTTTGTTCACTTATTTTTCGGTCTTAAATTATTATTTTATGCAATTAAAAAACGTAAATAAAAAAATATGGTTTTAGAATAATGTCAGGACAATAATGACTCTGGAAAAAAATTTAAGTAACTTTAAATTACGTACATATCTACACTATATTAGCAACACAAATGTAAATACTTAGTCCATATGACCGTTTCCTATAACGAATTACTAAATAACAGTAACCTACATTCCTCCTCGGTACTGTATACAGGGGATTCTATAATTAACTAGCATGCATCCTCAATTTATGTAATACTTCTACATATATTCTTTGACTGATGTCCAATTCAGCAGCCCCGTATTTCCAATTCCACTAATCCGGAGATTATTTGAATACGTTTCAATAATATCAATAATTCAAGCGTAGATGAATTGAAAATATTTTCAACAATAACGAAGAAAATTAACCGAACTACTTCCACGTGAACACAAAACAATATCAGACACAATAAATGTCGGATTTCGAGTCTGATTAAATTACTGAAATTTCTAAGTACCTATAAAAGATTGTATTGTCGTCTCATGTACCGAACAATGGGCCATTTAAAATTTCATCTGCGATTCTCTTTGCTAGTGCTTACTAAGAAATCGATGTGGATCAACTTCGGAAGATTCAGTTTTAGTTTTTAGCAATATTCCACTGGCAATTTCACGGGATAGGAAATTTTCACGTAGAGCTCATTCGATTGATTGAGAGTTTCTGTGGACTTGTGCTCCATATTAACATTATCCGGTTATGCAACATTTTTCAGGAGATCGTAGAAATATTCTTAGCAATGAGATTTTTTTATACTAGAGGAAGTGAAAAGTGGTATGAAATATATTTGAAAATTTTAGACCTGTCTTTTTATACCAATTACATACCGTAATTTCGACAGTTGCCCATGGCAACCTTCAAATTTTTCAGAAATTTTTTTCCTTCTGCCAAACTAGACAAACAAAATTAATAAGTGGAATTTTTTTGACAGCTATCATATGGTTCAAAACCTTTTTTTTTCTTCTTGGCTCTGACACTCGTCATTCGGCCAGTCACAACAGGAACAAACTATTAATATATAAAAAAAAATATTCATCTCACTCACACCTATCCACACCTAAGAGAAGACAAAATTACCTACCTAAAAAAAATACAATAAGGATATACATACAGGGTAACTCGCTTGTTGTCTAGGTGCCCATCAAGACATTATAATTTATCACAAACAAAACTAGGCCACGGAAAGATAGGAATAACTACAATTGGGATAAACAGAGGTAAACAAATCTGGTTCAAACATTCACAAGCATACCTTTGATTCGTATATGAATTACATCAGAACCTTATATACTTCCATATGGTAGATATTTAAGGGTGGGAAAAATCCGATTCTTATTAAATCAGTAAATCAGTAAGGTTTTGAGTTTCTTGGGAATATATGCAGTTAAAGAAAATATGATTCAGATCACTTTTGATATGACAGTGTTGACACAAGCCTGTGTCAAGAATTTTTATTTTATATAAAGGTGCCGGATAACATGCGTGTCCAAAGCGTAGTCTAACAATAGTTGTAATGTATTTACGTGGGCAGGAATAAGAATTGAACCAACAACAATTCGGAATTTTTTGTTGAATTGATGAATATTGGGTATTAGATATTTTACAATAATCGTTCCAAGACTTTTTCCATAAACAACTTTGTTTTTGTCTAGAATTAGCAAATACGTCTGGTACAGTGAGTGGATAGATAGATAAGGTGCCATTTTCTGCTGCATTTTTAGCTAAACGATCTACATGTTCATTATCTTTAAGTCCTATATGTGCTTCGATCCATATCGGCTGTACATGTTTATTATCTTTTTTTAATTGAAATAACATTTTTTTTATATAGAATATATAAAGATTATCTGATGAAGCAGGTATAGTTGGATTTTGTATAGCTGTTAAGACAGACAGAGAATCAGCTAATATAATAGCAGAACTTTTCTGGACGAAGAAAAAATTTTTAACGATTCATAGATGCCCACAGCTTCAGCGCTGAAAACTGAGAAATCTGAGGGGAGCTTAAACAATTTTTCGACATTATCACCTGGAATGTAGAACGCACAACCAGTTCCATATAAACTTTTGGAAGCGTCAGTATATATCTGTATGGAATCAGAATAATTTTCTAATATGGAGTTTAAAATTGTAAGACTTATCATAGGATTAACTTGATACCTAGGTTGAATGACATTAAACATATGGAGAAAGTATTCAAAATCATCTAAAGTCATATTTTTTTCTGATCTAATTACACATAGATTGTTGTTGTTTCGGAAAGCATCACAGAGAGGCGGTGAATTTTTGCAGATCCAGTAGTTGTTAGTTAAATCAAATTCGTTTAGTTTACATATATTGTGATATAAATATTCGTTGGAAGACAATTTTTATGATGAATTTATGACTAAGATGATTTCTTCTATATTTTAAGGGAGGTTCTAAAGCTTCCACGTGAAGTGGTTCAATGGGAGTAGACCTCATAGCACCCATACAAATACGTAAGGCTTTGTTTTGAAATACGTCAATTTTTTGTAAATTATTTTTACTTGCGGATCCATAAAGTGTACATTCATAATCTATTATGGATATAATGTATGATCTTTAAAAAAGTAGCGAAGTCGACACATCATTTCCCCACCAAGTTTTAGAAATGGATTTTAAAAAATTCATACCTCTGTTGCATCTATTCAATATATGTTCGATATGGGGTTTCCAGGTTAACTTCCTATCAACTATCATTCCCAAGTATTTTATTGATTTACAAAAAGGAACCGCTTGTGTATTCAACTGAATCGTATCGATGTTCGGGATGTTATGTCTAGAAAAAATGCAAACTGATGATTTCGTGGGAGATACTTCAAAACCATTTTTAATGAACCATTTATAAGCCGATCCATATATTTTATCTAACGTATCTACAGCATCGTTATATTTTTTGGCCTCTGAATATAAGCAAAAATCATCCGCATACTGAATTATTTTCGGGGTGATATTTTCAACGTGAATACTTTGAAAGTCAGCCGTATACAAATTAAAAAGCAGAGGACTCAATACTGAACCCTGAGGTAGTCCTGAAATATTATAACGAGGTCCTATGAGGTGATTATTATGAGTTCTTATATACAATTTTCTATGAGAATAAAAGTTAGTGATTGCATCAGTTAATCGAATCGGTATTAGGAAGGTATTAATCATTTTTTCTCTCAGAATGGGTAAGCAGACGCTATCATAAGCACCTTCGATATCTAGGCAAAGTGTAGGTAAATATCTATTGGTGGAATAAGTATTTTGAATATCGGTAACGAGAGTTGTTAGAGCGTCAATTGTACCACAACCTTTTCTGTAGCCAAACTGGGTTCTTGGAAGGAGTTTTTTTCTGAAATAACCACTATTCAATATGTGCTTAATGGTACGTTCTAAAGTTTTCAACATACAAGACATAAGTGATATAGGGCGATAGGATTCAGCATGATTGGGATCTTTACCTGGCTTGAGAATAGGAATAATGATGACATCCTTCAACTCATTAACTATGGATAGATTATTCAGTATGTCATCAAATACATCAATCAACATACATTTAGCAATAACAGGAAGGTTATCAATCATAGGATATTCAATTTCATCAAGTCCTGGACTAGTACTGATGCGATTTTTAAGAACATAGTTTAACTCTGTTAAAGTTATGGGTTTTGTAAGAAAATGGTTTTGATCACTAGATGAAGTTAGATCAGGAAATAACATAGCAGCAAAGAGAGGAGAAATTTTGTCAAAAAATTCTGCCATCCAGATATCATCTATAGGCTTGACGTTGGAGATTGGTTTCCTATAAATCTTTCTAGCTTGTTTCCAAAGAGAAGAAGACGAAACAGACTTATTAAGAGAAGAAACATATTCAATCCAGTTTTGTTTAGCTATAGCTTTAAATTTTTTTTTGTTTTTGCCATCATTTCTTGACAAAGGAAAAAGTTTTGGAAATTCGAACTTTTTTTATAAGTCGAAAAAGCCAAACCGAAAGAGAAGCACTCTGGCGGTGCCTTCCCGGGTTGGAACATTCCAAAAAGTTCCTGGGGAACTTTGACACTGCTAGGTCCAAAAAATATTTGGACCTCAGTGAAGATAAGCTACATCTCCTCACGGGCTTTCTTACAGGACACTGCTGCCTTAGGAAGCACTTAATAAGAATAGGTGTAGCAGAGATTGACGAGTGTAGATTCTGTGGAGAGGAGGATGAAACTCCTGATCACCTAGTTCTGGAATGCCTCGCCATTGCAAGCCAACGCAAGAAATGCTTTGGACAAGAAACTTGTAAGAGTGAGGACCTAACCTCGTTGAAGCCGTCCCAAATACTAGAGTTCATTAGAACCTTGGAACTGGAAGGCGAGCTGTAGTAGTAGCGACAACAGCTCTGATAGGGGGGGGCACAATAAACCTTTGGTTTCAGTGCACTGTAACCCCGTTAAAATCTAATCTAATCTAATCTACTGTGTATACAACTACGAAGTTAAAAGTAATCAAGCAGTAAACCTTAAGGCCGTCATCTCACCCGCCTTTCCCCTACTCAGAAGTTATTCATTTTTAGGAAAGCTTTTCTCTTTTATAAATTAAAGTACATAAAATTGTATGTCAAATAAGCACCACATATTTAAAATTAAGTAAAGTAGTATGGATGATATGCAAGTTCAAAAAATTACCATATTAAAAATAAAACGCCATTGTGATGTAAATATGTTATAAAAATGTAAAAAATTTAGTGAAAGTACAAAAAGTTTTGATGTAAGTTATACTCGTATAAAGTTATTATATCTGTTGGTTAGACCTGAATTGGATGTAGTTTTTTATTCAATGTTTATTGGTTCATTGATGACACAGGATTATATGGTACACCCTCCTTTTCTAGTTTAGTTTTAAAGATAATTGATAGAAATTTGGGACATAATATATTCTTACTAAAATGTTAATTAGTAAATATATTGGATGTCCCAAACTTCAGTCCTAAATTTCAGTCAACTATCTTTGAAACTAAAGGAGAAAATGGGGGTGTACCATCATCCTGTGTCATTCGGTATAGATATTCAATGTATATTTGATATCCAGAATATCCACGTACGTTGGATACATTGAATACTAAAACATCTGCTATGGATGTGCAATGTAGGTCCAATATATATTCGAGGGAGGTCCATTTTGTGTCCAAGAGGGGCGGCCATTGAATGTACAATGGGCGCTTTTTGAACCAGTGAATGACATCCAATGAACGTCCACCATTCTTATTTTGGAGACAACTAAGACGTACATTGGTCGTCATAAGATATTCCAACGGATGTACAAGTACGTCCAATGGAAGTTCTCAAAGGACGCCCATTGAATGTCCAAAGTGGTGTCGTGTGGGCCTCCGCTGGACGTCCATTGGACGTTTTACATACCGTAAGGGACGTCCAATGGATGATTTGAATATCTGAAAGGAACGTTTATAGGATGTACATGTCCTGTGTTGGACGGTGCCCTGTTATTTCTATTCGACCGGTAAGTGCAGTCATGGGTCCAGTTACCGATTTAAACATGCTGCCTCGGCTACACAGAAGTTCTAGGAGGAACTTCCTTTTAAGGAGGGGGGTAATGTTACGAAATCACACACTGGTCTATTGCCGGAATCCGACTCTGTCTACGCTATGAGAGTTAAAATTTTGGAGAGTACGCCGTGATTTTTTCGAACTGTTCAACATTATTTTTTGCGACTATTCTTATCTAGAAATTTCCAGTGAGGGACATTCTTTTTGTGACCAGTCTTATCTAGACAATTCCGATTGTTTTTGTGAGCCGCAGTCTAGAAGGATTTAGAAAAAAGCACTTAATATATAAGAGAGGCTACCTACCATCGGAGTTAGTTTATAATTTGACTTCGTAAGATAAACAGTAAACAAGTGAATATAAACTAAGTCTAAGTAAAGAAACATTAGTGAGGTGCTATTATGAATTAGGGTAAGTGAATATACTATGTATATAATATAAATTAGTGAATAGTTTAGTGCATAAATAAATTAAGGGTGTACACCTACCGTGTGCATGAATTTATCTCACCCTTCGTAATAAAAACGTTTGAAGAAATAAGAAAAACACTCTTCTTCTTCTTCTACTTCTTGGAGATCTGTCGATTAGTTACTTCTGAAGCTGCCTCTGCATCTTTTCCTGGGAGGTGGATTGCCAGCTATCTTTCCACCTTTTAGGTGGTCTCCCGGGAGGTCTTGAGCCGGGCGGGTTGTTTTCTAGGACTATTCTCGTCCTTCCGTCTTACATGGTTGTACCACTGCCTCTTACGTTGTCTTCCCCATCTCACAATATCCTGTATCCCGCACTGCTCTCTGACATCTGTGTTTCTTACTCTGTCTCTTCTTGTTTTCCCCACTATTGTTCTCAATGTTTTCATCTCGGCCACCCTTAATATTTGTTTCGTCTTGTTGGTGTCCTCACGGACTTCCGTGCCGTACGTCATGATGGGTCTGATACAAGTCTTGTAGATTCTAATTTTGCTATCCTTGCGCATGTACGGGTTGGACCAGACTATATCTCGTAGGCATCCTGATAGTGCGGATGCTTTGTTAATCTGGCTTCTTAGGTCTTTAACTGGGTCGTGGGTACTTGATATATCTATGCCCAGATATCTGAATTGCGTCACCTGTTCTATGGGATTGTCCTCCACCACCAGCTTACATCTGAGCGGATCCATCGCGATTGTCATACAATTGGTTTTGCTGATAGAAATGTTCATATTGAGTTGGCGGCTTACCAGAAAGAACTGGAAGAGCTGTCTCTGTAGGTCGTTTTCTGATTTGGCGATGATTGCTGCATCATCAGCGTAGCACACCATACCAACTCTTTTGTTGCCCAGTCTGTATCCGAGGTTGAGACATGTCACTTTGTTTATAATTTTATCCATGAGGAGATTAAACAAAAAGGGACTTAGACTGTCACCCTGTCTAATTCCTCCCGGTGTTGGGATATTTTCAGTGAATTGATCTCCTACGTTGACCTTTGTTACGTTATTGTTATGTAGGTTATGGATTATCTTCGTTATGTTTGCTGGTACCTTATTTATCATTAATATCTGTAAAATATCCACCAATCGGACCCTATCAAACGCCTTTGTTAGGTCAATGAAGCAGATATACGCTGGCATATTATTTGATTTGATATTATATTATGAACACTGCGTCTTTTGTGAAGCCCTGTTGTTCTTCAGCGTTCTTAATTTGTGTCTCCAGTTTGTCCTTAAGAATACTCGTGAAAAGTTTCATTACCGTATTCAAGAGAGTTATTCCTCTATAGTTTTCTGGGCAGGTTTTTAGTACTTTCTTGAATACAGGTATGGTGATGTTGTTATGCCATTCGTCTGGCGTTTCCGTTTTGTTAAATAGTTGCGATAGTTTCCCTGCAAGTTCGGGGCCTCCATATTTTAAAAGCTCGTTGGAGATGCCGTCCGATCCAGGTGATTTTCTGTTTTTCAATTTCTTGAGTTTTGCTTCCACCTCTTCATCAGTGACCGTACCACTTATATCTGTTTCGTATTTGTTTATATTCGGCATTTCCTCAGCATCGTGAAGCTCTTTATAATGCTGTCTCTATTGGTACTCACATTACAATATAAAAAACAAATTAGGAAAATATATCAAAAAAGGAATGTTTGCATCAAGCTCGAATGTGTTGCAGTACGACTCTAAAATCCTCAGTTTCCGTTGTAACGCGAAAAATTCGCCGAGCTATCGGAGGTTTAATGTTGGCAAGCTTGTCGACGGGGAGATTTCAGAGCGCTGACCGCTCGAAGTTAAAAATTCAGTTCTCCTTGTGCTTTCAACGTGTAAACACACATTCCAAGTGTTAAATTTTGCATGTGCTCTGGGAACCATAACATTATTTCACAAAATCCTGATAAATTCTATCTAGGGGAAAAAAATATCGCTTAATATAACAGCAGATAGGTCTGACCCGATAATCTACTGATACAGGGCGTGCCGATGACCAAAGGATACCAGTAGAATTGGTAGAATTAGGAAACCACCTGGAAAATTTCTGTAGACGGCTTGTTAGTACGACTCACTATCAAGGGGGGTTTTTGATTTGGATTTTAATTAGCTGATTGAAGCTTGCGGAGTCAGTGAGACCAGTTCCAGGAGAGTTGGAATATTCTGGAGCGACTTCAGTTGCTGTTCTGGGTCCGGAAGAAGCATAAGTGAACAGTTTTCCTTCTTATTTTTCATACATTTGTACATTCACTTTATCCGTCAGATTTCACAATTTTTTTATGTGAGGTTTTTATTTTTCTCTCTTTTTTTTGCGGCAATTAGTATAATTTCATTTTCACTTGTGTTTAAAATTGTAATAATTTATTTCATAATTTTAAAATATCGGGCTGTTGACTCTAAACGCTAGGAAAGCACGGTACGTACCAGGATGCTGCGTTATTTAGTTAAGTCTTCGAACTCGGACGATTTTATGTGAATAATTTTGCGCCGTACATAATTTCGATTTATATATTTTTTAGCATCGCTAAGCTTGTTTGCTATTCAAATTTTATCCCTATGCATTCATTTATATTTATATTCATATTCGTATAAATTGCGGAAGTGTGAACCCATGTAACTGTGACATTGGTAATTTTGGTATTAGATTTTTCATGGTATTTCGAGAAATTGTACATGAACTGTTTGGTCGCTTCCCTATAATTGTGAATTTGAGACATCGGTGTAGTTTGGTGCCCTCAGCTCTTCTGCACCTTGAGTTGAAGCCTTCAGCTCGGCTCAGATGTTATAGAACCTGCTTATCAGTTATTTATTTATTTAAACTGTGACTTTTACTGTAAACTTGTAATAAATACTTGAAAAGAGAGCTATGGTCCAAAGTGATTAATTAAAAACTTCAATCAGGGGATACTTGCTGACTTTTATTTTTTTTATAATAACTTACCTATCAGTTTAACCTTTGGAGTGTGTAGTTAGTGTTGTTAACCCACTGAGGAGTTGTGGGCTAACTTAAGAAGTCTTGGGTGCTTGCCAAAACTTCTCTGGCGACCTTTTTGAAAACCAATTAACTTTTTTTGAAGAATCCACTCCTTCTTCGACTCGAAGCTTGTCGACTGGCTAGCACGGATTGTACCACGTGAGACAACCCGCACATCTATAGCGAGCACTGAGAGGTTGCGTTTTTCTCGTTATACAGTTCCATTTGTATTTGTGGCTCTACCAACAGTACTAGATCGTCATCGTATTAATAACATCTATTTGTTACTCCTTTTATCCAAAGTAACTCCCTTATTGCATTGGTTCTGGAAATAACTATCAATATCGGAAACAAATATCACGAAGAGCAGTGGTCTGAGCGGATGCCCTTGTAAAACACCATGAGTTATTTGTACTTTCTTTGAACTACTGCTTTCTTGTTCTACAAATAGTGCTACTTGGTTGTATATTGCTTTAAATATTCTAGTAATTTTTGCAGTTATTCCGTTGGAATATAATTTTCCCAGAGTATGTATATGATGGTCTAATGAATTAAACGCGTCTCTGAAATCTACAAATAGAGTATATATTTTCTTGAGGGAAGACGAAGGTAATTGTTAATTATAGCACAGGGCACAAATGTTGTCACATTTACGTGTTCTGCGGAAGCAGCTTTGGCACTCTTTTAATATTCATTATACTCAACAAAGTAAGTTAGTCTCGTCAGGTCGAATTCGACAGTCATAGTGAGTGGACGTGTTCGATTGTTTGTCATTTCACTGGAGTCAGATTTAATCTAGCTAAGTATTTTCCATTTAATAATATTTTAATTATCATATCATTATAAATTTTAAAACAACATATCTGAAAAACGTCTAATTAGTTGAATATGGGAGAAAAAACGGAGCGATTTAAAAGAATCTGGTTATTTTATCAAAGAACAGGAAAAAAAGATGAAACTTATAATATTATAGATTTAGAAAATCGTTATAGTCCAGGCGATAAAGGCCCTTTTTTGTTTTTGTGGAACTTAAAGAAAAAAACATTGGTAGGTTATTCCCTATTAAAATAGGTCATTATCTCCTTACGGATGACACATTAAAAAAGAGGTTGAGGATATTAAATCAGTAGGAATAAACCGAGTAAAAGTTATATTTAAAGCCCTGGAAACGGCAAACTCTCTTGTTAATCATTTGGTAATACAAAAAAACAATCTTATAGCATATATCCCTAGATTCTATACTCACAAAAAAGGCCTTATAAGAATGGTGGATACTTGCTTCGACGAAGAGTATTTACTGAATGCGATTATTTCCAATAAAAAAGTAGTAGGTGTACAACGTATGAAAAGAAAAATAATAGATTCAGATGGAAATTCTTGTCTAGTTAAAAGACAAATGATTATCGTACAATTTTTGGGCAATGAAATCCCACAGAATATACAGATCAACTTGTGTAATTTCCATTTAGAGCCCTAAATACAACCAGTGGTACAATGTTACAATTGCTTGCGATACGGCCATTCGGCCAAACAGTGCAAATCCAAAGAGAGCAGATGTAAAAAATGCACCGATATAAAGCATCGTGAGGAGGACTGTAAAGCTGACAATATCTGTATATATTGTAAAACAAATGATCACCCTTCAGTTTCTAGGAAATGCCCCGTGTTCATAAAATAAAAACAAATAAAACAGATTATGGCACAAGAAAATGTATCGTTTAGGGAAGCTGAAAATATTTACATCAACCCATCGTACGCTAAAATTGTTACAAATAACCGATTCGCGGTATTTAATAACACTAACTATTCTCCTCCCTTACCTAATTCTAATCAGACATCTTCCCAAAGTACACCAATAACCTTAAGAAAACCCGTTAACAAATCCAATATTCTTTCTCCCAAAAAACGTTAAACTTTCCCTATATCCCCCACCATAGAATCACTGCCTGTAAAGAAAAGCCCTCAATTAAAAGTAAAGATTAATTCAGTTCGCACTAACCCTTACAGGGATGAATATATGAGTTATAAAGAAAAATCAGTATTTATATTATCTACATTTGTCAAAGAATTGCAAAAAAACTTCCCCGCTACTGCAGACTCGAAAATACAAGAATTTGTAGATAATATGTACGACGCCGATAATTCTACAGAAAAGATGGATTTGAGTTATAATGGATCCGGATCCGCGTCCGCATCCGGATCCGAATCTGAATATTAACCTTCCCGTCTAGCAATCATAAAATTATAAAGAATAAACTAAGTTTATTACAATGGAACAACAGGTCATTAAAAGCAAATTAAGCTGGTTTCAGTAATTTTATTAATAAAACACATATTGAAATTATAGTAGTATCAAAATTATGGTTCAAGCCAGAGAATAATTTTGTGTTAAAAGGGTTTAACGTAATTGAAAAGTGCAGAATCGATAGTTATGGTGGAGTAGGGATCTTAATAAGGCAGGGTATATATTATAAAGAGGTAGATATTATACAATCGTTTAATGAAGATCTAGAAGTATGCGCAATTACATTGTCCTCTTTAAACATTTCGATAGTATCTTTATACCGTCCATCAGATATAGCCGCCAATTACAACGATTGGATAAATTCATTCCAGCAATTTGATTCCAATAGTATTTTCTGCGGCGACTTTAATGCACACCATGGTATGTGGGGTCCTATACCGGATGATCGGCATGGAAAAATTTTATCAGATGCAATCGATTATTTAGAGCTTGTTGTCTTGAATGACGGCACTCCTACTAGAGTTAACCCCAGGGGAAACCATTCAGCAGTTGACATATCATTAACTTCGCACGTTTTAGTAGACGGGTTAACTTGGGACGTTATAGACGACACAATGGGATCAGACCACTACCCAATAGCTATCGGAATTCAGATTAACCCAAAGTCCTTCACTGTAAATCCGTCCACAAAATGGAATGACTCTCGAGTAGACTGGGATACATTTCATAAATTGTTGGAAGCAGACAAAAATCAATTACTTGCTGGAAATAATACAAATCTTACAGACAAAGTCGCAGCATTTTTTGAGATCATTTCTTTTGCAGCAGATCGTTCGATGCCTGTTAAAAAGGCATTTACTACCGTTTCTCCTAGACCTATTTGGTGGGATGAGGAATGCGTAAGGATGGTAGTAAAACGTAAAACAGCATTAAAAAATTATAGAATTCATTCCAGTTACAATTATTATATAATATATCAAAACTTATGTGCGCAAGCGAAACGTTTATTCAAAAACAAACAACGTGGCAGTGGGATTAACTTTTTAAATAAACTTAATAAAAATACTCCTGATAAAGCCAGCCCATGGTTTTGATTTTGACACTTTCGGTAATTACTCAAACTTTCTCTTCGATAATCCTTTTGACAGTGGATTGAAAATCTCCAAATAAAACGCTAGTTCGTGCAAGATTAACTTCTGACAAGGATGACTGATTTATTTATTTAAAGTTGACAAAAATATAATTATTTACAAAGTTACTACGCCGCTTTAATCAGAAAATTGGTAGATCAGCTCGAATACTAAATGTAACTAAAATGACTAAGTACTTACAATTGGCTTTTTCCACTTCAAAACACTTAATTTTATTAATAATTATCTACTGTAATTATCCGCGCTAGGAATGAAATTACAAATTTCTTTATTTAAGGGAAGTAACGCTCTGCGTATGTGGAATAATTAATTGACACTTTTTTTGACATTTCTCTTTTTTCAATATCAATCAATTTTTTGACTGACAGGCCTTGCCTATCTAAATTTAAATGAATAATATGTTCGGACGTGTTCCGAACAACTCCTTTAACAGAAATTTGGAAATTTGTTAAAATGTTTAGCAATAAAAGTTTTCAATGCCCCAAACAACCAATTTCAAAAGATATATTTGATGATATTCTAAATAAAATAGCACCTCCATCTGCTTCTAATTTTGGGGTTAAAACAGATGTCAATTTCATATTCAATCACGAAGACGAATAGCTAGCTTCTTTCACGATTCATGAACTGGATTTAGTAATTAAAAAAGGTCTCAACACTACTCCCGGTCTAGACGGTTTTACCTACAAAATAATTAATAATTCACCTATTTCAGCTAAAAAATTTTTATTGCAATTATTCAATGATTGGTAGAGGAAGCAAAAGTATTCTGATTGCTTTAAAAATATTATAATCTGTCTCATTCTTAAACCTAATAAATACCCTGGTTTATCTTCATCATTTCGCCCCATCTCGTTGATATCTTGTATTACAAAAACTTTTGAAAGATTAATAAAATTTCGTTTGGAACATTTTGTTGAAAGTAGGTCTCTATTGCCAAACATTCAATATGGTTTTCGCAAAAGACGTGGCATTATAGACGCTGTAAGTCATTTAGTTTCAGATATAAAAATAAGTTTCTCTAAAAATTACTACACATTATGTTTGTTTGTTGATTTAACGGGGGCATATGATGTAGTTGATCTTAGTATTTTAGCAAATAAAATGGAAAATATTGGAATTGATAAAACTGTCTCTACCAATATTATTAATCTTTTTCATAGTAGTCCACATATAGTATATAATGGCTTACCGCAGGGATCTCTACTGAGCCCTATCTTATTTAACATTTACACTGCAGATCTGCACAGGTTAGTAGATGATAAATTTAACATGATTCAATATGCGGGCGATCTATGTTTTTACTTTACCCTTAGTTCTTATGAGCAATGCTTAGAAGATCTAAGAGAATGTATGCAGTTACTAATAAGTTGGTTTAATGATATCGGATTCAGTGTCCCTCAGGATAAGACTGTTTTGGTATGTTTTACTCGACACCGAGTTAGGACTGCTGGAGCTACTTACCTGGCTGATTTTAAGATTCCATTTGTCGACGAATTCAAATATCTAGGCATTATCTTAAATAAAAAACTGCTATGGACAAATCACATCAAATATGTTTAAAAAAATGTGAAAAAGGTATGAATTTGCTAAAAGTGGTTTGCTAAAAGTGGGGAGCAGACGTCAATTTGATGTATACATTCTACAAGACTTATATTCGTTCCATATTGGACTACGGGTGTACATTATATGGAGCAACATCTAAAACAAACCTACTAATTATCGACCGTATTCAATATAAAGCCTTAAAACTTTGTATGGGGTTAATGATGTCATCTCCTAACCAAGCAGTTTTGGCAGAAATGCAATTTTTAGCTGAAAAAAAAATGATTAAATAAAGAGCATTTAATATGGAAATGGTCCAGAAAATCGCTTATATAAATACGTGTAACCTTACAGTTCCGTACTGGGGAATAAAATCTACTCCTCCCTTGGCAGAGGCCATTATTAATACCAATCATGATGAAGATTTCATCTTAAATTCTCCTGAATTCCCTATATATAATTACAGTTACGAAAGTATTATATTTCGACCAACCGTCATATACCCCTTATACACCGAAATTCCTAATCTAAATAACTTCATACTTACAACTATACTGAATGATTTCGGAGACAATATAACTAAAATATTTACAGATGGGTCCAAATATGATGATGGAACAGGAGCAGCATTCTTAGTTCCAAACATTAATCATGTCGAAAAATTCAGAATAGCAGACATATTTTCGGTATACTCTGCCGAGGCTCTTGCAATAAAACAATGCTCAATATGGTGCACACTAAATCCAGTGCAAGCAGCTGCTATAATGACAGACTCAAAATCGGTTTCACAAGCTATCGAAGGCTCTCCAATAAACATTTATAATCAGGAACTGATTTTAGAAATAAAAAACTTATTGTATCAATTAAAAATTAACAATAAACAAATTGCTCTCATATGGGTAAAAGGCCATAGCAGCGTTATAGGCAACGAGAAGGTAGATCACCAGGCAAAAGAAGCTGGCAAATTAAAAGAGTTAGTAAACTTTTCCTGTCAGGCTGACGCAATTAACAGACATAAAAAATCCATTAGAAACAGATGGAGAGAAGCTTACAATAACAACAGCAAAATATCTAAAAGCTTCTATTTCCAGCTTCATCCAAATCTTCCAAATGACATTCCTCATATAACAATATTTGATTATAGGAAAAAATATGTAACAATTATAACGCGACTAAAACTAAACTATGGCCGTTTCCCCGCTCACCTACATAAATTGGGTATTCTACAGTCTCCATTGTGCAAGTGCGACAACGTGTCGATAGGTGTTACTATACTCCGTTTTTAAAAGGCATGGAGTAATAGATCACTCATTTTGGCCGGAACCATAGGCGTACCACATTTAGTCATTTAAAAAAAGTTAAGGCTTCTAAAATTATCTCATTTCCGAAAATAACCGTTTTGTAATATTATTTAAAATGAAATTTCAAATTATCAATAATATAATAAACTGTGGATTATATCACTGACATCAATTTTCCAGAAAATTTATTATTATGTATAAAAGGGCGTAGACGAGTCCCTCCACTAAGCTCCAGGTAGTTATAATCCTACATACATTAAATAATAGAATAAATGTTAATAACGATTTTATACAAATACATACATATATATATATATATATATATATATATATATATATATATATATATATATATACATATATCCAAACCAACCCCATTTGCCGATTATTTCACCCAATTAGCAGGTAATTGAAGGAACTTGACAAACAGGTAGCTCAAAAATGGTTTTATTATTGTGAAATATAGTCTTTTCAGTTCTAAGAAAATGCCCCCATAATACAATGTACTTAGTAGAACTTTTCAACCATAAAAGTAGCGGAAAGGTTGAATATTTTCAATTTACAGTTCATCTGTTCTGGAGAAACTGCTGTGTTGATTGATTTCCCCATTATTACTGTTATTTGTTATTATTTTTACCGTTATTGTTAACTGGTGTTTATTTTTGTTCATATATACAAGTTCTCTTCTCATCACACGAGACAAACACCTAACTACACCTTCCAACTATATAGTGTTCCAACCAAATTCGACCAGATATGGAAGATTTATCACCATCTAAGCGACCTAAAGTTGGCCCATTGTCGCTGAACGAAAAAAATCTGATATTAAATCGCTATTCCTCGTTGAAGAACGAAGAAATTAGAAGGAAAATCATGAATTTGACAGGAAGTGTTGATGAAACTGTGGAGATTACTGCAACAATGATGGGTGTTTCAAAAACAACAATTTCTAATTTAATGAAGGAGAAAAAAAATGGAAACATCACACCCCCAGCAAAGTCCCTAGGCCGACCCAAACTTGAAATGCATGACGACTTGAAGAATGGAATAAGGCGTAAGGTGCATGCTTTTTTCTTTAGAAAACAGATCCCATCTCTCTCCAAAATTATGGCTTCGGTTCAAGAAGATTCAGATTTTCCGAATATGTCTCGAAGTACATTATGGAAAATTTTGAAGGAACTTGAATTTGAATATAAAAAAATTATCGGAACGCAATGTTGATTGATAGAGACGACATTGTCATTTGGAGGAGGAGTTATTTGCGCAATATTCGGAAAGCAAGACTAGATCAAAAACGAATTTATTATTTGGATGAGACTTGGTTAGATTAAGGTCATACTGTTTCAATGTTTTGGCAAGACACGAATGTCAAAAGTCGGAGGCAGGCAGCTCTTGAAGGGTGGTCAACAGGCCTCAATCCACCAGCAGGAAAAGGACGTCGACTCATCATTACTCATATCGGAAGTGCCGAAGGTTTTGTTAAAAGTGGATTGTTGTGCTTTGAGTCGAAGCAAACCGGAGATTATCATGAAGATATGGATGCAGACGTTTTCGAAGAATATTTCTCACAAATGTTAGATCTAATTCCAACGGGCTCAGTAATTGTTATGGATAACGCAAGGTTAGTGAAGAAATTACCTTCAACTGCATGGCGTAAACAAGATATCCACGATTGGCTAACCTCGAAAAATATTGAATGCCCAGATAACCCGCTGAAAAATGAGCTCTTGCAACTGGCCAATTCACATAAACACAAATATAGTAGATACGTTGTAGATCAAATGGCATCAGCGCGTGGTATAACGGTGCTTAAGCTTCCTCCTTATCACTGTTAACTCAATCTCATAGAATTAATAGGGGCCCAAGTGAAAGGGGAAGTTTCAAGAAAGAATACGACATTCAAAATGAGTGACGTAAAAGTTTTATTCGAAGACGCGTTAGGTAACGTAACCAAAGAAAACTGGAAGAAATGTGTTGAACACGTGATACAAGAAGAACTAAATATGTGGGAAATGGATCATATAAGTGAATACATGATTGAACCATTTATAATCAATGTTAATAATGGAAGTTCAACAGAATCGTCTGATTCTGATATATAGACTAGTTATTGTGTTAGTTATTACTATTATTTGTTAGACTTTTTTTTTATAAATATTACATTAATTCGTACTTTATTCCTGCATTTTTCTTTTTTCCTCTCCCATTGTAAACGGTATATTAGTAGTAAAGTTGATACCTACTGCAAAAAAATTTGCTATTTTTTATATGATATTTTATGTTTACTGTTTATTAATAGGAATACAAAAAATGTGTTTTTATTGAAACGATATTGTGAACTCTTTTGAATAGTTTCCGTAATTATAATTTCATAGTGCCTTCATATTCATATACCAAGTTTGTTTTGTCCTGATTGCACGCCTCTGAGTATTGAATTGTATATTTGTTCATTCAAATACAATAGAGCGACCCTTTCAATACAATAGGTGACCCAACCGAATACAGAGTTACGGGGTGTCTACCTGAAATTCGTAACAAATGAGAAATTTTAGTACAAAATTAGATAAACTTCGGAGATATTTTATTATACACCCTGTATCGGTTTTGCATACCTAATGAGCTTTTATTACTCCATGCCTTTTAAAAACGGACTGTAATCATATATTTCTGGATTGTAAGCAAAACAAAGTGGCTATATCGAATTTATATATCTCTTCAAGGAACAATAACTTTCCTTTTCCATTGAATATGAGTTCTCTCCTGGCATGCATAAATAAAGATACTTCCGATGCAATAATAAACTTCATTAAGGAAGCAAGAATAGATCTGTAAGTATATTCATATGACAAAAAAAAATCTGTGGCCAATAGTCTTCGACTGAGGCCATCCCTGTCTCCCCACACACACACACACACACACACACACCCACAAGTTAGTCTCGTATGAATTAATTGGGTGAAAAGTTTAATTTTTTTGATTGAAAAATATTGTATAGAATTACTACTAAAGTAGGAGAAGTGGGAATCTTAAGCACTCCACTTCTTATATTTTAATGATGACTCGTCAAAATTAACTTATACCTGAATGCCTTCAGATCTTTCATAGGTGAAAAGAAAAAAGTCTTTCGGACTCTGATATCATTTTATATAATTGAATGAACCCATATTTTTCAAAGTTAATAAATTACTCGCTAGCTCCATGTCATATTGCCATCTTGACGACGAATTCACGAAAATTAAATGAAAAATATTATGAATGTTAACGTGATGAAGATTGCGGGAAACCTACGAGTTGAAAACAGATCCGATTTCACTCTAGCGGTTACGGTAATTGATGATATCTGGGACATGTATTTATTTCCGTCTTTAAATTATAGTCAATTTCAGAAGCAAGCAATCTCGTTATGTCTCAAAATGCAGAACCGCAAATACAAGAGATTCATAAAGGGTGGCGAGCGGCCATATTTTAGGAAAGTATGTGATATTGCCTTATCAAGTAAGTGGATAGGATGGGGGAGTATTTTTCTATGGCTAGCAAGGTCACTAGACCTTACAGTTATAGATTTCTATGTACTGGAAAGAATCAAAGATTTAGTTTTTAACAAGTGTAACTATAAGTGAAAACATATTTTTCTTGCTGTAATTCAGACTAGTGTTAATTCTATTACTCAAATAAACGGGTTTAAAGATTAAAATTTGTCCGGTTCTGGCAACTGTAGCCTGAACAGTGAAAGTGACAGTTCTTGTGATGAAAACAGATTTTAATTGATCAGTTAACAAAAAAAAGATATTCAAAAAATGTAAACCAATAAATTATATTCCATGTATGAACATTGTTCCAATAGTGATTAATATTCAAATTTTTATATAAATAATTTATCAGGGAAAATGAATTTTGTAACAAATATATAAATCGAAGTTAATCACTCCTATTATGTAATCCAACAACCGGGAAAATATATTGTTAAATTCGGTATATTCCTTGTTTGCTTATTGTTATGAACAACTCTATTGAAACTCGGAAATTATTGTGTTCGATTGTCAACAATAGATCGGCTATTGGAAATTAATTATGGCAGATTGTTTTCCATTTCATTTTGTCCCGCATTGAGAAATGTGTTCAGATGATCAATTTTAATGAAAGCCCTTGATTTTTGTGTACAGAACTGGGAGACTAAATTTCTAACCAATTCCAATTTGCTTTATTGATATTTACAAATTAGACTGAACTAGAGTAATGAAATCAAGTGGAATATTTCTATTTATAAAAATGATTTGTAGAACTAACAATATTTGCTAGAATATAATAACATGGGATTTTTTAATTAATTGCTGCTCCTATTGATATTTCAAAGCGGAGATTGGAAATTAAAAAGTTATATTCACTCAAGATGAAAGTTAAATATAAAGAAACTTGTTTTCGTATCATTACCGAATTTTTATTCCACCATTTTTTTCGCTGATTAAATTGAAAAGAGAAGATGAATATTTTATACAGTTTCCCTCCCCAGATTTCTTTTTATTATGGCCAAATTAACTTAATTTATACAGGGTTATACTTTGTTTGTATCAAAAACGAACTTTCGCAAAAAGTATTCTTACAATAGATATTAAAAACAATTAATATCTAATTAAAAGGAATATCTCATCCATACCTCAAATGTGACTAGTATTAAAACAATGAAAAACTCCAAGTCAAAATATCACAGATTTATTTTATATATAAGTGCTGAGCAACTAGTTTCGGCCCTAACTGGCCATCTTCAGGCTACAAAGTAATGTTTTGGTAAGGAAGAAAACATTAATCAATCATCTTACCTAAATGATGGTAATTATTAGTGGGGAAACAAACATCCACACATAGCGCCGATGAAAGGAAGGATGTTATTTATGTTAATGGAAAGCGCAACAGCTATAGACGCATGTTACCCCCTAAATAAAAGCTACCGATAAAAATTGTGATAAAGTAAAGCGTAAACAAAATTTGTTCTTCTTTACTCTGTGAAAAAAGAAGAATAGTCAATAAACTAAAAGTAGTAGTCTATTCAAAAGATAAAAGAGAAGATTATGACAGTAGTATTTAACTTAAAAGAGTGAATAAAATTGTAAACAATTGTAAATAAAGATATTTCTATAGTAACTTACATATAGATGGTGAAATATTATCAACAGAGATTGTTACAATAGCAGTACTTAACAGTATTAAAACTACCTAAAAGCAAAGGAATACACTAAACAATCAAAAATAATCAAAATGGGAGATTGAGGAAGATGTATGGATCTTTTGGTCTTAGTTGCTCATTAAGACAAACGGCGTTGTTATCAGAACTAATCCGGTTAATCTCGAAGATCTCGAGTTAATTCATCCTAGGACCTTTAACGCACCTATGTAATCTACACGCATCTGATAAACAAAAATTGTGGTTTTCAGATATAATGTGATTTGCAAAAGCTGATGGTGAAGTAGGTGGGTCTGTATTTTGAAATCTTTTAACAAAACTAAGATGTTCTTTAATTCTAGTGTCTAACAAACGACCAGACTGACCGATATATACAGCATTACAGTCCTGACAGCTCAATTTATATATACCAGGAGAATGCAACATCGGAACAGAATCCTTGGTGTTAACCAAAAAAGATTTTAGATTGTTATCACTTTTAAAGCCAAATTTAATGTTATACTTCTTGAAAATGTTACCAAACTTATAAGATACGGGGCCAAGGAAATGTAAAGAACCAACATACTTAGATACATCATTGTATGAAGTGTTATCGTGTAATGTATTGGTAGGAAAAGTTAGTTTAAATTTATTAAAATGTCTAATGTATATTTTGTTGAATAAAGAGAGTGGAAAGTTATTATTAATTGCAATTTGTTTGACAATATTGATTTCCTTATTGAAGGCTTCCTGTGACAAAGGCAATGAAAAAGCCCTATGTGAGAGACTATCAAAGGATGCAACTTTATGTGACTGGGAGTGGTTAGAGTGAAAATTAATGACTGTGTCCGTTGTGGTAGGTTTACGATAGATCTGAAAATCCAACTTTCCAGAACCAACATCTCTAGTGATCAACAAGTCCAAGAAGGGAATACTATTCTCAAACTCAAACTCCATTGTAAATTTAATTGTAGGATGAAGATTGTTGATAAAATCTAAGAAAGAGAAAGCCTCTTGTTGGGTACCGTTAAAATGAACTATACAATCATCAACATAGCGGTAGTAAAAGACTATATACCTCTTAAAAAAGGGATCATTAACATAAGTTTCTTCCAAATTATTCATGAAAATTTCAGCAAGTAAAGGGCTCAAATTAGAACCCATAGCCAAGCTTGTAGTCTGTTGGTAAAATTTGTTGTTAAATTGAAAAAAGTTATATTGTAAAGCCAATTGGAGCATGTTCACCACTTCAGATATGACATTAGGGCACAAATTATTGGAAATCAACAGGGTCTCAACTAAATTTATACATTCTGAAGGAGGTATACTGGGAAAAAGATTACATACATCTAATGAGAGCAAAAAAGAGTAAGATTTAGGAAGCTTAATGTTAGAAGTTTCATTACATAGGTCCAATGAATTTTTTATAGAGAAATTAGTTAAGTCTTTAAGTAAATTGTTAAGGAAACAAGAAAGTTTAGAAGTTGGTGAATTCAAGAAGGAAACAACTGGCCTAATGGGTACATGCTCTTTATGAATCTTCGGCAATCTATAGAGCAAGGGTGTGATTGGTGCCATTTGTGTTAATTGGTAATGTTTAGTATCAAACAAATCTAGAGTATCGGTGCATGTCTTAAGTTTATTCTTGAGCTCATTATGAGGGCCGAAACTAGTTGCTCAGCACTTATATATAAAATAAATGTGTGATATTTTGACTTGGAGTTTTGCATTGTTTTAATATCTAATTACTTAAAAATTGGTTCATAATTCGATATATATATATATATATATATATATATGTGCATAGATATATGCATATATATATATATATATATATATATATAATGTGAAGGTATGTCTTTGCTGATCAGTTACAATGTAACTTCTGTGTAGATTTTTTTTAGGGAATAGCAGCAATAAAACGTATACGTGTACTCTTTTAAGTATTTAATCCAAGCTTTCGAGTGAATTTTCACCCATCATCAGGGAAGCTACATAAAAATATACTTTGTTAAAATAATCTAAAATGTTATACAAAACAACATTTACTTACAAACTTACTGATATTGAAACGTGATTAACAGTGGTAAAAAATGGAATGGCCATCGACAACACCAACAACTATGTCTATTATTAACTCACACTATATCACATTTCATTACAATATAAATATATTACATTTTACATTATTTTAACAAAGTATATTTTTATGTAGCTTCCCTGATGATGGGTGAAAATTCATTCGAAAGCTTGGATTAAATACTTAATAGAGTACACAGATACGTTTTATTGCTGCTATTCCCTAAAAAAGAATATATATACATATATATATATATATATTTATATATATATAAATCAAAAATCTCTCAATATCTTAGGGATTCCGTCGTAAGTAGGGCTGAATGAAACTCTTATTTACTACCCAACGTTTCGAAAAATTTTATTTTCTTTTTCAAGGCTGAAATATGGACACGTTGGTACATTTCATTAATTAACAATTTTTTATACTTACGTGTAAAGTGAGTTAATAAATATTAAAATAGTTCATACTCGGAACAACAAAAAAAAATATATTTTATGTATAGATACTTTTTAAGTACTAATTCAAAAGGATCTTTTTGATTTGAAGGAACATTATATGTCACAGTTTGAGTGACAGTTTTTTGGTTGAGACATAACCTAGTTGATGTGTTCAACTTTATGACTTAAGAGACAGTCTTCATTATTAGTAGCATGACTTGTCACTTAATCATGATCCTATGAACAAAGGAAGTCCTATATATCATATATTCTCCCTTGTCAACGAGCAAAAGTTGTAAGGTATAATACTCTCACTAATTACCCCACTCAACCTCACGATAACAAGAGTGGGGTAATTAGTGAGAGTATTATACCTTACAACTTTCGCTCGTTGACAAGGGAGAATATATGATATATAGGACTTCCTTTGTTCATAGGATCATGATTAAGTGACAAGTCATGCTACTAAAAATGAAGACTGTCTCTTAAGTCATAAAGTTGAACACATCAACTAGGTTATGTCTCAACCAAAAAACTGTCACTCAAACTGTGACATATAATGTTCCTTCAAATCAAAAAGATCCTTTTGAATTAGTACTTAAAAAGTATCTATACATAAAATATATTTTTTTTTGTTGTTCCGAGTATGAACTATTTTAATATTTATTAACTCACTTTACACGTAAGTATAAAAAATTGTTAATTAATGAAATGTACCAACATGTCCATATTTCAGCCTTGAAAAAGAGAATAAATTTTTTCGAAACGTTGGGTAGTAAATAAGAGTTTCATTCAGCCCTACTTACGACGGAATCCCTAAGATATTGAGAGATTTTTGATTTATCTACCGTCAAGAATACCATTTTGCTTCATATATATATATATATATATATATATATATATATATATATATATATATATATATATTTATAAATTTCGATTTTCTACTACACCTGTTTTAGTCGAAATTTCAATAATTTCGACTTATTGGCCTGACCGTTCTTCGAAGGGCAAAACAACTACATTCCTGGCTAATACCACGCAGAATATTGAATTACATCCCCTTCGAAAACCGTCACGTCGATCGGCCATTTTGCCGATACGGACATCTGTTCATATGTTTCTGTCATTAAATTACCTCAGATAATTAAAAAAATGCCGTTTCCAAAAATGAGTATTGCTGGTGACAGACTTCAATACGAATTTTCTGATCCGGCTGATGTGGAAAATATCCTATTTTGATTTAGTTTAGATGTTTGGTCCATTTTCGTTCAATATTTAAGTACCCATATTGTTATTTGGATATTATAAGTGTTTATTTAGCAATTAATATTTTACTAATTATCTTCTCTATTTTCTTCTCTATGTTGTTATTTTCAATATAAACAACAATAATTATACGTTTGCCTGTATTAACTATATGTATATTTTTTCTGTCAATAACTGGCATGTCAATCATTGGAATTTTCTTTTATTTGCATGTTAATTACTAGGTCCAAAAATGGACTTATAAAAAAATTTTATTCAAAAAATAGCATTGTATTGCCTGTTTCTATTTAATTTCCAATTAATAAGCCCTCCAAAATTAGCATGAAATAGATAAGATGTGGTTTCTGCTTTATTTAAGTGAAATATATATCTTTAATGGCAAAATTAGCTCTAATAGCGATTTACCTTATTGCATATACTTATCCTTAAAGAAAAAACCTCGAATTTTATAATTTTTCTCCAGTTATCGAAAATCATAAAACGTATACCCCTCTATTTCCTTATTTGGCACACAAGAATGAAGGCAACCTATTTGAAAAAGAAGAATGTCCATTCCTAGAAGACACATACTATTACCGACAAAATCCTGTATCCCAAGATAATTGTACAATACAGCTACTCTAAGGAAAAGATCCCTCACATTGCCACATCATTGAAGTAAATTTGCAAGAAACCATTATTGAACCAGTCACCGAAAATGAAATCCTAATTGTATCCGAAAAACCTCAACAAATATTTTCGAGACGTAGAAGTGACGTCTCAAATAATAATCAAAGTTCCAGACTCATTCGAAATATGGACTAATAACCAAAAATACATTAATATAATTTCAATTAGTAAAGGCAAGCCGTTCATACTACCAAAAATTGAAACGGAAACGTTAAGTGCTTCCACAAATTAGCAAATTCCGAACATAACAAAAATAGACTTTGAAGAACTTGAAGAAATTGGCATAATTTCGAAACAATTGGAACCAATAACAGAAGTGGAGGACAACCCGTAGCATATTAGGAACAGTTATTGGAATCAAATATACAGGGTGGGACAATCTTCTCACATCAGAGGATTACATCGTTGTGGTAAGAGATAAAACTTTAAAGTTTTGTGTGAGCTGATACAGTTACTGAGGGCACATTTTGAAAATACTTTCGATTCTACAGGGTATTCCAAAACCACGTAGCAGCACAAACTTACATTTTTTTAAATGAAAGGTACTATATTTTGTTCCAGAATCGAAAAGATCTCACCGAGAGCGTTACAACAATATACCATTCTAATATTTATATGGGTGTTTTAAAAAGATATGGCCAATCATTGGCAGAATACACCTCCTCTTTAACACTCTGCAAAACAGTAAATTGTAACCTTACCTTGCTGTTGTTACTCCAAGAAGTGAGGTTACATTGCCAAAGGTTCGCTTTTCGCCGGAGAGCATAAGGTCATGAGTTAGTGAGGAATATTTGAAAGCTTATCCTTTATTATTTTTTTAAGGCGCCACTTGATTAGTAGGACATGCAAGAAATTTACTGATTAATCAAGAAACCAATAATGAAAAATATTAGCTATTGTAACTTTTCAAATATGTTATTTATGTCGTTTTGCTTTTACGTTTGTAAATCAAATAAAACACTTTGTTGCCAATGAAACATTTTAATTAAATGGATGGTACCCTGAACATATGTTGTAATAACCTGTCTCAAAAATATGAGGTGATCAACTCTATTTATGAAATGATAATCAGTTATCAATGATTGGTTAATTTAAAATGTTTAACAATTTCTAATGTTATCAACTAACTGATATCATAATATACAATACACTAAATCTTTAGCAACACGTAAATGGTGTACCAGTTACCGTTTTACAACTGTAATACTTAACCATATACAACCAAGTAGGTCAAAAGTATCTCTAATATAATAAGATTAAACTGAAATATAATTTCAGGGCGGTATACATTAACAAAGTTGATATTTCAACTCTAAAGAATTGAAATAATGTAATGTTAAAATTGTGAATTTGATAGACGTCTTTATAAAAATGTGAAGTTACTGAATAGTAAAATATAAAAGTTAATGTATCATTAAACGTTAAAAAATTAAGTTATAAAATGAATAATTTGCTCAAAGTTCAGATAAAAACAAATAAAACTTTAAATTTTACTTGCGGTTAGTGTCCAAACTATTAGATGTCAATTGGCTTAATTGACAAGCAACATCTGACTTATGGAACAAGATTTAGCCATGCGGTTAATAATCGTTGTTCATGATGAAATTATTCGGCAGTTGTCACCAACAAACATAAGGCCAGCTTCGTCCTTTGAACTGGAAACGCCGTTAGAAGCTCTTGTCGCTCTATAACGTTAATCGCAATCCGAGATACGATACGTCTCTACAACCCTGGACGGAGAACATTAGCCTGTCAGCTATCCCTACGAGAATATATACCATACAGGTATCATCCGAAATTGAGGCTTCTTAAAATCTGTACTTGATCATCCTATAATTGATCACCATCACCCATGAAAACTATCAAACCATATTCCATTGGCAAAAAATATTGTAAAAACTGCTTATAATAAACTATGCAGTATAAAAAAACCCTAAAAAGAAATTGGGGGTTATAGCCGTGAAAATATATACAAGATGAAAGCTTACCTTGTTACCAAGGGTTTTTCACCACTATAGTTCCCAAAATATATGGATTAAACCATGTGCCACCGGCCATTTTGTATATTCACGACTTGTCTTCATCGATACCCAACTTAACCATTCAAGAAGTATCAGACAAGTGGTTTCAACAATTTTCAGTTTCCCTTCACCACGGACACTTAATCAGTGTTACCAATGGCAGTCAAATAAAATCCCCACATAAAATAATAAAATACTCATAGATTGGTTAAATCACATGAAGAATATTAATAAAAATATTACTCTAGACACCCATTTAATTATTTACATCCCGTTATTCCAGGATATGCTTAAATAATTTTAAAACCCATAGTTAATTCCCTTATGCAACCAACGATACAGAAGTGTGTATGAAGTTGCATACTCAGAGGGTGGCTTGACCGAATTAATGCACCTCCGTGAGTTACTCGTATAATACAATACACAAAACATTGTATTTTTATCATGCTACAAAATCAAAATAAATTAACAGGTCTTTCTATTCAATTATCATTCACTGTGCTCAGTATTAATTACTTTTGTATCTGTGCCTTCTTTAAAACAGGGTGACACAAAACGCAAATCAAGCAATATCTCAAATTTTTTAGATGAATCACCCTATAAGTCTTTTTACAATTTGTTAGTACAGTTAATAATCTTTCAAACGATGTAGTACATTTAGGGTATAAGCTAATGGAAAACCGTGAATATTTTATGATAATGGTCAAAAACGAGTATTTTACGTACACAAATTAAATGGTATTAAATTTTTACATGCAACGTCTTGTAAATTTTAACATTTCTAAGGCATACATTTTAATCGTAATTTTGGATGCATCTACAATATCTAATCAATGATAGAAAATGTTTGTTAATACCGTAGATACCTGGAATTACCAAAAAATTTATATCTATGCATGTTTCACTTTCAAAAATTGTTATTATAGGCTTGTTTGAGAAAGGGCGAAACATAATTATGCCATATTGTTGATTATATCAAGTGGACTACTGTCAAAATAGTATCTACCAATAAATGTCAAATAAATATTGCTGTACTCTTCGTTTGTGTTTTTAGGTTTAAATAATACCGAACTATAATGAATTTTTCGCAGGAAGACATGATCAATATGATTTACGTGTTAGGAGAATGTTCAAAAAATTGTTTACTCGCTTCAAGAGTATATCGTGAATGATATCCCAATCGAAGACATCCAACCGAAAGAGCTTTCTTAAGACTAAAGGAAAGATTCGACACATCAGGTAAAATGTTTCCTATCAACCTCATGCTCTTCCAAAACGTGGTTTCAATGAGGACAACGAATTTTTAGTAATGACAAATTTGGTTGAGAATCCTAATACAAGTACTAGAAATCTTAGTACTGAATTAGACATTAGTAGACGAACAATAGGAAGAATAATAAAAAAGAATAAATTTCACCCGTACAAGATATAGATGCAACAAGAGCTTTTAGAGAGAGATTTTCCAATAAGAATAAATATTTGCGAGTGGTTCAGTGGATTAATTAATGGATATCCAGATTTTTTTTAAAATGTTTTATTCAGTGACGAGGCCCGTTACACAGAAACGGTTTCGTCAACCGCCGTAATTTTCATTTTTATTCGGATAGTAATCCACATTTGTTTCGTACAACGACCCAAACTAAATGGTCCATAAATGCATGGGGAGGAATCGTAGGAGATACAGTTATAGGACCATACTTTTTTGAAGGTAGCCTCACTGGAAGAAGGTATTACAATTTTCTAAAAAACCATTTGGGAGAATTATTGGAGCAAGTTGATTGAAACACAAGAGTTAACTTGTGGTTCCAACAAGATAAAGCATCTGTACATTACGTTCGTTGTGTACGTCGGTGGTTAAACAGACATTTTACCGACAGGTGGTGCATAGGACGTGGTGGACCAATTTCGTGGCCTCCTCGATCTCCAGATCTCACACCAATGGATTTCTTTTTATGGGGATACATCAAGCAACTTGTGTATCAAACAGAATCTACTACCAGAGAAGACATGAAAGAAAGGATTCGTAACACATTTTCCATAATAACTCCAGCTATGTTAGAAAGAGTAAGATCCTCGTTTTTGAAAAGAATTAAGAAGTGTATGGAAGAAAATGGTCGCCATTTTGAACACTTAGCATAAACTATACTTTTTATAAAATGTCAATGTTTATTTATGTAAATGTAAGTGTTTTTATAATGTTGGTTTCCATAATTGTTAGTTTTTTAAACATAGAAAAAGTCGGAAGATAAAATACGAGCTTGAATTTTACATAACAAAGATATACTGTTTGTGATGACTTAATTATTTCATAAAGACTGCAAACTGATTTTATATTTATTAGTACTATAATGACATTAGCCTTACAGTAAACCAAAATATTGCTTCCAAACATAATTCCGATTAAGTCTTTCCTTCCTCTAATGGTGAGAGTAAAGGTACGGTCTATTTGCAGTGATTACTTGACACGATTAGACGTAGCGATAAGACGCGCTGGTTGCTGATATGCGTATGTGAGTAAGCGGTCTATTTTCTGTGATAAGTCGCTACAAGTCGTAGCAAAACAGTCGACTTGCTTCGGAGGCAACTTAAACGCGCACGTTTTGCTAATCGCCATCTTCTTGAAGTTGTGTATAGTGTCAAATACTGTGCCTGTTGAATTTTTCCATACTATTATTATTTTAAAATATGGCGAAACATAATAATAAAGGTCACAGATTACGGTTTTCAAAAGAAGAAGATGAAAGACTGATCAATGAGGTCGCTCAACATCCTGCTCTCTACGACCCTAAACACAATCTATATAAGGATCAAAATGTACGAGATAATACCTGGGAAGAAATTTCACAGGTGGTAAGCAAAAATGGTTAGTATTTGGTGGATCAAGAGTCGATTATAAAATGAACTTAAAATATGTATTTTATATTTAAGTTGAAGAGTGCAAGAAGAGATGGAAAAGTTTGAAGGATGTGTATTGGAAGACGAAAAAGGAAGGCAAACACAGAACTGGTGAAGCAGCCAAGCGAACCACCAAATGGGAACACATGGATGCGCTAGATTTTCTTGATAGTGTCAGAGTGAAACATACTCTGATAAATTGTTGAGGTAACTGATTTTTATTGTTATTTTTTAGAACAGTAACTAATGTAATAACGGCAACAAACGAGGCAGATAATAATTCATCGCAAGCAGCAGACGAAGTAGTTGGTGGAGACGTGGTCCTAAATAGAGACGAAACGCTAGAAGCGGAAGCACTGAAACAATTGACGAAATGGCATAATCTCAATACCATCAGTGTGGAGGGAACACAGTGGAATCAACTCAGTTCAGGCCACCAACGAAAAGAACAACAACTAACGAAAAGCTGTTGACCACTATCAAAAAGAGGGCAGTTTTTTGCTAATATGGCAGAAACTGTCATGCTTTTTCCGCCAGCGCTTGCTGCTCGTGCTAAGATGCGAGTGATGGAAGTCGTCCATGAATTGGAGTTGGAAAATTATGGACTCAGTTCTACGTCATCGTATGACTCCCTAAGCCGAGTGCCTACCCCTGATACTTCTTTGAGTTCTACGTCATCGTATCACACTACAAGGCGAGAATCAGATACTACCACATCTTATGTAGACTCGTGTTATTCGGCACCAACCTCACGATAACAAGAGTGGGGTAATTAGTGAGAGTATTATACCTTACAACTTTCGCTCGTTGACAAGGGAGAATATATGATATATAGGACTTCCTTTGTTCATAGGATCATGATTAAGTGACAAGTCATGCTACTAAAAATGAAGACTGTCTCTTAAGTCATAAAGTTGAACACATCAACTAGGTTATGTCTCAACCAAAAAACTGTCACTCAAACTGTGACATATAATGTTCCTTCAAATCAAAAAGATCCTTTTGAATTAGTACTTAAAAAGTATCTATACATAAAATATATTTTTTGTTGTTGTTCCGAGTATGAACTATTTTAATATTTATTAACTCACTTTACACGTAAGTATAAAAAATTGTTAATTAATGAAATGTACCAACATGTCCATATTTCAGCCTTGAAAAAGAGAATAAATTTTTTCGAAACGTTGGGTAGTAAATAAGAGTTTCATTCAGCCCTACTTACGACGGAATCCCTAAGATATTGAGAGATTTTTGATTTATCTACCGTCAAGAATACCATTTTGCTTCATATATATATATATATATATATATATATATATATATATATATATATATATATATATATATTTATAAATTTCGATTTTCTACTACACCTGTTTTAGTCGAAATTTCAATAATTTCGACTTATTGGCCTGACCGTTCTTCGAAGGGCAAAACAACTACATTCCTGGCTAATACCACGCAGAATATTGAATTACATCCCCTTCGAAAACCGTCACGTCGATCGGCCATTTTGCCGATACGGACATCTGTTCATATGTTTCTGTCATTAAATTACCTCAGATAATTAAAAAAATGCCGTTTCCAAAAATGAGTATTGCTGGTGACAGACTTCAATACGAATTTTCTGATCCGGCTGATGTGGAAAATATCCTATTTTGATTTAGTTTAGATGTTTGGTCCATTTTCGTTCAATATTTAAGTACCCATATTGTTATTTGGATATTATAAGTGTTTATTTAGCAATTAATATTTTACTAATTATCTTCTCTATTTTCTTCTCTATGTTGTTATTTTCAATATAAACAACAATAATTATACGTTTGCCTGTATTAACTATATGTATATTTTTTCTGTCAATAACTGGCATGTCAATCATTGGAATTTTCTTTTATTTGCATGTTAATTACTAGGTCCAAAAATGGACTTATAAAAAAATTTTATTCAAAAAATAGCATTGTATTGCCTGTTTCTATTTAATTTCCAATTAATAAGCCCTCCAAAATTAGCATGAAATAGATAAGATGTGGTTTCTGCTTTATTTAAGTGAAATATATATCTTTAATGGCAAAATTAGCTCTAATAGCGATTTACCTTATTGCATATACTTATCCTTAAAGAAAAAACCTCGAATTTTATAATTTTTCTCCAGTTATCGAAAATCATAAAACGTATACCCCTCTATTTCCTTATTTGGCACACAAGAATGAAGGCAACCTATTTGAAAAAGAAGAATGTCCATTCCTAGAAGACACATACTATTACCGACAAAATCCTGTATCCCAAGATAATTGTACAATACAGCTACTCTAAGGAAAAGATCCCTCACATTGCCACATCATTGAAGTAAATTTGCAAGAAACCATTATTGAACCAGTCACCGAAAATGAAATCCTAATTGTATCCGAAAAACCTCAACAAATATTTTCGAGACGTAGAAGTGACGTCTCAAATAATAATCAAAGTTCCAGACTCATTCGAAATATGGACTAATAACCAAAAATACATTAATATAATTTCAATTAGTAAAGGCAAGCCGTTCATACTACCAAAAATTGAAACGGAAACGTTAAGTGCTTCCACAAATTAGCAAATTCCGAACATAACAAAAATAGACTTTGAAGAACTTGAAGAAATTGGCATAATTTCGAAACAATTGGAACCAATAACAGAAGTGGAGGACAACCCGTAGCATATTAGGAACAGTTATTGGAATCAAATATACAGGGTGGGACAATCTTCTCACATCAGAGGATTACATCGTTGTGGTAAGAGATAAAACTTTAAAGTTTTGTGTGAGCTGATACAGTTACTGAGGGCACATTTTGAAAATACTTTCGATTCTACAGGGTATTCCAAAACCACGTAGCAGCACAAACTTACATTTTTTTAAATGAAAGGTACTATATTTTGTTCCAGAATCGAAAAGATCTCACCGAGAGCGTTACAACAATATACCATTCTAATATTTATATGGGTGTTTTAAAAAGATATGGCCAATCATTGGCAGAATACACCTCCTCTTTAACACTCTGCAAAACAGTAAATTGTAACCTTACCTTGCTGTTGTTACTCCAAGAAGTGAGGTTACATTGCCAAAGGTTCGCTTTTCGCCGGAGAGCATAAGGTCATGAGTTAGTGAGGAATATTTGAAAGCTTATCCTTTATTATTTTTTTAAGGCGCCACTTGATTAGTAGGACATGCA
The DNA here is from genome assembly GCA_963921935.1 of Galeruca laticollis. Classification (NCBI taxonomy): domain Eukaryota; kingdom Metazoa; phylum Arthropoda; class Insecta; order Coleoptera; family Chrysomelidae; genus Galeruca; species Galeruca laticollis. The sequence continues at coordinate 239,639,645 of OY998177.1, read as the reverse complement.
AGAAATTTACTGATTAATCAAGAAACCAATAATGAAAAATATTAGCTATTGTAACTTTTCAAATATGTTATTTATGTCGTTTTGCTTTTACGTTTGTAAATCAAATAAAACACTTTGTTGCCAATGAAACATTTTAATTAAATGGATGGTACCCTGAACATATGTTGTAATAACCTGTCTCAAAAATATGAGGTGATCAACTCTATTTATGAAATGATAATCAGTTATCAATGATTGGTTAATTTAAAATGTTTAACAATTTCTAATGTTATCAACTAACTGATATCATAATATACAATACACTAAATCTTTAGCAACACGTAAATGGTGTACCAGTTACCGTTTTACAACTGTAATACTTAACCATATACAACCAAGTAGGTCAAAAGTATCTCTAATATAATAAGATTAAACTGAAATATAATTTCAGGGCGGTATACATTAACAAAGTTGATATTTCAACTCTAAAGAATTGAAATAATGTAATGTTAAAATTGTGAATTTGATAGACGTCTTTATAAAAATGTGAAGTTACTGAATAGTAAAATATAAAAGTTAATGTATCATTAAACGTTAAAAAATTAAGTTATAAAATGAATAATTTGCTCAAAGTTCAGATAAAAACAAATAAAACTTTAAATTTTACTTGCGGTTAGTGTCCAAACTATTAGATGTCAATTGGCTTAATTGACAAGCAACATCTGACTTATGGAACAAGATTTAGCCATGCGGTTAATAATCGTTGTTCATGATGAAATTATTCGGCAGTTGTCACCAACAAACATAAGGCCAGCTTCGTCCTTTGAACTGGAAACGCCGTTAGAAGCTCTTGTCGCTCTATAACGTTAATCGCAATCCGAGATACGATACGTCTCTACAACCCTGGACGGAGAACATTAGCCTGTCAGCTATCCCTACGAGAATATATACCATACAGGTATCATCCGAAATTGAGGCTTCTTAAAATCTGTACTTGATCATCCTATAATTGATCACCATCACCCATGAAAACTATCAAACCATATTCCATTGGCAAAAAATATTGTAAAAACTGCTTATAATAAACTATGCAGTATAAAAAAACCCTAAAAAGAAATTGGGGGTTATAGCCGTGAAAATATATACAAGATGAAAGCTTACCTTGTTACCAAGGGTTTTTCACCACTATAGTTCCCAAAATATATGGATTAAACCATGTGCCACCGGCCATTTTGTATATTCACGACTTGTCTTCATCGATACCCAACTTAACCATTCAAGAAGTATCAGACAAGTGGTTTCAACAATTTTCAGTTTCCCTTCACCACGGACACTTAATCAGTGTTACCAATGGCAGTCAAATAAAATCCCCACATAAAATAATAAAATACTCATAGATTGGTTAAATCACATGAAGAATATTAATAAAAATATTACTCTAGACACCCATTTAATTATTTACATCCCGTTATTCCAGGATATGCTTAAATAATTTTAAAACCCATAGTTAATTCCCTTATGCAACCAACGATACAGAAGTGTGTATGAAGTTGCATACTCAGAGGGTGGCTTGACCGAATTAATGCACCTCCGTGAGTTACTCGTATAATACAATACACAAAACATTGTATTTTTATCATGCTACAAAATCAAAATAAATTAACAGGTCTTTCTATTCAATTATCATTCACTGTGCTCAGTATTAATTACTTTTGTATCTGTGGCTTCTTTAAAACAGGGTGACACAAAACGCAAATCAAGCAATATCTCAAATTTTTTAGATGAATCACCCTATAAGTCTTTTTACAATTTGTTAGTACAGTTAATAATCTTTCAAACGATGTAGTACATTTAGGGTATAAGCTAATGGAAAACCGTGAATATTTTATGATAATGGTCAAAAACGAGTATTTTACGTACACAAATTAAATGGTATTAAATTTTTACATGCAACGTCTTGTAAATTTTAACATTTCTAAGGCATACATTTTAATCGTAATTTTGGATGCATCTACAATATCTAATCAATGATAGAAAATGTTTGTTAATACCGTAGATACCTGGAATTACCAAAAAATTTATATCTATGCATGTTTCACTTTCAAAAATTGTTATTATAGGCTTGTTTGAGAAAGGGCGAAACATAATTATGCCATATTGTTGATTATATCAAGTGGACTACTGTCAAAATAGTATCTACCAATAAATGTCAAATAAATATTGCTGTACTCTTCGTTTGTGTTTTTAGGTTTAAATAATACCGAACTATAATGAATTTTTCGCAGGAAGACATGATCAATATGATTTACGTGTTAGGAGAATGTTCAAAAAATTGTTTACTCGCTTCAAGAGTATATCGTGAATGATATCCCAATCGAAGACATCCAACCGAAAGAGCTTTCTTAAGACTAAAGGAAAGATTCGACACATCAGGTAAAATGTTTCCTATCAACCTCATGCTCTTCCAAAACGTGGTTTCAATGAGGACAACGAATTTTTAGTAATGACAAATTTGGTTGAGAATCCTAATACAAGTACTAGAAATCTTAGTACTGAATTAGACATTAGTAGACGAACAATAGGAAGAATAATAAAAAAGAATAAATTTCACCCGTACAAGATATAGATGCAACAAGAGCTTTTAGAGAGAGATTTTCCAATAAGAATAAATATTTGCGAGTGGTTCAGTGGATTAATTAATGGATATCCAGCTTTTTTTTAAAATGTTTTATTCAGTGACGAGGCCCGTTACACAGAAACGGTTTCGTCAACCGCCGTAATTTTCATTTTTATTCGGATAGTAATCCACATTTGTTTCGTACAACGACCCAAACTAAATGGTCCATAAATGCATGGGGAGGAATCGTAGGAGATACAGTTATAGGACCATACTTTTTTGAAGGTAGCCTCACTGGAAGAAGGTATTACAATTTTCTAAAAAACCATTTGGGAGAATTATTGGAGCAAGTTGATTGAAACACAAGAGTTAACTTGTGGTTCCAACAAGATAAAGCATCTGTACATTACGTTCGTTGTGTACGTCGGTGGTTAAACAGACATTTTACCGACAGGTGGTGCATAGGACGTGGTGGACCAATTTCGTGGCCTCCTCGATCTCCAGATCTCACACCAATGGATTTCTTTTTATGGGGATACATCAAGCAACTTGTGTATCAAACAGAATCCACTACCAGAGAAGACATGAAAGAAAGGATTCGTAACACATTTTCCATAATAACTCCAGCTATGTTAGAAAGAGTAAGATCCTCGTTTTTGAAAAGAATTAAGAAGTGTATGGAAGAAAATGGTCGCCATTTTGAACACTTAGCATAAACTATACTTTTTATAAAATGTCAATGTTTATTTATGTAAATGTAAGTGTTTTTATAATGTTGGTTTCCATAATTGTTAGTTTTTTAAACATAGAAAAAGTCGGAAGATAAAATACGAGCTTGAATTTTACATAACAAAGATATACTGTTTGTGATGACTTAATTATTTCATAAAGACTGCAAACTGATTTTATATTTATTAGTACTATAATGACATTAGCCTTACAGTAAACCAAAATATTGCTTCCAAACATAATTCCGATTAAGTCTTTCCTTCCTCTAATGGTGAGAGTAAAGGTACGGTCTATTTGCAGTGATTACTTGACACGATTAGACGTAGCGATAAGACGCGCTGGTTGCTGATATGCGTATGTGAGTAAGCGGTCTATTTTCTGTGATAAGTCGCTACAAGTCGTAGCAAAACAGTCGACTTGCTTCGGAGGCAACTTAAACGCGCACGTTTTGCTAATCGCCATCTTCTTGAAGTTGTGTATAGTGTCAAATACTGTGCCTGTTGAATTTTTCCATACTATTATTATTTTAAAATATGGCGAAACATAATAATAAAGGTCACAGATTACGGTTTTCAAAAGAAGAAGATGAAAGACTGATCAATGAGGTCGCTCAACATCCTGCTCTCTACGACCCTAAACACAATCTATATAAGGATCAAAATGTACGAGATAATACCTGGGAAGAAATTTCACAGGTGGTAAGCAAAAATGGTTAGTATTTGGTGGATCAAGAGTCGATTATAAAATGAACTTAAAATATGTATTTTATATTTAAGTTGAAGAGTGCAAGAAGAGATGGAAAAGTTTGAAGGATGTGTATTGGAAGACGAAAAAGGAAGGCAAACACAGAACTGGTGAAGCAGCCAAGCGAACCACCAAATGGGAACACATGGATGCGCTAGATTTTCTTGATAGTGTCAGAGTGAAACATACTCTGATAAATTGTTGAGGTAACTGATTTTTATTGTTATTTTTTAGAACAGTAACTAATGTAATAACGGCAACAAACGAGGCAGATAATAATTCATCGCAAGCAGCAGACGAAGTAGTTGGTGGAGACGTGGTCCTAAATAGAGACGAAACGCTAGAAGCGGAAGCACTGAAACAGTTGACGAAATGGCATAATCTCAATACCATCAGTGTGGAGGGAACACAGTGGAATCAACTCAGTTCAGGCCACCAACGAAAAGAAAAACAACTAACGAAAAGCTGTTGACCACTATCAAAAAGAGGGCAGTTTTTTGCTAATATGGCAGAAACTGTCATGCTTTTTCCGCCAGCGCTTGCTGCTCGTGCTAAGATGCGAGTGATGGAAGTCGTCCATGAATTGGAGTTGGAAAATTATGGACTCAGTTCTACGTCATCGTATGACTCCCTAAGCCGAGTGCCTACCCCTGATACTTCTTTGAGTTCTACGTCATCGTATCACACTACAAGGCGAGAATCAGATACTACCACATCTTATGTAGACTCGTGTTATTCGGCACCAAGTTCGGTTGAGCCGTCTAGAGTTTACGAAGACTGTTTCAGCAGCACAACTTTCCAGTAAAGACAATACGCTCATATTTTTTATGACTTTTATTAATAAACGTTACTGAATATCAGTTCTAGTAATGTGCCTCATCTGCCAACCAACAGTTCCCAAACTACTATTGAAATAGTCTTTGAAAGCTTTTCTGTTTTGAAATGCTGCTGCCGAAGTGTTCCCACCTGTGTGACGTAAAGGTACCATATTTTCGGTGGGCATTTCAATATCAATATCATCTTCTTCTTGATTAGCTGTACGTGAACCCCTGAGTAAGTTGTGCAAACAACACGAAACCATAACAGTGTTGGATTCGTTGCAATAGGTGTATAAATTATACAAAAAGTTTGACATAAAATGACGAGGGCATTTTCCGAGGTTCTTCGGGCTCGACTCAAACGATAATTAAAAATCTTTTCCCTGTCTGCCTTAGCTTGATCTCTAGGATAAGGTCGCAAAACGTTTTCAGTCAATTTAAATGCTCCATCCCCAACTATGACATGAGGTAGAATATCAGGCCTAGGTAAAAGAGTAGGCTTTGGTAAAACGTTGTTATTGTGTATGAGTTGGTAAATAGAAGGACCTCTGGAATATTCCACTATCTCCTTCTTTGCCATAAGCACCAACATCAACCCAAGTAAATTTGTACCGAGCATCAATTATTGCCAATAAGACAATATAACAATATGACTTATAGTTGAAGTATAGGCTTCCACTCCCCTTCGGGCAATCTATGCGTATATGTTTTCCATCAATTGCTCCACAACAGTTTGGAAAATTCCATCTAGCGTTAAATCCTCTGCTATTTGCTGCCACTCTGTTGTCGTAGGCTTTGGTAAATAAATCGGGAGCAACTTGTTACGCAGTTCTTTCAAAACTTCTCTGACGAGTTCACTTATATGGTTATGAGAAATTCTAAAATTAAAAGCCACGGACCAAAATGATTCTCCGGTAGCAAGGAATCTGAAACAAACCATACCTATATCTTTACGCACATACTTTTTCTTGAATCGAGATTTTCTGTAGTTGTTGAAATTATTAATAAAATACTTACCTCAGGGTTATGGCAAGCTTCTGACACGGTGATATAGGATATTTCACAAAGGTAGAGGGCATTGTTGTTATGTCCTCGGATATATATGACAATATACTGAAGAACTGGCTCCTGGTGAGTCTAAAATATTCTTTAAATTTAGTGTCATCATCCATTAAGTGTCTTTGAAGCAGTGTATTGAAACATCCCTCGCTTATCCTATTAAGAAAAAATTTATTCGTTCGGCATCGTGGTTTACAGATGGTTGTCAATAAAACCTCTTCTTCTCCCCCCTCCTGCTCTATTAACGCTATTGCAGCCAACACTATATTGTTCATTATGATTTTCAAATTACAAACAACACTACATTAAAGAACACAACTAAATACTGACTCACACTGGAATGAATCGTTTCCACTAATCGTTGCAATTGAGACCATGCCTGAACGAATTATCGCTGCATTTACTCGTAACGTTTGTTCGCTTCGATTATTCGCTGCAGATAGACCGTACCTTAAAAGTAAAAGATATTTTAGATGCATCCAAAATTACGATTAAAATGTATGCCTTAGAAATGTTAAAATTTACCTACAAGAAGTTGCATGTAAACATTTAATACCATTTAATTTGTGTACGTAAAATACTTGTTTTTGACCATTATCATAAAATATTTACAGGTTTCCATTAACTTATACCCTAAATGTACTACATCGTTTAAAAGATTATTAATCGTACTAACAAATTGTGAAAAGACCTATAGGGTGCCTCATTTAAAAATTTTGTTATATTGCTTGATTTGCGTTTTGTTTCACCCTGTATTAAAGAAGCCACCGATAAAAAATTAATTAATACTGAGCACAGCCAATGATATGTGAATGATAATTGGATACAAAGACCTGTTAATTTGTTTTGATTTACTGTTTTGCAGAGTGTTAAAGAGGAGGTCTTTTTTACCAATAATTGGCCATATCTTTTTAAAACACCCATATAAATATTATTATGCTATATTTTTGTAACGCTCTCGGTGATATCTTTTCGATTCTTGAACAAAACATAGTACGTTTCATTTAATAAAATGTAAGTTTGTGCTACTACGTGGTTTTGGAATACCCTGTAGAATCGAAAGTATTTTCAAAATGTGCCCTCAGTAACTGTATTAGCTCATACAAAACATTATAGTTTTATCTCTTACCACAAGGATGTAATAGACGATTACCCCACCCTGTAGAACTCAAATTTTGAAAATTTTCAAGAAGAGGACAAAGGAAGAAGAAAAGAATATTTCGACAAGCCACTCCGTGTTTTTCGAAACTTTAGGAGGGAGGAGTTTTGTCTGCAGCACTATCAAGTGGACACCTGCAAAACCGCATATTAGTCACTTTTGTACGAAATTATATATTCTGTTTGAAAATCATTTTGAATCATTCTTTGTATAACTCTCAGTACAGTCTTTATACATTTTTTGTATTATTTTTACTCTTTCTTTAAATATATTTTTGTTATAGTTAATTTTAGTTCTTTTTAAAGAGACATTTTCTATAAAGAAAAATAAAACTTCTGTTCAATTTATGCTGTTGATCAATCTTTAAACTTTGTTAATATGAAGTGATTATTAAACATTAAACATCAAATCCACTTTGCAGCTATTCACAAGAGAAACTTATTGAAGTTCACCTGACACACACATGCACAAGCCGTCTTTAAACATTTTGTTACTAAGACGAAAAGTCGCAAAGTTTGCAGTGTACCTATACATGTCTGAAGTAGGCGAATTCAAGTTACTTGGGAAATTCAAAACTTTACGGAAACATTGTCAGTTTCCTCGGAATATTTTAGCTTGTATGTAGCAGCTCCTTCGCACAATATAACATTTTAGATGAAGGTCGAGTTACAGCCTCCCGGGAAAACTTTCTATAGCTCTAAAAGTTCTATCAATAGCTATGGACTTTATTTGAAAACCGATTGATTCAATTGTAAGCTATAGAAACGGATTTGATATTCATGGAAATATCTAGGATTATTCATTAAAACTGTTTAGTCTCTAAACTCAAGACTGAATATATGACCGAATCTTTAATTATACATGAAAATATATCTCTTGTTTTATTCAGTAAAAAAGTAATTCGCATCCGTTATTCAATTTTTCTTGAGTAGGTTTTTGTCGTTGTTATTGTTTGTAATCTTCAGCAGGTGAAGAAGAATCTCCTCTATCCCTTGCTGCTTGAGTGCTGGAAATATTCCATTCATGGTCTTGTAAAGAGACCAATCAGTATTTCTAGGATTTCGGATTGTAGGAATCGAGGTGGTATTTTCCTCTATCCTAAATTCGATGATCCTATGGTCGGAAAGTGATGGCTCGCTCATCTTTTATATTTTTCCTAGAAGCAACATTAACAATTGTACGTCCAGGACCTCATCTCTTGCTCTCGTGATAAAGGGGGGGTTGTCCCCACATTTAAGGTCTCAAGGTTATTTGCTAAGAAATATTCTAATAAACACTCACTTTTTGCGTTGTTATTAGTGCTTCCCCACACGGTATTGTGTGCGTTGTCATCACAACCAATTATAATTGGCAGCCGTCTGCTATTGCGGTGTCTCACTAGCTCTTGAACTTCTTCTGACGGTGTCATCATCCCGTCTTCAGCGAAGTAGGCAGAGGCAATGACGATGTCTCGGTCGTCGATACCCCCAATGTTGAGGTGAACCATGATTGGAACAAAGTCCCGTGACACGTATTCTGAAACAGAAATATATTTTATGTTATTCCTTATGATTACACAGGCACGCGGAGATACTTGCCTTTGATCATAAAATCAATTTGGAAGCCTTGCATGCCAAACCTTTGATTTGGCCTTCTTTGTTGATCCATGGTTCTTGGATCAGTACAATATCGAGTTGGAGTCTAGCGAACAACCTTGCAATCACGGCTGAAGCTCCCTTCGCGTGATGCAGGTTAATCTGAGCTACAGTCGTGAACGTGAAGGTAAATTATTATGGATGAAAGAGGCCGAGTTACTCAGCCTCTATTCATTCCCCTCCTTTGTCTCTCTCTGACCCTCCTCGACCACCATGGCAATATCTCCCTCGGAGTTCGAGCAGGTTTCTTGATCTCGAGTAAGACTCTAAATTTCACCCTGTGTGCAATCCCTTAGCCACGATACTACAGCTGGGATAGGTAAAGTTGGTCCACGGCAGGGTATTCGAGGGCTGCCAGTTGAGTTTTTAAACACAACGAGGCCGGGACACGGGATTACACGACAACCAAATTGAAATTAATATTTGTCTTAGTAGTCGCGTCAACGCCTGCGGAAATAGGGATGAACCTGGGAAAGTGGATCAGGATGCGGTTTTCTGCATTCTCTTCCAAAAACGATTATCACGAAATGTGGTGCGGTAGATTTTCCCTCCCACCGAAAATTTCATTGCTGCAGGCCAAAGTGCACGCGAAAAATGCATTATCTGGGAGGCCTTTTGGAAGATTTTCAAATTTGATAAATAAGGGTCAGAACCAGCCCGGATTAGGTACTCGGGGGTTTTCGAGGCCGCTGATCACGAATATAATGTTAAAATTGACCTCCGAACACCTGGTGCACCAGAACCTGAACCTAATCGTCATATCCGGGGGTTTTCCTGACACAATCAAAGAAGGTCAACCAAAAATCATTTTGGGAGGGTTTCTGGCCCGCTGAATCCAAATCTGGCATCGGCGAACACCCCACTGGCACCTGATGCACAGAAACGCGGGCTAGAACGTCATCTCCGAGAGTTTTCTTGAGAAGAGTGCCAAAAACCACCCGAAAATCATAATAGGGCAGTTTTGTGGGGCGGTGGTTCCGAATTTCACGTCCAAACCAACCTTCTCGACCCCTGCCGCGCTGGGATTTTTATCTTTACATCTTGTGGAATTATTGATACTACTTAAATAATGCGCTGCTATATGTATGTTATTGTGCAGTCAAATACTCTTGTTCCAGGATACTTGATATTTTCAGCTTACACTCCTCTCTATTCAGAATGTTTCCAAATATTTATTCTGGAATCATTACAGGTTATAAACGTTAAATTATATCCAATTAGATAACCCAAATTTCCAGTAAATTGTAAAAGTTATGGGGAACTCACCCTGATTATGGATATGTTTCTATGATGAGACCTCCACTGATGAATTACCTCTCTAATCAAGAGATATGCAGAACTGCGAGTTATCGTTGACTGAGATATAGATGATAAATAAATAAGCATTCACAGATATGCACAAAAAATATCACTCACAGAACTATTTGCTATCATTAAATATATCTCGTGGCAGCAAAAATGCTCCAAAAATGAACACGTGTTTCTCCTGACTGTGGATGCCGGCAGCTGCTCGATCTACGCTTCGTGAGAAAGTGAAAGGCCCGCTCGGCATGCTTTGGAGATCTGGGGGGAAATTATTCTCGTTGTTCCTGCAACACTGGAACAACTTTTTCGAGGGCCCTAAGCGAAAGTTACACATTATTAGATGTGTCAAATCATGAGACGGGTTTTGGTGAGTTTGTTGGGGTCGTATCTGTACAACTCTCAGAGATGACGTTCAAGTCCAGGTTTCGGTGCACCGGGTGCCGGTGGGGTGCTCGCCGATGCCAGATTTGGATTCAGCGGGCCAAAAAACCTCCCAAACTGATTTTTGGTTGACCTTCCTTGATTGTGGCAGGAAAACCCCCGGAGATGACGTTTAGGGTCAGGTTCTGGTGCACCAAGTGTTCGGAGGTCAATTTGAACATTATATTCGTGATCAGCGGCCTCGAAAACCCCCGAGTACCCAATCCGGGCCAGTTCTGACCCTCATTTATCAAATTTGAAAATCTTCCAAAAGGCATTTTCGCGTGCACTTTGGCTTGCAGCAATGCAATTTTTGGTCGGAGGGAAAATCTACCGCACCACATTTTGTAATAATCGTTTTTGGAAGAGAATGCAGAAAACCGCATCCCGATCCGTCCTGTCGCACCACTTTCCCAACAGTTCGCAGGCGTTAATGCGATTATAGTATATAAACTTTCCATGAAGACGATCTGAATTATTGTGAAATCGCATCTAAATAAGTTGGGTGCTATAAGAGCAGTTAGCGGATGAACAGACTGACGCAAAAGCGGTTGATACGCCACTTTGTCTTCTCTTGAATTGATAGTTCGAATCGCTCATTGAAAACAAACTTCGTAGAACTATTAAAAACTTATCACTTCTCATTTAATTTTCGTCTGTAACTTAATTTGGCCGGAGTAAAAGCATTCACTTATGGAAATAAGGACTATATTTTCCAGAGGTCTTACTGATAACAGAAGTCCACTTCCGCTAAAGTTGACCCCGTTTATTTCGAGGAAACAGGAAACTTTTGCCATTACAGGGTTATCTGGAAAGTTCTCAAACTCCTCTAAATATTTTGATAACTATGTACTTAATGCTAGTAAGGCAGTTGAGTTAGCTGATTTTTTTTCTAACGTTGCCTACAAAATGCATTTTTATTTTTTCTCAAGCACATTGTTGAGTTTGCTTAATATGAAAATTGAATTAAATAAAATTGATAAAATATACAATGTGCCTCTAGATTAACTAGTGTAAATAATGACGTGATTTCTGACAATTCATATTCTTTTCTCAACTAACTAGTTTCTGTCAATGATCTAATGCCCTCATTCCACGAAAATCGAAGTTTTTTGAACTCACTCACTACGTTCGTCAGACAAACTTTCCATACTCAGAACATAAAGTATTACTTATTCTCCTCATATCATAATATACTATCTGTATATGTAAAAGTAGGAAGGATGGGTGATCCCACAGCACTTAGGCCACAATTGGCCCATTGTGCATCCTTCTGAGGTTGAAAACTTCCTTCTAGCTCGTCATCCAGCCTACTTCTTTGAAGTAGGCGATAACGTCGCCTGAATTAAGTTCCCTCATACTGGCGTGTGTTAGCCTGTGCTCGCCGAATATATGGAACCTAAAATGAGAGAGTGTCTGACATTCGCAAAGAATGTGTTCGACAGTCTCATCCTCTACAAAGTGGGGTGTTAGACAGACCCAGTCTGTGGAGGTATTTCCGTAGGTGGCAGTGACCAGTCAAAATACCCGTGGTTGTTCGTAGGTTCCGCCTGTTCATAGTCACGTATTTTTTGGCTACTTTGCTGTCCGGATATTGTAGCAGTTCCTTGGCAAGCCTGCAGCCTTCTGCGTCGTCCCATCTACCTACAAACTTATTGAGGAAGTGTTCCTTTAAAAGGTCGGCCGTCGCTGACGCCGATAGGCCAATGAAAGTGCCAGGTCTCAAGATTTTGTGGGAGGCTACCTTCCTGACTAGCGAGTCTGCAATACGGTTACCTTTCGATTTCTCATGAGCCTTAATCTAGCCTAAAGTGACCGTGTTGTTGTTACAGGCTTTGATTGAGGCTATGTGACATTCTAGTACTACGCCTGATGTAATACGTGGTCTGTTAAGGGCTAGTAGTGTTTGTCTACTGTCCGTAAGGATGTATATATTATTACATGTGGCTTTCCTTTTGGTAATCTCTTTTGCAGCGATGCAGATAGCAGTGAGCTCTATTTGAGCAACACTTTCATTGCAGACCATTGCCAATTTTATGTTTAGATTCAGGGATCTGGAGAAAATTCCACATTTGATTTAAACCCATCTCTGAAGATGCGGATTGCGCCTTCTTCCAATGGGTCTTGTGCGTTGTTTTTAAAGATTACCTTGTAGGGCCTGTTGAAGGCATATCGCGGTGGAATCGAGTCCGTATTGGCCTGCAACAGTGGGACCTCCCTGAGGGCCTCATGCCACAAGTTACGTCTCAGTTTACCGGATCTTACATCAGGTTGTATACCGGTAGACGTGTCATGGTCATCAAAACAACCTCCTTGATGTATATGTCAAGGGGAGTGAGACCGAGGATTACCTCCATGGCTCTAGTTGGTGTGGTTCTCATGCATCCTGTTGTGTTGAGGCATGATGTTCTTTGGATTTGATCCAGTCTATGGAAGACTGTCAGCTGGTTTGCTTTAGCTCCCCAAGCAATCGCGCCGTACGTTAGCATAGGTCTGATGATGGCAGTGTAGATCCAGGCAGCAACCCCAGGTGACATTCCCCAGGTGCGTCCGATGGTTCTACGACACTGCTCATAAGAAATATATGCTTTTTTAACTCTGTTTTCTAAGTGGGAGTTCCACGTTAACTTACTGTCGAAGGTGACCTCTAAATATTTCACCTCTGAAGAGAAATGAAGTTTGGTATCTAGGAGCTTTGGGGCTTGATGTTTTGCAAGCTTCCTTTTTTTCGTGAAAAGAACCGTCTTTTTGGATTTATTGACAACGAATGGTATCTGCACCATTGTTCTAAGATATTGAGGGCCTCTTGCATTAGAGCGCAGAGTTTCTCCTCTAATCTTTTTGTTAGCAGAATGACTAGGTCATCTGCATATGCTATTGTGTAGAAGCTGCTAAGTTGCTATCGTTGAGGTGGCTGACCAAGGAGTCTAAGACCATGTTCCACAGTAGTGGCGAGAGCACTCCTCCCTGTGGACAACCTTTTACAACCAAGCCTCTGATGGTTACATCATCCTCACGGATTTTTATTGCTCCTTTTTGAGGGCATGTTATATATCCAGCTATTTATGGTTTGCGGGATATTCTTGTTGGAAAGTGCATATGTTATTTTAGTAAAAGTGGTTCTATCAAATGTCTATATCTATGAATAGAGTGGACTCCTCATTTTCCAACGATCTCTCGATGCGGGCCGCTACGAGATGAAGAGTGGAATCGGTGGATTTCCCTGGAGTGTATGCATCTTGATTTGGATGCAGTGGATTTCGTATTATCACCACATCTCTTATGTATCGTTCGCACAGCCTCTCTAAGGCCTTCATTGAAAACGATGTGAGGCTAATGGGTCGATATGCTTATGGGAGGGAATGGTCCATTCTTCCTGGTTTGGGTATGAACACGACTTTGACTTTTCTCCAACCTTTTGGAATATACCTCAGTGCCAGTGAGGATCTGAGGTTACACTGAATAAATATTGCCTTTTCATTGTCCATCTCTGCTTGATGGTGGTGATATGGATTATGATTCCTTTTTAGGTCATCTCCACTTCCTCACTTGAAGGTGGGTTGACGTCGCCTGTATCTTGGCTTAGAGCTGTTAGTTCCGCCAGGAAACTGTCGGTCGTCATCTTGGAGGATGGCTCGACAGTCTCCGCAGCAGCAACAGCTCCTTAAGGTTCCTCGGATGGGAGAGGGGGATCCGTGCTCGATCTTCTCTGTTCCGGGTCAAGTTTCTTTGTTTTTACAATCAATGAGGTGAACGCGTAGCTCATCCTCATTGATCGTTTTTTTAGGACTCACATTTCCTCGTCTCTTATGCCAAAGACGAATAGTGTCCTTTGAGGTTGAACTTCGCTTCGTAGTGGAAGGAGAACCATGCATCCACCCGAAGGTCTGGGTTTCTTTCGTTCAGTCGGCGCAGCACATCTCCTCTGTCACCCAGGTCAGCGTGAGCTTCGCTAGGGACTCAGAGGGTGGCTTTCGTCAGCTGGGGGAGGTTTTAGACGTGTACCACGTCGAGCTTAACCTCCTTCCATGGTTTCAAATGTGAAACCGTGTTCCTTAGCCACTTTAGCGTTTCGCCATTATCGCAGGTGATTCTGATTATTTCGCCAGAGTGCGACCATGACCTAAAAGTAGGTGGCTTTTCCGGACTGCCGGATGCGGACATAAGGGTTTCGTCCAAAGCGTCCATTAGTTGTTGTTTGACAAGGTCTCCATTATCGGTAATTATTTTATCGTATGGATCGGCCTTGTCTATAATAGCTACCCGTAGTAGCCGTGGTAGAGGCTTCGCTGTAGCTTTTTGCTTTAGCGTCCATCCGTATCCTTTTTCCTCTGGAAGAGTTCTCCGAAGGGTTGGAGCGGATGCGCTTCTTTACTTGGGGGGAGACGCGTTCCGGGCCTCTTTTGGAGGAGGAACTGTCATCGCTGCCCTTGCATTTTTGGCCGCTGGTGCCACGTTTAGATAGGGAGGGGCGTGTGGCGCTGGTGGTGTCCGTAACGACTCCAGCCTGCTGCCTCGCTTTCCTCCTTCTCTTTGCCTCAGCACCGAAGACTCTTTTACCTCGACGGTGCGTTTGAGTTGGAGGTCTGCGTTCTCGCTCATCCTCCGGTTTTTGTATTTTTTTTGTTTGTTTTGCTGATCCATTTTGATCCCAAGAGTTGCTAGGGAAAGGTTTGTTGTTCCTGGCAGAGCCCTGCATGCCAGGTAAAGGCTATATGCAAGGATGTGTCGCCTGGTACCCCCAGAGGGACGTTCGCGGTCGCATTCCCTGCGGCTATTCATCCATCGGCACGGTCCTTACACGTTAGCTTGGGTTTCGTTGGAGTACCATTTGGTTGGTCAACACTGCTGTCACTGATGATCAACAGTGCTAACGTATCCGGCGGTGCCACGAGGAGGCGCAGACACTCGATAGTTACATTTCTCCATTGGGCTGCAGAAAGCTACTCTCAAGCAGACAAGCAAGTGCAAGCAAGCAAATAAGCAAACCAACTACAAAGCAATGGCCAACTTACAACCAACCCCGCCATAATATACTATTATCTGTGTACGAAATTTTCGATGATTTATCCTATATGATTCTGTTATCTCCTCTCCAACTTTGTTTTTTCTCTTCTTCTATTTTTGTTTTTACTACGTTTCTCTTCCATGTTGTGAGGGTGTGTCAGTGTGGTAGAGCATAAAAGGGGTTGGATGGTTAGATATATTTCTTTATTCAACCTACAATAAATATCTACAATTAAAACCTAAAACTCTGTACAATAAGTATATATACAAGATTTATTGGTCCTGGAGGCGGGCAGTCCCTCTAGGGTGATCGTCGGATTGGGTCGCGGATTATTCTTCTCGGTTGTCCAGCTTCCTCACTGAGACGCCAGGTTCCTATAACCAAAGGGGTGTGTGTGTCAGGGTCGAGATCCCGCGTTCAACGCACAGCGTGATCTCGGAGGTCAAGAGTTTGCTTCCGTCCGGGGCTCAACGCGCTCCGGAATTTCGGCTAATCGGAAAGGCCTCGGTCCTGCGCTCAACACGCTGCAGGGCTTGACCTAGGGTAGTTGGCGTCCGCCCTAAGCTCAACACGCTTTAGGACTTCGTCCGATATACAGGTTCGCTTAGCGTCTAGCCTCGAGTTCAACGCACACCGAGGGGTCAACGAGAAGCGGGATATTTATGTGTTTACAACTCCAGGCTCAACACGCTCCGGAATATAGTGCAACACATAGACAAATAATAATATAAGAGACAGTTTGATGCATAGGCGGTATGTGGCACAACGTTTCTGCGCAAGTTCCCCGCGCATGGAGTCTCTACTGTCGCGAACTACAAGACTGTTTTACATAAACAAAATAGAACAAAATATCATAAATTTCAAAACATCTCCTTTAATGTGGATACATATTATAAAATATCCTAGTATATTAACTTTTACGTCATTAAAAATGAAAATATACAAAACCAATCTTACATTGGTTGGTATGAATCTGGTTTCTGTTTGTCAAATGCAAAGTGACAGTGTCAAAAATAACAATTTCGAAAAGAAGACAATACAAGAGTGAGTATTTTTTAATTTATTTAGGATTTAGTTTTAATAAAATAAATAAAATTAAGTGAACCTTCAAAATGTCACCACCAGGTAAAATTCGTCGTAGTTGTATAGCAAAAAAATTGTAATAATACATATTTTTGGCCGCTTCGCAATTTGGAGTTTAAGAACAAAACATTTTTCAAATTTCCATCTGACATTAGTCAAAGGGAACAGTGGTACAAAATTTTAGAAATTCCTTATACATCCAAAGATCAAAAGTTGTGTGAAGATCATTTTGATGATGAGGCATTTACAAATTCATTACGCAAAAGACTTAATAAATTTTCTTTACCTTTGCAACCCTTCCATCATACACCACCAAAAGTAATTGAAGATAATAATAAAACTCAAGCTTTTGAAAATACAGTATTGCCCGTAAAAAGAAAGCTTATTTTTTGTAACAATAATGATAGTCTTAAAGAAACTGAATTTGAACCTTTGCCTAAAAAACAATGTTTGGAATCTAGTATTTTAAATAAAATAAACGAAACTAGGGTCAGTAATTTGTCTCCCAAGAAGAAGAAAATGTATTACATTAATAAAGATCAGAGAAATAGAATTTGTGAATTGAAAAAGGCACTTATCAGTAGTAATAACAAAATCAAAAAAGCAGTTAAATTATCAGAATCAAAGTTATTTCAAAATTTTAATTCAAAATTAGATCCAGCAGGCATAGAGTTTTTAAAAAGTAGTACTGCTAACTCTTAGTAACATAAACCTTCATGGTCAATAACGGATAAGGCACTTTCATTAGCCATTTATGAGAAGGGACCACGAGCATATAATTTTTTTAAACGTTTTATAGCTTTGCCCAGTAAATCTACTTTACAGTCACTTTTAAGATCAGTGCCATTTGAAACTGGAATTAATAAAGCAATTTTTGATAGGCTTAAAGAAAGGGTTGTCAAAATGAAGCAGATAGATAAAAATTGTGTCCTCTTATTTGATGAAATAGCTTTAAAAGAACAATTGACTTTGAATGTGGCTAATGACAATCGAACTCTTTGCAAAAAATCATATAAATTTTTATTGGTTCACTTGTCGAGAACATAAATCATACGTATTTTCTCAACTAAAAGTTTGTGTCCCCTTATTAATTAAAAAATATAATAATGGTAAGAGGACTAACAAACAAAAATATTTATTATTTTTTGGTAATAATGTACTGCGTTTAATTTTGTTTCCTTCAGAACTGTTCCTGTCTTCATGTAAAGGGGAATCTACTTTTTAAATGCATTTTATTAACATATTTGGTGTAATATTGGATAAACTTTCTTAAGTATAATGCTGTAATTTGAGTAGAAATATGTAATTTTGTGATTAATAATAATATGTAACTGTATGGTAAATTAATGATTTAGATAATAATAGTTTTTTCATGTTTAGTGTTACCAATTTAAAACATTATTTAATATTCAAGCTAGTGTGACATTTTTTTATTTTTAGTTTTCGCTAAGTATATGTTTATATTGTGTATTTATACAACTGTAGGTTTCCTCTGATTTACATGTTTTGTCTTTTTAATTAATTTAAAGAAAGTAAATGTGAAGTTAAAAAAAGGTGAGAGCTAGACAGCTATGGGGTTGGCGGAGGCTGCAATAGAATTTTTTTGAAAAATGTACAGTGGTATAAATGCCTATTTATAGTGCGTGTGGTAGGAAAAATAACTTTGAAAATTGTATGGAAACACTGTTAAGTGATATTAGAATGATTGTTTTAATAATAGGAGATATTATTGAACATTTAAATTTTTTGATTATTGTAACTGATAATTTAATCAGATGTTTTTGTACTTTAATATTATCGTTAACTATTAGAATAAGAATTTTAAAGTTATCAATATAATACCATGTATAAATAACAGACCTATGTATAGTAAACAAATATTTTATTAATTTGTTTTTATATTATGTGCAGATTAATAAAAATTTTAAATGTGTGCTGTTTTATTATTTATTACCTAAATTATTTGTCTCAATTTGTCTCAAAATTGTTTATTATTATGATTTCATTACAAAAATGAGATATAATTTTTTGGAATGAAATAATTACATAATAAACAATTTTTAGACAAACCGTAAAATTTACCTACCCATAATCCAAACTACCAAATTTAAATATTCCGCCTGTAAGAATTAGTTCTGTTCCCCGCAAGAGGTGCGCTGACATCGACGCGATGCCAGCTGTTTATATGGGAACGAACACTCTCTTAATATGTTTATTTCTCTATGGTGCAACAATTCGGTTATTTTCAGTTGAAGCTTCCTATCGTTATTCTACGTAAGGTAGAGCTTGCCTGGTATATCGCAGAACGTCTGCTTTGGTAGTATCGGTCAAGTTATTAGCGGAAAGGTAAAGGTGCTGGGTGCCCAACTCCGTCTAGTTTTGGCTCGTGTAGAGTTCTGTTTTCTGATTATTTATCGGGGTTATTTTATGTTCAGACGACTGTGTCGTTACAAAGTATAGTCTCCTTTATCTTCCAATGTCTGTGTTTGGTGGTATTTTTTCAATACTTTCTTGTTTCTTCAGTTTCTTCAGTACACCATTTCTTTCTTTTTATATTCATCCACGTATTTTCTTTACTGAGTATGTCACTATCTCTTCAAATATTCTCCATTTCTCTTCTAAGGTCCAGCATTCTCTTTCCTTAATCGTTCAATGACAAACACGATAAATAGAAATAAAATATGTTCCATATATTTTGAATGCCTCGTGTGGGACCAGTCTTCACCGTTCATTTACCACGGACCATCAAAACCGCTGTCAATGTTGAACTTCCACCAATAAAGCTAACAAATGACGGCCGACAGTTATTATCCAGAAAAAGAGAGGAAGAGAAAAAAAGGAAAATGGACATTTTCCATCACATGTGTCTCAGTTCACTGGAGTTAATCGAGCGAGGGTTGACATATAATATAAAACTCAAAAGACATTACAGTGGGTGTGCAGTAATCATAGTGTGTCGTTTTGTTTTTATGTTGCATTTTTTATTTACTCCAACAGACACATTTCATCGAAATAAATAAAATTACATTTTCTTTAATTACAAGTGAATTAGTTTAAGTATTGACATGAATTTATTATTTATTTCAAGAAAAATCAGCAGAAATATTGGATAGAATTATTATTCAAGGAATATGACCGATTAGACAGGACATATAATGAGCAGCCATTTGTTAATTTTCGCATATTTCAAGACACTATCAATTTGTACTTTTAGGGCTAACAATTATTCATGCGACTTTAAAAGTTAGTATCTTTGTTTTGTGTAAAATATGTTGTTATTAATCAATATAATTTCGAATAATTAATGCTCTGAGTCATTTTAAAAATTAGTAATATATTCATTTACATTATATTCCATTGACAGTATTTTCTAACCCTCCCTTATATTATAAAAGCTTCTCTAAATATTGAACTCCAAGAGCTGAAGATATATACTGATATTTGTAGAGGATTGCAAAGAGATTTTCATGAAAATTCGCTTTAGCCCACAGCGTCTTCGATGGCAAACAGACATTGACTCAATTTAACAATTTATTTTCTGATGTAATTTACCGGTTACACTGCACTAAGGGAATTGGACAGAATTTCTTGTGCATCGATTTACAAGGATTTCATTGAAACTGTCACATTTTCCTTTGGTATAGATAGGAATATAGAACCTGGTGGCCAGATAAAAATGCAAACGATACGTCGGTAGAAATTTGCAGTAAAAAATTGTATTACTGAAGTGGCCAAAAGAATGCCGTGGGAAATATTTTCAGATTTACAGTATGGTCCTTAAGTGGATTTACCGATTTGAAATAGAAGTCGTCGATATCATCCATTGTCTCTTCAATAAATTCAATTGAAGACTTTTTGAGCTATTTCAAAGCGGATAAGTGGATTCAAGAATCTAGGTATAAATTTTATTCTAAAGTTACATTTATTAAATACTGTTAAGAAATCGCACATTGGTGTAATCCATCAGTCTATAAAAAATATATTATTCACTTTTCGTTTACATTTTACTCTCTAAACATGAATAAGTGAATTTTCATTTACTTCCCACTATGCAAATAAATATTACAGTTATGTTAATTCAACATCACATTGTGATAATGTTCTTCCTTTTTTTCCTCTTGTTTTCATCACATGCATATCTATACAACCGCTTATGCCCAGCTTGTGGCTGTTAACTTTTGTGATGTTTCAACTTAACTTCTCAGCGATGTTAAAGCGCTGCCTTTTCACATTACTATGATGTTACTAGAACTTCCTCAAAAGGAAGTCTTTCTACCGAACTAAAAACAACATTTCTGTTACATTCTGAAATGCATTTTAACATCTTGTCGATGTTAATGCAATGTCTAGAAAATAACATCTTATCAATGATCTAAATGCGACATTTCAAAAACAATACAGTGTATTCTGTTAGATGTTGTATGGACGTTATTTAAACCTCTAAATAACATACCTTGAACATTCTAGATGACATCTTATAGATGTTTCTGTGCCTAATCAGCAAATACAGGGTGAACAACTAAGAACGCCGGCTGTCGGCCATATTTCAAAAGATCGTCATGGTACAACTTTAAAAAAATACCTTCAGGAAAATGACCCTGAAAAATGGCTGGAAAATATTTTTGAGTTCCTAAAATATCTGCTATAGGGTGGAATGAACACTGAAAAACATAATACTGTGATTATCTTCAAAAAAGAGATACTAAAGGTATCCTAGAAATACAATTTTTGATATATTGTTGAGATGATGAAAAAATGTAGACAGGGACTTTTTGTCCTTATTCTTCAAGTAAGGGGTGGGGGAAGGTTCAACCCAAAAAACAAATGTCATAATACTTTTTTTTAATCGATATCCATGTTTTTGGCGTCATTTAAAAGAGTTTTTCCTATTTAATAAGATATGCTTAACAAAAATAACAAAATTGAACAATTTTGTCAACGCTATGTGATAAAGTCGAAAATTTTCCCATTTTTCTCGGAAATTTTAAATGTAATGAGGCATTATTTAAATTCTGATGAAAAAGAGTTGAAAAAATAGGAATATATTCCAAGATATAAGATTTACAATATCCGATATAAAAATTTAAAAAATGCTTCAATTTACATTTGAAATTTCTGAGTGGATACAAAATTATCTAATTTTGTTATCAATCTTATTAAACAGAAAAACTCTTTTAAATGCAGCTAAAATCATTATTATCGGTTGAAAACGAAAAAGTTATACATTTTTTCATAAGTATGAACCCCACCCATTATTTGAAGAATAATGGCAAAAAATCTCCTTAATTAAATTTATTCATAATCTCATCAAAAATCATTTCAAAAATTGTATTTTGGAGTATTATGTTTTCGAGTGTTCATTCCACCCCTACCGGATATTTTAGAAACGGCAAAATATTTTCCAGCAATTTTTCAGGATCACTTACCTAAAGGTAATTTTTTTGAAAGTTGTACCATGATTATTTTCTGAGATGTGGCCTACAGTCGTACTTAGTTGTTCATCCTGTACATATAAAAAAAAGCAATAGAGGATTTAAAACGTTTATTCACTCGTAATGATCAGTACAGTAAATTTGAAAAAAACAAGTACAAAATTAGAAAAAAAAATATCTTGTCCAGGAATCCAACCTAAAAAAACAAAATTGTGTAAGCATATTACATAACAAGTCTGGGAAGTGGAAACTATTGAACGCATTCAGTGAAAGCAAGAAATAAAAAAGAGTATATTAATCTGTAGTTACCATAACGTAACATACTGTTACGAACTCGCACACCGAAGCAGATACTAAGTACGGCCCTGTAACCTTATGTTAACGGAGTTAAGATAAAGGCTAGCGCGCCGAATTCTGAGAAGGTCTATTGGGATCTATTGTGACCGTCCTTTTTAAACATGTTCTCGAAAGGCATTTTAAGAAATATCGCGAAAGGCATGTCCCGTCCCGAATGTTCTAGTAAAGAAAGTTTTTGATATAAATACAGGACCGATCAGCGGATGAGTTCAGTTTATAATTTGCCATAGTGAGTTAAACAGTAATTAAGTGAATATAAAAGTGTTATAAATTAATAAGTTAGTGTGCATATAAATTAAATTTAAGTGACTAGTTAAGTACATATAAATTAGTGTTAAAAATGGCCAAGAGACTATGTGATCTCAAAGTGACGGAATTAAGAGCAGAATTGGAAGATCGTGAGTTGGAAACGTCCGGTAAGAAAAGTGAGTTAGTAGAAAGACTTAAAGTGGCACTGGAAAATGACGGCCTCGATCCAGAATCATTTTTATTCAATGACGAGGCTTCCACCTTAATCTCGTCAATTTCTGCTAATATTTCTGCTGATATGGTCGAGAAGATTACCACAATGAAAAGCGAGATTTCTGCTATGAAGAATGATATTTCTACTAATATGGACGAAAAGATTTCCACTATGAAAAATGACATTTCTGCCGATATCGTTAAAAATTGACATTGCTGCTGACGTCGAGAATAAAATTACGTCTCTAAAATCAGACATTGAAAATAAGATGACAACGATGGAAAATCAGATTGACGAGAAAATCAAGGAGTTGGAGACAAAGATTGCTGATTTAAGAACACAGGACACTTCAGCAGAAGAAAAGAAGATCGAGATCTGCAAGCCAGAAACACAACCCAAGACAGATGATATTAGCAGTTTTACCCGAGTCAAGGCCCCAACGTTCGATGGAAAGATGTCGTGGACCAATTACGTAAAACAGTTCGAAGCAGCCGCTAGAGTGAATAATTGGTCCGATAAGGAGAAAGCAGTGAACCTAACTATCGCGCTTCGGGGAGATGCCTTAGATATACTTCAGACGATACCTCTGCAAAAAACGGATGATTTCGAGCTGCTGAAGAAGAGGTTGGACATGCGATATGGTCACGAACATTTGGAACAGTTGTACAGATTCCAGCTGAAGAACCGAAGGCGGAAACGTGACGAAACCCTTCAAGAGTATGAAATGGATATTGCCCGACTAGTTCGATTTGCTTATCCATCAGCACCAGAGAACATGATGGAATGTTTAGGCATCCAGGCCTTTATTGACGGTTTGTGTGACCACGATATGGAGAAGACGCTTCGATAAGCCCATCCTAAAACATTGGCCGATGCATTGACTGCTGCTCTTGAATATGAAGCAGCCACTATGGCTTCGGGATACAACAAAGGTAGGACCATACAGGAAGAAGGTAACGATGACAGACTTGACCAGATCGTCAACTTGTTGAAAGGTATGGCAGACAAGAAGCCGAAGAAAATCAGGTGCTGTAATTGTGGCCAGCCAGAGTATGCACGCAGTTTGTGTAAGCGTCCTACGACTCCTGCAAACCAAGAACCTCTCAAATGCAAAGCAGCCAAGAAAAGCTCGCGGTACAACGAAGGTGGGACCATGCAAGAAGAAGATGACGATAACAAACTTGACCAGATCGTCAACTTGTTGAAAGGTATGGCAGACAAGATGCCAAAGAAGATCAAATGCCGGGAGTGTGGCGAGCTAGAGCACGTACGCAATCCGTCTAAGCGCCCCAAGATTCCTGTAACCCAAGAACTCCAGTCACAGGGGAAATCAGACAGGGGTGAACATCCTGCTGATGTGAGTCACCGAAATGCCGACTCCCTGTCCAGACGGCCGTGCCCAACAGACTGCTCCCACTGCAAAAAGGTGGAATCTAGGGAAGCTGCAGTTTCAAGAACTACTGTAGTCAACGAGGAATGGTCAACCACCAGGATCAGAGAAGATCAGGAGAATGATCCTCACCTGAAGATGATCCGGCAATGGAAGAAAGAAAACCGGCAACCTACCTGGCAAGAAGTGTCTACATTTTCACCGAAACTCAAG
The DNA here is from genome assembly GCA_963921935.1 of Galeruca laticollis. Lineage (NCBI taxonomy): Eukaryota > Metazoa > Arthropoda > Insecta > Coleoptera > Chrysomelidae > Galeruca > Galeruca laticollis. Next base: position 239,615,235 of record OY998177.1, on the reverse strand, counting down.
GCGTATTGGGCTCAGTGGGACTCCCTTGTCCTGGAAGAAGGGCTGTTGAAAAGAGTCCTTGAAAACGATGATGGTTCTGAGATGAGGAGACAGCTAGTTATCCCGAGAACAAGAGTAGCTGAGGTACTGAAGAAGTTACACGACAGTCCATCGGGAGGTCATCTGGGAGTGAAGAAAACCCTTCAGGGAGTTCGTGAAAGGTTTTATTGGATGAACAGCTCCGACGATGTGAAGGACTGGTGTAAGAAATGTACGACTTGTGCTACGAGTAATGGACCACATCGCAAGAGAAAAGCACCTATGAAACAGTACAATGTTGGAAGCCCTTTCGAAAGGATTGCTTTAGATATCGCTGGACCATTTACGACGACAGAAAATGGTAGCAAGTACATACTGGTTGTAATGGATTATTTTACAAAATGGGTGGAAATTTACGCTATCCCGAACCAAGAGGCCACAACTGTCGCGGATGTATTGGTGAAAGAATTCATCAGCCGATATGGAGTGCCCATGGAAGTCCACAGTGACCAGGGAAGAAATTTCGAAAGCCATCTATTCCAGGAGATTTGCGACAAGCTGGGAATGAAGAAGACCAGAACAACAGCATTACATCCACAGTCAGATGGAATGGTCGAGAGAATGAACAGGACTATTGGAAAATACCTGTCCAAAGTAGTATCCAGCCATCAGAGAGATTGGGACCAGTATCTCTCCCTATTTGCATTGGCTTATCGATCTGCCGTCAATGAGTCCACGGGTGAAACACCTGCGAAAATCCTGTTTAGACGTGAAATGAGGCTTCCTTGTGACCTGAAATTTGGCTGTCGGCCTGGAGAAGATATAGCAGGCGAAGACTACGTGATCCAATTGAGAAGAAGGCTGGACGATATTCATGAACTAGTTCGAACAAATCTTCAAGTTGCCAGCGACAGAATGAAAAGGCGGTACGACACGCAGGCCACAGAGGGCGGTTTTAAAGAAGGGGACAAAGTATGGTTACACAACCCGGCGAGGAGAAAAGGATTTTCTCAAATTACAAAAATCCTGGGATGGTTCATACTTGATCAAGAAAAGGATCAATGACGTTTTATATCGCATAAGCAAGATCCCCAACGGAAAACCAAAAGTAGTTCACCGAAACCGACTAGCGCCATTCGAAGGAGACCATGACATAGAGGAAGGAGTAAACCTTATTCGAGATGTGTCTGACCCCACCTTCGATGAATTTATGGGCGCGTATGGAGGTACCGGGAAAGCTAGATATGGAGTCACTTCGGAACAACAACAAGATTTGTTCACTCTCCCAGAAGATTATTCACTGGCATACAACATCCCCGCCCGTATCAAGAACGCACGAAGATTGGCAACCGTCTTTCGAAAGGAGTTCGTGCAATTAGAAAAACTTGAAGACCAGATTCCAGCCCCTGGCAAGACACTGAAACTGAAACATAATTCGCGGTACGTTTTCTACGTGGTTACTAAAAATGAATTCCAAGATCGATCTACCTACCGCGATGTGTGGGAAGCACTTCGAAACCTCCGAGACCACGTGTTGGAATCCAACGTGAAGAAACTGGCTATGCCTAAGATAGCGAGTAACCAGTTGGATTGGCGAATCATCAGGAGCATGGTAGAGATTATCTTTCAAGATACCGGTGTCCAGATATTGATTTGCAGCTACAACCCCCGTTATCAGTATCCGATGAAGACGGTGCCCTGCTGTTTTCATAAGATCGGAAAGTGTAGAAATGGGGCTAGTTGCCGATTCAAACATCCAGTCTCGGCTACACAAAAGTTCCAGGAGGAACTTTCATTTAAGGAGGGGGTAATGTTACGAACTCGCACACCGAAGCAGATACTAAGTACGGCCCTGTAACCGTATGTTAACGGGGTTAAGAAAAAGGCGAGCGCGCCGAATTCTGAGAAGGTCTATTGGGATCTATTGTGACCGTCCTTTTTAAACATGTTCTCGAAAGGCATTTTAAGAAATATCGCGAAAGGCATGTCCCGTCCCGAATGTTCTAGTAAAGAAAGTTTTTGATATAAATACAGGACCGATCAGCGGATGAGTTCAGTTCATAATTTGCCATAGTGAGTTAAACAGTAATTAAGTGAATATAAAAGTGTTATAAATTAATAAGTTAGTGTGCATATAAATTAAATTTAAGTGACTAGTTAAGTACATATAAATTAGTGTTAGTGAGTTAGTGTTCAAATAAATTAGTAAGTAGCAATACCGAGTGTTTAAAATTTATCCCACCCGTTTATTGTTTAAATAAATAACAAAAACATTACAATACTTTGAAACTGAATTAATAAAGATTAACGGATACACATACATTACAGCTAGTTTACAAAAAATGTATTAGAATAGTTTTTTAATTATATTAAAACTAATCAAAATTTTACACCATAAACATTTAATGCAACATTATGTTACATCAACAGAAATCCAATCTGATTGAAGAAAATTCTATCGTTTACTTACGGTTACTTTTTCTCACACAAGAGTGGCTGTTTCGAGTGCCTCAACCATTCCATAACGTACACTTCAAAATCCTTATATGTGAAACATTTGCAGGTGTTTTAAACAGCAGCTGATAAAACAATTACTTTAGATCAAATTGTGCCCATGGAGACCTTTGATCGATCATCATAAACTACATCAAACTTGATTTTCAGCCAATTGACTGGGACCCATTTTCCATAAGATACATGCGGGGTTCTTCAAAGGAATAATAACATATTTTATTTCGAGAAGTGACTTTTCATGATTTACCTTCTATTACATGCCTCACTCCATTTGGCAGGTAAATTCAGGTGTGTTATGAAAATGCATACTTCTTTTCATATACTATTCTCATCTTGTTATTTTCATCCTGGAACAAATTGTATATTAACATAGTGGAATTGTAACTTAATGAAAACTAAGCATTATTAATTCACTGTTTACAAAAAAAAAACTATTTATGAAGAAGATATATGAACACATTATCAAGTTAAATGAGTTTATAATCAATTGTATCCAATTGAGTATCCAATAGCTGTGTTTCTACACTAATAAATAATTGAATTCTGTTTGTTGACTGGAGCATTCAGTATCATAAGTTACATATTCTTCAACTAGCTGAATATAGGTACCATTGTAATGGACACCTACAGCTTATTTATTGTATTCAGTGAATTTTCAAATGGAAATGAGCTTTTTAACAGAAAATTCTGTTTTTAAAATCTTAAACAGTCTCTAATTGTTCACAAGAATTGTTAGTAATAATGTTGAAATTTTCTAAGCCTGCAAGACCATATTGATGGCTACGACTACTACTACAAAAACTAGAACTAAAGATACTTGATTCATTATTCGAATAATTAATGCTCTGAGTCATTTTAAAAATTAGTAATATATTCATTTACATTATATTCCATTGACAGTATTTTCTAACCCTCCCTTATATTATAAAAGCTTCTCTAAATATTGAACTCCAAGAGCTGAAGATATATACTGATATTTGTAGAGGATTGCAAAGAGATTTTCATGAAAATTCGCTTTAGCCCACAGCGTCTTCGATGGCAAACAGACATTGACTCAATTTAACAATTTATTTTCTGATGTAATTTACCGGTTACACTGCACTAAGGGAATTGGACAGAATTTCTTGTGCATCGATTTACAAGGATTTCATTGAAACTGTCACATTTTCCTTTGGTATAGATAGGAATATAGAACCTGGTGGCCAGATAAAAATGCAAACGATACGTCGGTAGAAATTTGCAGTAAAAAATTGTATTACTGAAGTGGCCAAAAGAATGCCGTGGGAAATATTTTCAGATTTACAGTATGGTCCTTAAGTGGATTTACCGATTTGAAATAGAAGTCGTCGATATCATCCATTGTCTCTTCAATAAATTCAATTGAAGACTTTTTGAGCTATTTCAAAGCGGATAAGTGGATTCAAGAATCTAGGTATAAATTTTATTCTAAAGTTACATTTATTAAATACTGTTAAGAAATCGCACATTGGTGTAATCCATCAGTCTATAAAAAATATATTATTCACTTTTCGTTTACATTTTACTCTCTAAACATGAATAAGTGAATTTTCATTTACTTCCCACTATGCAAATAAATATTACAGTTATGTTAATTCAACATCACATTGTGATAATGTTCTTCCTTTTTTTCCTCTTGTTTTCATCACATGCATATCTATACAACCGCTTATGCCCAGCTTGTGGCTGTTAACTTTTGTGATGTTTCAACTTAACTTCTCAGCGATGTTAAAGCGCTGCCTTTTCACATTACTATGATGTTACTAGAACTTCCTCAAAAGGAAGTCTTTCTACCGAACTAAAAACAACATTTCTGTTACATTCTGAAATGCATTTTAACATCTTGTCGATGTTAATGCAATGTCTAGAAAATAACATCTTATCAATGATCTAAATGCGACATTTCAAAAACAATACAGTGTATTCTGTTAGATGTTGTATGGACGTTATTTAAACCTCTAAATAACATACCTTGAACATTCTAGATGACATCTTATAGATGTTTCTGTGCCTAATCAGCAAATACAGGGTGAACAACTAAGAACGCCGGCTGTCGGCCATATTTCAAAAGATCGTCATGGTACAACTTTAAAAAAATACCTTCAGGAAAATGACCCTGAAAAATGGCTGGAAAATATTTTTGAGTTCCTAAAATATCTGCTATAGGGTGGAATGAACACTGAAAAACATAATACTGTGATTATCTTCAAAAAAGAGATACTAAAGGTATCCTAGAAATACAATTTTTGATATATTGTTGAGATGATGAAAAAATGTAGACAGGGACTTTTTGTCCTTATTCTTCAAGTAAGGGGTGGGGGAAGGTTCAACCCAAAAAACAAATGTCATAATACTTTTTTTTAATCGATATCCATGTTTTTGGCGTCATTTAAAAGAGTTTTTCCTATTTAATAAGATATGCTTAACAAAAATAACAAAATTGAACAATTTTGTCAACGCTATGTGATAAAGTCGAAAATTTTCCCATTTTTCTCGGAAATTTTAAATGTAATGAGGCATTATTTAAATTCTGATGAAAAAGAGTTGAAAAAATAGGAATATATTCCAAGATATAAGATTTACAATATCCGATATAAAAATTTAAAAAATGCTTCAATTTACATTTGAAATTTCTGAGTGGATACAAAATTATCTAATTTTGTTATCAATCTTATTAAACAGAAAAACTCTTTTAAATGCAGCTAAAATCATTATTATCGGTTGAAAACGAAAAAGTTATACATTTTTTCATAAGTATGAACCCCACCCATTATTTGAAGAATAATGGCAAAAAATCTCCTTAATTAAATTTATTCATAATCTCATCAAAAATCATTTCAAAAATTGTATTTTGGAGTATTATGTTTTCGAGTGTTCATTCCACCCCTACCGGATATTTTAGAAACGGCAAAATATTTTCCAGCAATTTTTCAGGATCACTTACCTAAAGGTAATTTTTTTGAAAGTTGTACCATGATTATTTTCTGAGATGTGGCCTACAGTCGTACTTAGTTGTTCATCCTGTACATATAAAAAAAAGCAATAGAGGATTTAAAACGTTTATTCACTCGTAATGATCAGTACAGTAAATTTGAAAAAAACAAGTACAAAATTAGAAAAAAAAATATCTTGTCCAGGAATCCAACCTAAAAAAACAAAATTGTGTAAGCATATTACATAACAAGTCTGGGAAGTGGAAACTATTGAACGCATTCAGTGAAAGCAAGAAATAAAAAAGGGTATATTAATCTGTAGTTACCATAACGTAACATACTGTTACGAACTCGCACACCGAAGCAGATACTAAGTACGGCCCTGTAACCTTATGTTAACGGAGTTAAGATAAAGGCTAGCGCGCCGAATTCTGAGAAGGTCTATTGGGATCTATTGTGACCGTCCTTTTTAAACATGTTCTCGAAAGGCATTTTAAGAAATATCGCGAAAGGCATGTCCCGTCCCGAATGTTCTAGTAAAGAAAGTTTTTGATATAAATACAGGACCGATCAGCGGATGAGTTCAGTTTATAATTTGCCATAGTGAGTTAAACAGTAATTAAGTGAATATAAAAGTGTTATAAATTAATAAGTTAGTGTGCATATAAATTAAATTTAAGTGACTAGTTAAGTACATATAAATTAGTGTTAAAAATGGCCAAGAGACTATGTGATCTCAAAGTGACGGAATTAAGAGCAGAATTGGAAGATCGTGAGTTGGAAACGTCCGGTAAGAAAAGTGAGTTAGTAGAAAGACTTAAAGTGGCACTGGAAAATGACGGCCTCGATCCAGAATCATTTTTATTCAATGACGAGGCTTCCACCTTAATCTCGTCAATTTCTGCTAATATTTCTGCTGATATGGTCGAGAAGATTACCACAATGAAAAGCGAGATTTCTGCTATGAAGAATGATATTTCTACTAATATGGACGAAAAGATTTCCACTATGAAAAATGACATTTCTGCCGATATCGTTAAAAATTGACATTGCTGCTGACGTCGAGAATAAAATTACGTCTCTAAAATCAGACATTGAAAATAAGATGACAACGATGGAAAATCAGATTGACGAGAAAATCAAGGAGTTGGAGACAAAGATTGCTGATTTAAGAACACAGGACACTTCAGCAGAAGAAAAGAAGATCGAGATCTGCAAGCCAGAAACACAACCCAAGACAGATGATATTAGCAGTTTTACCCGAGTCAAGGCCCCAACGTTCGATGGAAAGATGTCGTGGACCAATTACGTAAAACAGTTCGAAGCAGCCGCTAGAGTGAATAATTGGTCCGATAAGGAGAAAGCAGTGAACCTAACTATCGCGCTTCGGGGAGATGCCTTAGATATACTTCAGACGATACCTCTGCAAAAAACGGATGATTTCGAGCTGCTGAAGAAGAGGTTGGACATGCGATATGGTCACGAACATTTGGAACAGTTGTACAGATTCCAGCTGAAGAACCGAAGGCGGAAACGTGACGAAACCCTTCAAGAGTATGAAATGGATATTGCCCGACTAGTTCGATTTGCTTATCCATCAGCACCAGAGAACATGATGGAATGTTTAGGCATCCAGGCCTTTATTGACGGCTTGTGTGACCACGATATGGAGAAGACGCTTCGATAAGCCCATCCTAAAACATTGGCCGATGCATTGACTGCTGCTCTTGAATATGAAGCAGCCACTATGGCTTCGGGATACAACAAAGGTAGGACCATACAGGAAGAAGGTAACGATGACAGACTTGACCAGATCGTCAACTTGTTGAAAGGTATGGCAGACAAGAAGCCGAAGAAAATCAGGTGCTGTAATTGTGGCCAGCCAGAGTATGCACGCAGTTTGTGTAAGCGTCCTACGACTCCTGCAAACCAAGAACCTCTCAAATGCAAAGCAGCCAAGAAAAGCTCGCGGTACAACGAAGGTGGGACCATGCAAGAAGAAGATGACGATAACAAACTTGACCAGATCGTCAACTTGTTGAAAGGTATGGCAGACAAGATGCCAAAGAAGATCAAATGCCGGGAGTGTGGCGAGCTAGAGCACGTACGCAATCCGTCTAAGCGCCCCAAGATTCCTGTAACCCAAGAACTCCAGTCACAGGGGAAATCAGACAGGGGTGAACATCCTGCTGATGTGAGTCACCGAAATGCCGACTCCCTGTCCAGACGGCCGTGCCCAACAGACTGCTCCCACTGCAAAAAGGTGGAATCTAGGGAAGCTGCAGTTTCAAGAACTACTGTAGTCAACGAGGAATGGTCAACCACCAGGATCAGAGAAGATCAGGAGAATGATCCTCACCTGAAGATGATCCGGCAATGGAAGAAAGAAAACCGGCAACCTACCTGGCAAGAAGTGTCTACATTTTCACCGAAACTCAAGGCGTATTGGGCTCAGTGGGACTCCCTTGTCCTGGAAGAAGGGCTGTTGAAAAGAGTCCTTGAAAACGATGATGGTTCTGAGATGAGGAGACAGCTAGTTATCCCGAGAACAAGAGTAGCTGAGGTACTGAAGAAGTTACACGACAGTCCATCGGGAGGTCATCTGGGAGTGAAGAAAACCCTTCAGGGAGTTCGTGAAAGGTTTTATTGGATGAACAGCTCCGACGATGTGAAGGACTGGTGTAAGAAATGTACGACTTGTGCTACGAGTAATGGACCACATCGCAAGAGAAAAGCACCTATGAAACAGTACAATGTTGGAAGCCCTTTCGAAAGGATTGCTTTAGATATCGCTGGACCATTTACGACGACAGAAAATGGTAGCAAGTACATACTGGTTGTAATGGATTATTTTACAAAATGGGTGGAAATTTACGCTATCCCGAACCAAGAGGCCACAACTGTCGCGGATGTATTGGTGAAAGAATTCATCAGCCGATATGGAGTGCCCATGGAAGTCCACAGTGACCAGGGAAGAAATTTCGAAAGCCATCTATTCCAGGAGATTTGCGACAAGCTGGGAATGAAGAAGACCAGAACAACAGCATTACATCCACAGTCAGATGGAATGGTCGAGAGAATGAACAGGACTATTGGAAAATACCTGTCCAAAGTAGTATCCAGCCATCAGAGAGATTGGGACCAGTATCTCTCCCTATTTGCATTGGCTTATCGATCTGCCGTCAATGAGTCCACGGGTGAAACACCTGCGAAAATCCTGTTTAGACGTGAAATGAGGCTTCCTTGTGACCTGAAATTTGGCTGTCGGCCTGGAGAAGATATAGCAGGCGAAGACTACGTGATCCAATTGAGAAGAAGGCTGGACGATATTCATGAACTAGTTCGAACAAATCTTCAAGTTGCCAGCGACAGAATGAAAAGGCGGTACGACACGCAGGCCACAGAGGGCGGTTTTAAAGAAGGGGACAAAGTATGGTTACACAACCCGGCGAGGAGAAAAGGATTTTCTCAAGTTACAAAAATCCTGGGATGGTTCATACTTGATCAAGAAAAGGATCAATGACGTTTTATATCGCATAAGCAAGATCCCCAACGGAAAACCAAAAGTAGTTCACCGAAACCGACTAGCGCCATTCGAAGGAGACCATGACATAGAGGAAGGAGTAAACCTTATTCGAGATGTGTCTGACCCCACCTTCGATGAATTTATGGGCGCGTATGGAGGTACCGGGAAAGCTAGATATGGAGTCACTTCGGAACAACAACAAGATTTGTTCACTCTCCCAGAAGATTATTCACTGGCATACAACATCCCCGCCCGTATCAAGAACGCACGAAGATTGGCAACCGTCTTTCGAAAGGAGTTCGTGCAATTAGAAAAACTTGAAGACCAGATTCCAGCCCCTGGCAAGACACTGAAACTGAAACATAATTCGCGGTACGTTTTCTACGTGGTTACTAAAAATGAATTCCAAGATCGATCTACCTACCGCGATGTGTGGGAAGCACTTCGAAACCTCCGAGACCACGTGTTGGAATCCAACGTGAAGAAACTGGCTATGCCTAAGATAGCGAGTAACCAGTTGGATTGGCGAATCATCAGGAGCATGGTAGAGATTATCTTTCAAGATACCGGTGTCCAGATATTGATTTGCAGCTACAACCCCCGTTATCAGTATCCGATGAAGACGGTGCCCTGCTGTTTTCATAAGATCGGAAAGTGTAGAAATGGGGCTAGTTGCCGATTCAAACATCCAGTCTCGGCTACACAAAAGTTCCAGGAGGAACTTTCATTTAAGGAGGGGGTAATGTTACGAACTCGCACACCGAAGCAGATACTAAGTACGGCCCTGTAACCGTATGTTAACGGGGTTAAGAAAAAGGCGAGCGCGCCGAATTCTGAGAAGGTCTATTGGGATCTATTGTGACCGTCCTTTTTAAACATGTTCTCGAAAGGCATTTTAAGAAATATCGCGAAAGGCATGTCCCGTCCCGAATGTTCTAGTAAAGAAAGTTTTTGATATAAATACAGGACCGATCAGCGGATGAGTTCAGTTCATAATTTGCCATAGTGAGTTAAACAGTAATTAAGTGAATATAAAAGTGTTATAAATTAATAAGTTAGTGTGCATATAAATTAAATTTAAGTGACTAGTTAAGTACATATAAATTAGTGTTAGTGAGTTAGTGTTCAAATAAATTAGTAAGTAGCAATACCGAGTGTTTAAAATTTATCCCACCCGTTTATTGTTTAAATAAATAACAAAAACATTACAATACTTTGAAACTGAATTAATAAAGATTAACGGATACACATACATTACAGCTAGTTTACAAAAAATGTATTAGAATAGTTTTTTAATTATATTAAAACTAATCAAAATTTTACACCATAAACATTTAATGCAACATTATGTTACATCAACAGAAATCCAATCTGATTGAAGAAAATTCTATCGTTTACTTACGGTTACTTTTTCTCACACAAGAGTGGCTGTTTCGAGTGCCTCAACCATTCCATAACGTACACTTCAAAATCCTTATATGTGAAACATTTGCAGGTGTTTTAAACAGCAGCTGATAAAACAATTACTTTAGATCAAATTGTGCCCATGGAGACCTTTGATCGATCATCATAAACTACATCAAACTTGATTTTCAGCCAAATGACTGGGACCCATTTTCCATAAGATACATGCGGGGTTCTTCAAAGGAATAATAACATATTTTATTTCGAGAAGTGACTTTTCATGATTTACCTTCTATTACATGCCTCACTCCATTTGGCAGGTAAATTCAGGTGTGTTATGAAAATGCATACTTCTTTTCATATACTATTCTCATCTTGTTATTTTCATCCTGGAACAAATTGTATATTAACATAGTGGAATTGTAACTTAATGAAAACTAAGCATTATTAATTCACTGTTTACAAAAAAAAAACTATTTATGAAGAAGATATATGAACACATTATCAAGTTAAATGAGTTTATAATCAATTGTATCCAATTGAGTATCCAATAGCTGTGTTTCTACACTAATAAATAATTGAATTCTGTTTGTTGACTGGAGCATTCAGTATCATAAGTTACATATTCTTCAACTAGCTGAATATAGGTACCATTGTAATGGACACCTACAGCTTATTTATTGTATTCAGTGAATTTTCAAATGGAAATGAGCTTTTTAACAGAAAATTCTGTTTTTAAAATCTTAAACAGTCTCTAATTGTTCACAAGAATTGTTAGTAATAATGTTGAAATTTTCTAAGCCTGCAAGACCATATTGATGGCTACGACTACTACTACAAAAACTAGAACTAAAGATACTTGATTCATTATTTTTTGTACTGTTTAATACAATGTTTGTATCAGACTATCTAAAATAGTTACATCCCTTTCATTACATAATTACCAACTATTTGTTTTTTATTTTATTTATGTAAGTAGCTGCTGAAACATCTTAACACTGAAAATATTTTCTTCTAGACTCAAATCCCTGCCAACATATGAGTCTGTTTTATTATTAATAATAATGTCTACCCTATTGCAATATTAAGTTTTTTGTGGGGTATAATGCATATCTAGGATTTGAAATATTGTGAATCGTTTTTAAAATATACTTACTATCTAAAATATTTTAAAAATTGAAAAAACCCTTATTTTGTAAACTCTATTATATAATGTTAGTGTACAATTCCGCCACCTGGAATTTCAATGTACGAGTATAATAGTCGTTTAAAGTATTGAATGAGTATTAATTTTTAATAATTATGATTTTGGAATAGGTACTTACCGATAACAAGTGTTGTTCGTCCATTATAATAAGAATTATAACTAAGTATAGAAACTGTAGCTAAGTAGGAACTAACGAAAACGAAGACCACTTTACTCAACTACTACTTGCAAAATATGTGCTTCCCGCAAATAAAATATAACACATAACCACGGACTTAGGATCCAAGTCCGTGCACATAACTGAAAACCATCCGCCATTTCATGCTTCTCATTTGATTGCACAGATAACTACTGTATGTTTCGTTCATCAGTTCCACTTTTGTTTTCTTCTTTTTTATGTTACTGTGATGTTTAATATGAGTTATTACTGGGAGTTTAATAAACTAACGTCGTACAGACGTAATAAGTACGATGTTACTAAAAATTATTTCGAACGATGTAAAAGTAACTGCAACATGTGATCATCCTAGAAACATGTTGATTTGTAATATTACAGTAACGTTCTGTATGTGACATTAGTGAGAAGTATACAAATTAACATCGTATGAATGTTTCCTATAGGAAGTTACTAAAATGAAGTTCATAGGATGTGTATGTAACTGCAAATTCAAGTATTACTGTGTACATCAAAAATATGTTTTATTTACATGACATGGATATTAATAGAGTTGGTAATAAAATTAAGACATCTAGTAGATATCTTATTACCGTTTTAAATAAACATCACGAAAAGTCTCTAAAAAGAACATCACAAAAAAGACTTGTTATGTTTCTTGTTTAGTGGGTTAAGTGAGAGTTGTACCACTTTATTCAAACATTAGTATCAATAGCACAGATTATTCGTAATATCATTGAACTTACTTACCGGTTACTAACTTTGGTAACTGTGTTATTATTCAAGCTTATTCAATGTTTTTTGACAGATGAAACGTTTAAAGATAATATAATTACATATCTATAAACAAAAGTTTATACTTCATACATTATAAAGATTGACGCATGTCATCATTTTTTTACCTTCAATTCTAATTAAAAAAAGGTGATTTATTATATTGAAAAGTATAAGATTAGAATTAATACTTAATTATGTCTAATAATTTATACCTTTTAACCCTTCAGTGGCCGACGGTACTTCTGAGTACCACCAATTTTTACACGTCGTAAGACTGCATTCGTAGCAATCAGAGGCTCTGTGGCCTGACTGTATATTGGAGTACCATCTTATGAACCAATAGGAATAGAAAGAACATTTACCACGCCCTCTGTAAATATTTTATCTTCTAGTATTTGTAAAATTTTGCATATGCTATTATTATTGTTATTTTAATTCCGGCTAGCTATTATTTTATATTTATTTAGACAATTGATATTTATTTAAATTTGATAGTCTCAGGCTTATACGCATATAAGATAGTGGGTTTGTAATCCTCCGTAGGGGGGTGGTTACGGATTGTCGGGTAGGGTTGTACAGTCAGAGACAGGATCCCAAAATAAAATAAGTTTATTCTTATAAAAATATTTACAGACGCTATTTACACATGTACAACAAGATCAATACCTGGCCTAAAATTAAATATTTATTATATCGGTCCGTATAAGGCTGCGTATCTAATTATTCCTCGTCGACCGGGGTGATATACCTACGGGGTAGTAGTTTGAACGATGGGAATGCTGAAACTTCGATACACGGGTATAAGCGGTGATGCGGGTTCTGGATGCTTGTTAGAGTCAATACCTTGGGCGAGACGAAGTACCTCTAAGTCAGTACCTTAGAGGCGGGAAGTACAGGAATATGTGAGAGTCAATACCTCTCACACGGGTGGCCGTAGTTTGGTAGGTCAATACCCTATCAAATGGAAGGAAGGATGCTCGACAAGTCAATACCTTGCCGACGGAAGGGTAGAGTCTAACGAATCAACACCTCGCTAGATTGTTGGTGCGTTTATATATCCATCAGTTGTCGATAAAAACTGAATTGGTTCGAACCATAGGCGTATCATCAGCGGTGTTCATCGGAACATCGTTACAGGTTACCAATATGAAATTAAAATGTATATAAACCGTGATTTTGTAACAGAATCTTAAAAAAACATGAAGTCCCACCTCTTTTTTCTCTTGAACTTCGCTTGGTGTTCGATTAGGTTCGTTATCATAGACAAGTTTATTTCTTTATGCTTATTACATTCTGTGGTTGTGTAAACGTTCACAGGTTAGATTGATATTATTGAGTTTAATGTTCATAGTAATGGCCATATAAAATTTATAAATATGAGTATTTTAAGTATTTTCCAATACGTTTTTGACCTCAGACAGAGAAAAACACTCCAAATATTTTTTGTAGCTCTATTCAAGAACTTTCCACCGTATATAATACTTGATACTTGGCGTACCCTTGTGGAGTTACAGCCACAATAAATGGTTCATCCTTTGATTTTTTTACGTTATTTCAAGTTTTCAAGTTTTTTCCAATGTATACAGTTACTGACTTCAGATAGAAAAAATCATCATCAACGTTTTTTGTAGCTCTATTAAACACCTTTCGAATAGTGTGTAATATTTCAGATTTTTGGTGTAGCCTTGTGGGGTTATAACAAAAATAAAGAGTCCACCTCTCTAATTTTTTTTTGGTTTTTTCAAGTTTTTCCAATTTATACGGTTTTTGACCCCAGATAGAAAAGAAGCATCGTCAATGTTATTTGTAGCCCTATTAAAGACCTTTCGAATAGTGTGTAATATTTGAGATTTTTGGTGTAGCCTTGTGGGGCTATAGCCAATATAAGGGGTCCACCTATCTGATTTTTTTTTCGTTTTTTCAAGTGTTTCCAATGTTTCGAACTACAGATACAGGAAGAAAACTCGAACAGAAGTACAGCCAACTAGATAAGGAGGCAACAGAAATTTTTTGGGCAGTATACAAATTCTTCCAGTACTGTTATGGTCAGAAATTTATATTAGTTACTGATAACAAACCATTTATAGCAATATTTAGCCTTGACAAACATTTGCCATCCATGGTATCGAGTCCTTTATTGCAATATACACAATTTCTTTTTGGATACACTTATACTATCGAATACCTAAATACAAAATTGAACTCGAATGTTTATTATTTTTCATGATTTCCACTCCAGTCTGCAACAGTGGAAGAGAATTATGATGAAGCAAATATGTTACAACTATGTGAAGAGAATTTACACAACACAAGACAAAAGGATGAATGCCAAGGTGAATTTTCAGTTGCAAACGGATGTATTCTACGCGGATTTCGAGCAATGATTCCAAAAGTTGTACGTGCAGAATTGTACATCGTCTAAATGAAAAGTTTGGCAAGAAATTCGACCCCAGGAAGAAGACAGCGTCCCAAGCTCCAGTTGTTATATCACCATCCATTCAACTACCTCTTCTCTCGTGAGATGAAACTTCGGTGAGAGGAATTTATCTCAGCCTTCCTGAAGACACAGCAAGAATCTTATTGAAGTTGCAGGCCTTGCACTTCTATCATATAAATAGAAAACTCTAGCTGACATTCATTCTTGTTTCATTCTGTTAATTCATTATTTTTAATAATTTTCATAATAAATATATTTTTGTCGAAGTAATAAATGTTAGTTTTTAAAAACGGACTTCGAAGTTCCCATTAGTTAATTCTAGTGTTACAAATAATGACGGTATATTCCACATATTCCGTTTATTCAATATATAACTTTCTCTTTTCTATACTCTTCAACTTTTTATTTGAAGACAAGGATTCTCTCATCATACCGAGATATTTAAGAACCTTATTCTTTCATATTGTTGGTTTCCATATCAACCCTTGGCATGATCTCCATGCAATTTCCTTTTTTTTTTGTAAAGTTGAACAGTTTGGAAATTTCCGCATACTCCGATATACTTTCCTATATCTACAAACATTTCATGGCAATTTTCAAGGTCTTGGGAAGTTGGATAGGGCCCATATCATATTCAAAAGTTTTTATAAGTTTTCTTAACGTATTATGTGAACGCACACTTTGGAGTTTCAACCCAACCACGACCACTTCGATGTTTTTGATTGATGAATTCAACATTTTCCAACTTCTTGGCTCAAATTTATCTTTGAAAAAAAAAAGATATGCGGTACGAGATCAATAAAATCGGTTACTAAAGTTGAATAAATTTTCTCAAAGATTATTTATCTACTGGAATATTATAACAACTTATGAACGTGCAATAGAGGATTCTCTATATCTGTGATCCATATATTCACCAACTTTCAATAAAATCCGTTTTAAATTTTTCCAGACTATAATTTTAGTCTTTTATCTATCAATTTTCATTTATAATCTAATTGATGATGTATTACACGGTTTGAATATGATTTTTTGCTTCTAGTAATACATTTACGTTGAAATGAATAAAAAATCAAGCCGCGAAACATTAAAGCGCGACTGAAAGCCGCTTTTAAATTCAGTCCAGCTCTTACTGGTCGCTGTTTAATTTGATTCCCGGTTTCGAACTTTTACGGAATTGTAAATATTCTGATATTCCGAATGCATTCTAAAATGGCGAACGTATTTGAATCTCTGATACCTTTTAATGTGAAGAATATGGATTGAATTAGACAGCTGGGATTTTTCGAATGGAAAAAATTCAGTTGAATATATTACTACTGTAATTCTGATGGTAATGAAGATCATCTTCGAAGGGAAGTGAAATTTGGAAATACATTTTTTTGTCACAGAGGAAAGCGATGGTTTGAATATTAGGAATGTTATGAACAGCGCCGACGATTTCCTTTGTATGAATTGAATTCTTATAATAGTTATTGTGTCATCAAAATTCGTCTGATATTTTTTTCTTCAATTCCACAACTCTCTCTTTGGCCTCATTCGTATTTGGAATGAATCGACATTAAAGAGAATTCTTTTAATAACATTGCTTAAAGAACCCCGCACTTTTCTTATGGAAACAGGAGCACCGACAAAGGAATTTTTGATATGTACTGGTACTAAAAATTTTGTATTCTATAATAAATAATATCAACAACTTGATGAGCAGGCCATGGGAAGTTGCCTTTCACCTTATCTAGCTGACATTTTCATGAACAATAAATGTATTCTTTCAGACAACAATAGTGAGATCCTGTATTGGTTTAGATATGTGGATGATTGTCTGGTTTTTTTTGGATGGTAGTGTAGAAACCGCCAATAATCTATTATCAAAAATAAATCAAGTACATCCTAGGATAAAGTCCACACTTGAGATTGAGAGTGACAATAAATTGAATTTTTTAGACATCACATTTCACAAATACTCCAACAAATTGTCTTACAGTATATACAGGAAACCTACACAGACAGACCATGTCATTCCAAGTTCCTCTTGCCATCCATACCAATATAAAATGGCAGCTTTCAATTGTTATGTCCATAGGCTTCTAAGCATTCCATTCCCAGAGATTGATTATCATTCATAGGTGAGTGTTCTGAAGCATATAGCATTTAATAACCAGTAAAATCCACACATCATTGACCGTCTCATTTGCAAGGTAGAAGAGAGCAGAATTTGGCTTTTCCTAAGCTTTTCCTAAGGTGGATTCGGTTGACGGGTTCATTTCCATTCCTTTTTTGAATAACAACATTTCAAACAAAATAGCCAGGCGTATTAACAATTATATAGAAGATTGTAATAAATACGAATACCAAAGAGAAAAATTTAATGTAGTAAATTTCAGAACACACGGTAAAACATATTTTATTTCAAATAAAAATGAAAAGTAGAATGCGACCCACATTCTGTTTAGAAAAATGATACGAAACCATAACAGCTTTGAAATAAATAAAACATTTTACTAGGTCAAAATGAAATAATTGTTTTGTATACAACCAGTTAATAACGTAAAATTGAGGCCGCTTCAAAACAAAAAAAAGCCCAAACCTAATTCGGGGGGATAGTAAAAACCAAGTACAGAGCAGTAAGAGCGACAGACAGTGTCGGGGCGAATACGCGAAGGGAAAAGTCCTTTCCCTGTCACGGTAACGGGCAGTAGTTTTTTTGGTGTTAGCGGTTTCAGAGGAACAAGTTCTCTCCGTTGTGTCAGGGTGTAATAGGGATACTTAGATATCCTTGACGGTGAACACTGTCCCCCTGCGTGACACAAAACAGGGAGACTCGCCCTCTACGCTAAGTTTTCAGCATAGCACGATACCGGTTACTGGCACTACCCGCGGTGGCTAAAAAGATAGCGAAGAATAGGCAGTAGCAAGGCCATTGAAAGGAAGGTTTCCAACGCAGTAAGTTTTTGAACAAATTGAGAGTTAAACTTTGTTTTTTTTCATGAGACATTTATTCGTTTATTATTTTGCGCTGGTTTTGAACTTGGTATTTATAAATTCGCTGCTATACATAGGGAGTAGCGATAACAAATATATTTATTTTATTGTCTGTTCTTTCACGGGGACTGGACAAACTTGGCCGCTTTCAGTTAAATATTGAATATCCAGGCTCACCATTTGGGCACAGCTCGTTCTGTAGGTTATTAATTTATCGTGTATGAGGACATAATAAGATTTCGCAGGGTATTGCCAACCTGACAAGAGTTAGGTTTCTAATTATTTAGTTATTCTTTGTTGCTCCACATAATTCGCTTCCACCTCGTAGGTAGGATATAACTAGGAGTTAAAACAAGGTTAATTTGTACTTAGTATTAAAAGGACTGGAGCGTATGGTTTTCTTTTTCCTTTTGTTAAATAATTTTTTAAATTGTTTTCTTTGGTTCAGACGTGATCAGAAATTTCTTTCAGATTAAGTAAAATAAATAAACATTGTAGGTGATTCAAAGACCTGTAAATTTTGTAACTCGAAACTTACGCATTGAAACGCGAGTGTCGATTAATAATTATCGTTCTTAGATCAGCAGAATTAGTTTACGATTCTACTTTCACTTTTTATCAAGGGCAATGACCCGATACCACAGTGGTCTCGTATAATATTGCGGTTAAGAGTAAATTAATATAATCTCTTTTCTTTGCGCCTCGAGACAGGTGAATATCGAACTAAGGATTAAAACATACGCCCCTCATGCACTTTGGAAATACGAAAGCGATAAGTGGTTAATTTCTTTGTTCTATTTCAGGGCGAATCAGTTTTAAATATTCTCTGTCAAAATGTAGTAGTGGTGAAGTTAAAAAAACCAAAATGTGTTTCCTTCAGGAGGGATTTTATTTAAGTATTAATTTTATGTTGTTAATTTAAACTCAATTTTGCAATTTGTCAATTTTTCAATGTTTCAATTTTTTCAATTTTTTACTTGTTCACTTTTTCAATTTTTTGGTTTCCTATTGCATTTTAATTCAATGTTGAGGCATTGATTTTAGCTCTAACTTAAGTCGGATGTGATTACTATGTATCCTGTTTTCTTTGATTTCTTATAATTCTAACATGCAACCTTGAAAAAAGAAAGAAATAGTCTTTCGAAAGCGCTCGGTTTTGTATAACAAGAATATAAATATTATTTAGGCTGCAATCCCCGTGATATTTTCAATTTTGTTTGTTAATAGTTCAGCCGTGATTACTTGTCTCTGTTTATACATATATATATATATATATATATATATATATATATATATATATACATATATATATATATATATATATATATATATATATATATATATATATTGAACTAGTTACCTAGTTCTGGAAACAAATTTACACAAATAACTATCATAAAAAGTATAGATTATCACGGGAGGTGTGTCAGTAGACACAACCATTAGCAAGAAAATGACAACTTAAGTATAAAGTTATATAAAAATTAGTGAAATATGTATCAATCTTATTAAATATGAATGTGATTATTTTAAAAAGGATTATGAGAACAAATACCAAACACAATATTATTTAATTAAATACAAAAAGTTACCTGCACAAGTAAGTCCGAATATATGTCAAAGTCAATGAGTTCCACAATGTGCTGAACACTGCCGTAGGAATGTCTGTAGATATTAATTGCCATATTATAACTTGAAACCTAAAAGAATTAAAAAAAGAATATTTAGTCTAGTGTTTGATTAGCATAATTACACATGTTCCAATAGTAAAAGTTTATAATTTCATAAAGAATTGAAAACTGTATATGA
Source organism: Galeruca laticollis (assembly GCA_963921935.1). Lineage (NCBI taxonomy): Eukaryota > Metazoa > Arthropoda > Insecta > Coleoptera > Chrysomelidae > Galeruca > Galeruca laticollis. The sequence continues at coordinate 239,595,435 of OY998177.1, read as the reverse complement.
AAAGATAGATGGAACGCAGCTCAAACTTATGAAAGGGAAATTAATAAACAGGAAGTAATGAATCTTAGTAAATTTATAATTGCCAACTTAATTTTATTGATTATTTATTGCATACTGAAAAATAATATCAAAAATAAAAATAATCAATAGTTTATATGATATAAATATAAAATAAGATTGAAAATTAAAAAAAGGATCAATTACATAAAGGTAAATTAATAATTTAGGTTGTAGTTTTTGTAAAAATAATTATTTATAAAAATATCTAAACAACATGTTTATATGTAAATTAGCTATTGTATTATGAAAAAAGGACATGATATATATTCCTTAATACAATAGAAATAATAATGAACTAGTGTGAATATCCTCCAGAACAATTAAATTAAATAATTCAGATTTAGAACTAAAACACTTTGAAATGACAATTTTTTATTCAAAATAACAGATAAGTGAGCTTTGGATTAATCAAGCGAGGAGGTTGTTGATTTTGAAAACAAGAGAAGAGAGTTTTCGGGTGATGGAGAGGAAGCGTCGATAGAGAGACTCTTTGTTTAAAAATTTATCAGAAATTGGTATAAATGTTAAAAAACACAATCAAAGGTAAATCAAAGCACTTAACTATTGTTTATGATCCTGTGTAAGGATGAAGAAGTGTAGAAAGTGAATATCTCCTGAGAGATATCTACAAGAATTTGGAGATGCGAGTTGCAGCCCGGCAGAGAATTCAATATTAAGGTCTGTGTCTTTACAATTACATTCATTGGAATTCCATATAATTCTTTTTTAAGAAAGTGAACATTAAAAATTTATCAGAACGTTCAAATTGAATAAATTCATTAAATGGCCAAAAACATTTATCATATGATGCATCATAATTTTATCTCAATTGAGAATTAAACAGTTTTAGTTAATAATAATATTTGTACTTACTTGATATAATATAATTCACTGTATATGTTCACGAGCATCATGAATTTTCACATAACCTCTCATTCTTTCTTTTATCTTCAGCATGAATAACTATTTGCCTATTACTGTCTTCACTTTCAACTCACTCACATAATTTTAACTAAGTATACTTATATGTAATTGATTATTTAAAGTTTATATCATTAAAATTGTTTCACCATTATAGACGCGCTGGTAGTGTGTTTAACAGTAAAGGTATTTCTTATAGAGGGGAGAGTATCCTCCTATCGTTTCAATTATAACAGCGCATGCGTTCAGATTTATGCGCCGACGCACTGATAGGAACATTCTTATACCGAGAAATGTATCTGATATAGGGTGGAACAAAAACACAATTTTCAATGTTTAAATCTTATTGCAAATTTTCATAATAATTTATTAAATTGTTTACATTTGAGTGTTGGTATTTTATTCTCATCACTAAGGCTTGGAAAATATGCACTAAAAAATACCAAAATATGCATGCAAATATGCTCTAAAAATAGGTCAAAATATGCAGTTAAATATGTTTTTTGTAATACCTTAACACTTATTAAATGACCCTTTCCTTGACCGTTTTCATTTAAAGCGCCAACGATTAGATTAGCTACATACCTCCCCTTAACATCTGTTGTTTCATCAACTGAAAACCACAAAGATTTGTTTTTCAGTTCATCTCTAATATTTGTTAAAGCAGCGTCGTAGTTTATATCAACATATTTCTTTCGTAGATTTGAGGATGAAGGCGAATTAACATTTTCTTTACAATGTGCTTTAAAAAAATTTCGAAACAATGGCTGATCCAATTTTGGCAACTTTGATAAAACTTTAAACTCCACAATTCACAAAATTATTCTCTTGTTGACAGAAGGACTACCAAATCAATTTTAACTAATGTTTTCTAAAGACAAGCAAAGGAAAAAAAATCCCTTCCCCAAAAGCATATTTAATAGTTTGAAAACTGGTAGCGGGAATGAATGAAGAATATCATTTACGAGCTAGCAAGGTTATTTTATTATGACCCATGGTTTTTACAACCACCGAAATATTTAAGCCGGACGTGAAGAATTAGTATTTGAAAGAAATGTAAAAATAATCCCATTTTATGAGACCATCTGTCGTTTAACACAAGAACGGCAGTAAAATAAGAAATAGGGGGTCCTAATCCCGATACAAAGATGAATTGCGGCTACCTGACAAGCCGTCGCACTGTGCCTTGTTCTAAAAATGCACTAAAAAATTAAATTTTTGCAAAAATACGGTAAAATATGCGTTATTTTATTTTGCATATGCTTATTCAAAAAATGGCGAAATATGCACATATGCACTTAACATGCATTTTGCATATTTTCCAAGCTTTACTCATCACATCCATCAGAAAATTTTCTATTGTCAACATATTTCAATAATTTTATATAGGAGAAACTTCAGAAATTAATTTTCATAAAAAATTTTACAAGGAAAAAGGTAAGGTTTGAATTAAATTTGTCAATCACTGGTATTAATGCATCCTGAACTCAAAGGGAGGAGTCTCATACTTCCGACTGAGATAAATAAATATAACAGTTAATAAAAAATTGACATCTTGAGCTAGCCGAGGTAAAACAAATACTATATTAAATAATACTGTATTAAATAAATAAATAAAACATAAATCAATTATAAATATATATATATATATATATATATATATATATATATATATACAGAGAAAGTCTTATTATATTTTTTTTATATACATCGTTGTGGTTCCACCATATTTTATTTATTATCCCTACCCCGAATTTCCCCTAGAGTGTGTATCAACCTTGGATACGAGACCGAACCGAGAGAACAATCCTTTCCTGGCGAAGGAGATCAAACCGTTTTAAGACCAGGCGTTCCCAGCTTAAATCGGACTGGATTTGCCTCGGCTGTATAATTCAGAAAACAATTGGTGACACTTAGGTCAGGATCATTACCGTGGTGAGCAGATTTTATTACACTGGTGACAACGGTTTGCGAACCATTCTCAATTGAAACCAAACCCACCCAGAGATGGTGTGGTATTACAAGACGTAAAAATCTCTTACAAAACGTCTAACGTTGTGGGTAGACATTTGGTGAATTCTAAGGATAGAATTGATAAGCTTTCAAAAAGTGGAATTTATAAGCTTGAGTATGGTGATTGTGAGGCAACCTATATTGGTAGAACTTGTAGACCTTCGAAAACTCGGATATCGGATCTTTTGTCCGAGTGAGGATTCTGCTTTTAGACATCATTTAAGTTTCAACAACCACAACTTTAGCCCTGGTAGAAATTCGACAATTTTACATGGGATCACTCTTAGAAATTATAACAGATTGGTTAGGTTTCTTGAGGCCATACACATAAATAATGAATTATCAGTTAATAGCATATGTCTGAACACTCAAGTTAATTGGAATAGATCTTATATCCCTCTCCACTTTTAGTCATCTACAGTACAACACTTTAGGTATTTTGGTAGCTGGATGGACTGCAGAATTGAAAGCGATGAAGAAATCTCAACCAGAATAGAACTGGCACGTAACATATTCACTAGAATTGACAAACACCATCAAAATAAGAAAACTCGAATACTTTGGACATATAATGAGGGGGCATAAATATCACATGCTCCGATTAATTATCCAAGGTAAAATAGAAGTAAAGCGATGGATTGGCAGAAAATAGCTTTCTTGGCGTAATACTCGTATTAGACATTGGACAGGTCGAACAGTCGAAGAAGTGTTTCATGTAGCTACCGATCGAGAAGCTTTCCAACAAATTGTCAACTCCAACGCCTGAACGCTTGATGATAGCCAACGTTTGACAACAAGCATGGCACACAAAGAAGAAGAAGTTATCTTTATTGATATAAATTTTCTAGACATGGGAAGTTTTTGAGGCTTCGTTTTAATTAAATTTTGTTTCCTTTTAACTCTATTTGTTTTTAATTTCAGGATCACTGTTCAACTTTATAATTCCTCTGGTTTTGTCCGAGGTTGAGTCTTGCTCCCATTCCTAATAGAATCCTCTTCGAGTCTCTGAACTTGAACTTTTGAGTCAGGTTCCCATTAAACTGTTTTGATTACAATTGTTGGTTGTGATTCTTGTTGGTTTCCTTCAATATATTTTATATAAACTGATTCGCCCCCCCCCCTTGCCCGTTGAAAGGTGGGTTCTCATTAACCATCACTTTGATTTGGGTCTCATATTAAGGTCGACAAGTTGTTAAGTTCTATAACTTCTTCCTTTTGTGTTCTTTGAGTTTGGTATTGATTGACCCTTATATATTGATATAGCTTCACCATCATTCTTTTCTTTCATTGGATTTGGTCATGTTAGTATTTAATCATACAACTTAATAACCCCTTGACGTTATTTTTCATAGAAAAAATACTGAATCCTTTAGTCTCATTGACAAATTGAGTTTACGGACTTCCATTCGATTGTTTGTTCTGGTTAATTACTCTCCATTTCTGTGGGTTTGAGCTGATAAGGTTAAACTTACGAATTTGTTGATTATCTCATTCTTTTATTGAGTTCAGTTCTCAGTAGACCGATCTTAATAATTAACGAGTTGGGGGGTTTCCTCTTTACACTTATGGGCGTCTATCCTTGACGGCGATAGAATAGAACAACCGATAGAAAGTGAGCGTGGTTTTACTGACAAAGCTAAAACGGTATTCTTGAAATCCTGTTCTATCATGAGGCGTTAGAAGTGTTGCAACCCGAGAGAAATTTCACTTCTATTACTATTTTTGAGTGAACCGACAAAATAATATGAAAACTGGGCTTGTGATTTTTATGTTGTACTCAAAAATGTCGTTTGCATTTGCTGTTTGTGAAAAAGGAAGCGTGACGTGGAGTAAACAGATAGTGTACCTAGATTTTGGATTTTGCTTTGAGTATTGTGTATTCACTATTGTTGACTATTGTGTATATTATCAACACAACATAAATAAATTAAGTTTTTGTATTTCTTTCCTCTATGCAACACAATAGGTATCTATGACCTGAGACAATAGACCATTAAAGGTCACGTGGCTTTGACAGGTCGGCCATCTTGCCTGGGAGCAAACAAAGCTCTTAGTTTGCGCATCTTAAGTTCATTTTTATTTAAAATATGAGTTCATAAGCACATTTGATCGTATTATTTAGAACTCGCCTATAGTTCAGCATTTAATATCTTTAATTTCAGTTAGGTACCCACTATGCAAATAAATATTACAGTAATGTTAATCCAACATCACATTGTGATAATGTTCTTCTTTTTTTCCTCTTGTTTTCATCACATACACATCTATACAACGCTTATGCCCAGCTTGTGGCTGTTAACATTTGTGATGTTTTAACTTAAATTCCCAGCGATGTTAAAGCGCTGCCTTTTTACATTACTGTGATGTTACTAGAACTTCCTCAAAAGGAAGTCTTTATAACGAACTAAAAACAACATTTCTGTTACATTCTGAAATGCCTTTTAACATCCTGTCGATGTTAATGCAATGTCTAAAAAATAACATCTTATCAATTATGTAAATGCGACATTTCAAAAACAATACACTGTATTCTCGTAGATGTTGTATGGACATTACATAAACCTCTAAATAATATACCTCAAACATTCTGGATGACATCCTATAGATGTTTCTGTGCCCAATCAGCAAATACAGGGTGAACAACTAAGAACGCCGGCTGTCGGCCATATTTCAAAAAATAGTCATATTACAACTTTAAAAAAATACCCTCAGGAAAATGACCCTGAAAAATCGCAGAAAAATATTTTTTAGTTCCTAAAATATCTCCTATGGGGTGGAATTAACACTTAAAAATATAATACTGTGATTATCTCCAAAAAAGACATACTAAACGTATCCTAGAAATACAATGTTTGATATATTGTTGAGATTATGAAAAAATGTAGTTAGGGACATTTTGTCTGTATTCTTCAAGTAAGGGGTGGGGGAAGGTTCAACCTAAACAACAAATGTCGTAACACTTTTTTTTTAATCGACATCCATGTTTTTGGCTTCATTTGAAAGAGTTTTTCCTTTTTAATAAGAAATGCTTAACAAAAATAACAAAATTGCACAATTTTGTCAACGCTTTGTGAAAAAGTCCACAATTTTCCCATTTTTCTCGGAAATATCAAATGTTATGAGGCATTTTTTAAATTCTGATGAAAAGGGGTTAAAAAATATTCCAAGATATAAGATTTACAATATCAAATATAAAAAAATGCTTCAATTTACATTTGAAATTTTGTTATCAATCTTATTAGACAGAAAAACTTTTAAATGCAGCTAAAATCATTAATATCGGTTAAAAAACGAAAAAGTTATACATTTTTTCATAAGTTTGAACCTTCCCCACCCATTATTTGAAGAATAATGGCAAAAAATCTCTTTAATTAAATTTATTCATAATCTCAACACTATGTGAAAAAGTCGACAATTTTCCCATTTTTTTCGGAAATTTCAAATGTAATGAGGCATTTCATAAATTCTGATGAAAAGGGGTTAAAAAAATAGGAATCTATTCCAAGACATAATATTTTAAATATCAGATATGAAAATTTAAAAAATGATTCAATTTACATTTGAAATTTCCGAGTGGATACAAAATTATCTAATTCTGTTATGAATCTTATAAAACAGAAAAACTCTTTTAAATGCAGCTAAAATCATTAATATCGGTTAAAAAACGAAAAAATTATACTTTTGTTCATAAGGTTTTCTTCTTGGATTAATGTATAGAATATCGATTATTTGAAATTACGTGATTGCTTTCTAATTTTGCATTTGTTGTTTTCTTCCGTTTACTACTTTTTGGAACCTGCTTCGCCTTGTTCTTCCTCGCCGATAGAAGACATTCTTAATATTTGTGGCTGCGATATCCATATTGGTGGGGATTTATTTGTTGTCTACCCTATGTTGTGATATACTTATATTTGCATCTTGAGATAAGTCAGTTTGCATTGACTATTTATTTGTGGTGTTGTTATAAAGGGTAGTATATTATTAGTATATGCGGTTGCATTATCGGTTGGTCAACTTGCATTACTGATTGTGAAATATTTTGGTACGCCCCTGGTACATTTGAATATGTTTGTACGTACATATTTGGCCCTGATTTTGTTTGCATCTGTATAACTTTTTTATTCTCACTTGTTCAATTTTAGTTTATGTGTTGAACATTTTACTAATTAATAATATTAAAAATAATCGAGTGTTTTTATTCACTTACTTTGTACTGAGTTTAATATTGACGGAATTTCAAAACTATTTGTGTCGATAAAACAATGCGATGTTCACTCGTTATATGTTTGCTTGCTACCTCTTTGTAGGTGATAAAAACGATGGCAAAAGGTTATTAATAATAAATAATCCTGTACAATCCTCATAAAACAGGGAAAGTTTATTAAATGGGCGTCTAAAAGTCTGTCGATTGAATTTATAGTACAAATATTTTCCGCTTGGATAAATCTTTAAAAAGGTCACTGAAATGATGCTGGAAGTATTGCTCTCCAAAGATATTTGGCATTATACACTTCTGAATCCCTTGGAGCTTATATTTAATTGAATAGGATAAATAATATGTGGAGATTTATCTGGAGTGAAAGCTAGAAAAATAAAATTAAATGAAGCAGGTCGAAGAAATGGAAAATGAGGCAAGATAATGAGAATAAAACTTAAAGACTATAAGGTGGAAGTACAAAAGAATAGCAAGTCATGAAAATTACTCGAACCTGTTAAAATAAGATATTATGGGAACATTTATTAATTATTAAGATAGACTGAGAATCAACAGGATGAATAAGAAAGAATATTAGTTATTTATTATATAAGGGAAAAAAGTAATAGTTTTTAGCGCGAAGTGTAACTTAGTTTCCCGACACTTCGCTTGGGATGACAAAAACACCAAATCTCAAATCGTACTTTTTTCCATTGTAAATACAGTATTTTTTCTGAGATGGTATAATGATGACTGTAAAATATTAAAAACCTAATAAAATTGGAAAATGTGCGAAAAATGCATATGGTAGACTGTGGCAATGACAATTGGAGACGTTGTTTTGGTATTGTTTACTAGACATTAAATTTTTTTAATCCTTTTTGATTTCATAAACGCAAGAATGGAAAGTGATTTTGAGTCTTCATGTACTCCACCGGAGTTAGAAAATGCAGCAAAGGAAGCTTCATTAAAAAAATTGCCAAGCAAATCAAGAAAAGCGTATGAAGATGCCTATTATAATATTGTTTATTCATTCAATTATTCAAAGTACAAATAAAATACAAATCTATTACCAATCTAAACATTGGTGAATAAACAGGAAAATGCCGTAGAAACTGAATAAAATCAGTTTGTACACGGTAAGCATAACAAATTATTGCATTAACTACACTAACTTACATACTAGAACATGTGATAAAAATTTAAACTCAAATACAGGTAGAGTCGCAATCAGAGTTTATACGTCTAGTCCGGGGTGGAGGAAGTCTTGAATTGAGTAAATTTTTTTTTAGCGAAAAGCTAAGGTAGTCACTTTATTTTCAATAGTATATTCATAATGTTAAGCATTTATATATTATATTATGAAATATATACCGATCCGTCTCTAGGATCCAATTTTTAACTTTATTTCTATACATATTAAAATTTTTGATTTGTTCATTTGTAAAATATTTATATAATTTGGAGCTGATATAGTTACAACTATGCTGGCCTATTGTTTTATTACATTTAGGAAGCTGCGTTTTATATTCTTTGTTTCTTGTTTCCTACTTATGCTCTGAGTACCGCATTTCAATTTTTCCTTTATGAATATAAATTAGGATTTTATACGAAAATGATTGTCGTACATCATATATTCCATTTTGTTGATATAAGTAGTTGCTTGGATATAAAATTGTTTTTTTAAGAATTACCCTTAATATCCACTTTCGTATAATATGTAATTTATTTATCTATATATCGGACACTCCGCCCATCCCAATATACCGTACTGAAGCAAACTTTGTACTAAAGCAAAATAAATAATTTTTAAATGTTCTTTATCCAAAAAATCCCTTAATAATTTAAATCTGGATAAAAGGCATCTGATTTTATTAGTTAGATTATTTATGTGCAAGTCCAATCTTAGGTGTCTATCAATAATTATTCTGAGATATTGGATGGACTCTGCTTCTGGAATTTCGGTATCTTTATCGATAATTAATGGACCAAATGTAGCATAAGATGAAAAAAAAGGTATTTGGTTTTGTTTATGTTAAGTGTTAGGAGATTATATGCAAACCAATTTTTCATTTGAGTCAAATCTTTTTCTGCGTTTTCTTTTGGTGATTGCCATGACGGTTCTTTATATAAAATTGCCGTGTCATCGGCGAAACTTATTATACTTCCCCGTATTTTCATTTTTAATAAACTGTTAATATATAAGGTGAACAGGGTAGGACCTAAGACTGTTCCCTGAGGAACGCCGTATATAACTTTTTATTGTTTGCTGACAATACTGTCCACTGAAACGGTTTGAGTTCTATCCGTTAAATAGCTTTTTATTAGATTATAGGCATTTCCTCTTATTCTATAAGAATATAGCTTTTGTGGTAGTCTATAGTGGCAGACAGTATCAAATGCCTTTGAGAGGTCTATAAATATGCAAAAAGCAGGTGTTTTTTTATCAAGTGCGTCGTATATTTCTGAAGTTAAGTTGAAAATTGCGTCTTCTGTTCACTTTCTTTTTATAAAGCCGTACTGTCTATCACTGATGGTATTATTCACTTTTGAAAAACTTATTAGTCGGAAGTTTAACATTTTTTCGATATGTTAGAAATTACCCACTAAACAACAAACATAACAAGTATTTTTTGTGATGTTCTTTTTAGAGACTTTTCGTGATATTTATTTGAAACGTTAATAAGATATCTCCTAGATGTCTTAATTTTATTACCAACTCTATTAACATCCATGTCATGTAAATAAAACATATTTTTGATGTACACAATAATACTAGAATTCGCAGTTACATACACATCCTATGAACTTCTTTTTAGTAACTTCCTATAGGAAACATTCATACGATGTTATTTTGTATACTTCTCACTAATGTCACACAGAATGTTACTGTAATATTACAAATTAACATGAAAACAGAAGAGGAACTGATGAAAGAAACAAACAGTAGTTATCTGTGGACTCACATGACAAGCATGAAATGGCGGATGGCTTTCAGTTATGTGTTATATTTTATTTGCAGGAAGCACATATTTTGCAAGTAGAACTTGAATAAAGTGGTCTTCGTTTTCGTTAGTTCCTACTTAGCTACAGTTTCTATAGTTAGTTATAATTCTTGTTATAATGGACGAACAACAATTGTTATCGGTAAGTACCTATTCCAAAATCATAATTATTAAAACTTAATACTCATTCAATACTTTAATCGGCTGTTATACATTGAAATTCCAGGTGGCGGAATTGTACACTAACATTATATAATAGAGTTCACAAAATAAGGGTTTTCTCAATTTTTCAAATATTTTAGTTAGTAAGCATATTTTAAAAACGATTCACAATATTTCAAATTCTAGATATGCATTATATCTTACAAAAAACTTAATATTGCAATAGGGTAGATATTATTATTAATAATAAAACATGCTCATATGTTGGCAGGGATTTGAATCTAGAAGGAGATATTTTCAATGTTAAGATGTTTCAGAAGCTACTTACATAAATAAAATAAAGAACAAATAGTTGGTAATTAAGTAATTAGAGAGGTGTGTAACTATTTCAGATAGTCTGATACAAACATTGTATTAAACAGTACAAAAAATATTGAATCAAGTATCTCTAGTTCTAGTTTTTGTAGTAGTAGTCTTAGCCATCAATATAGTTTTTCAGGTTTAGAAAATTCTGACATTATTACTAACAATTCTTGTGAACAATTAGAGACTCCATAAACAGAAATTTCTGTTAAAAAGCTAATTTCTGTTTGAAAATTCACTGAATACAATAAATAAGCTGATGTCCCTTACATTGGTACCTATATTAATCTAGTTGAAGAATATGTAACTAATGATACTGAATGCTCCAGTCAACTAACAGCATTCAATTACTTATTATTGTAGAAACACAGCTATTGAATACTCAATTGGATACAATTAATTATAACTCATTTAACTTGATAATGTGTTCATATATCTTCTTCATAAATAGTTTTTTTTGTATAAAGTGTATTAATAATCCTTGGTTTTCATTAAGTTACAATTCCACTATGTTAATATATAATTTGCTCCAGGATGAAAATAACAAGATGAGAATAGTATATTATTTTATACAGAAAAGAAGTATGAATTTTCATAGCACACCTGAGTTTACCTGTCAAATGGAGTGAGGCATGTAATAGAAGGTAAATCATGAAAAGTCACTTCTCGAAATAAAATATGTTATTATTCCTTTGAGGAACCCCGCATGTATCGCAGTCAATTGGCTGAAAATCAAGTTTGATGTAGTTTATGATGATCGATCAAAGGTCTCCATGGGCACAATTTGATCTAGAGTGATTGTTTTATTAGCTGTTGTTCAGAACACCTTTAAATGTTTCACAGATAAGGATTTTGAAGTGTACGTTATGGAATGGTTGAGGCACTCATGCGTGAGAAAACGTAACCGTAAGTAAATGATAGAATTTTCTTTAATCAGATGGGATTTCTGTTGATGTAACATAATGTTTCATTAAATCTTTATGGTGTAAAATTTTTATTAGTTTTAGTATAATTAAAAAACTATTCTAATAAATTTTCTGTAAACTAGCTGTAATGTATGTGTATCCGTTAAACTTTATTAATTCAATTTCAAAGTATGTTACGGTATGGTAACTACAGATTAACATACCCTTTTTTATTTCTTGCTTTCACTGAATGCGTTCAATAGTTTCTACTTTCCAGACTTGTTATGTAATATGCTTACACAATTTTATGTTTTTTAGGTTGGATTCCTGGACAAGATATTTTTTTTCTAATTTTGTACCTGTTTTTTTCAAATTTACTACACTGTCAATTACTAGTGAATAAACGTTTTAAATCCCTTATTGCTTTTTTTTGCTATTTTATTTTAAATGTACAGGATGAACAACTAAGAACGACTGTAGGCCACATCTCAGAAAATAATCATGGTACAACTTTCAAAAAAATTATCTTTAGGTAAGTGATCCTGAAAAATTGCTGGAAAATATTTTGTAGTCACTAAAATATCCACTAGGGGTGGAACGAACACTCGAAAACAATACTCTAAAAAAAACATACTAAAGGTGTCATAAAAATACAATTTTTGAAATTTTGATGAGATTATGAATAAATTCAATTAAGGAGATTTTTTGCCATTATTCTTCAAATAATGGGTGGGGAAGGTTCAAACTTATGAACAAATGTATAACTTTTTCGGTTTCTAACCGATATTAATGATTTTAGCTGCATTTAATAGTTTTTCTGTTTATTAAAATTGATAACATAATTAGATAATTTTGTATCCTCTCGGAAATTTCAAATGTAAATTGAAACATTTTTTTCAATTTTTATATCTGGTATTGAATAAATCTTATATTTTGGAATAGATTCCTATTTTTTAACCCCTTTTCATCAGAATTTAAAAAATGCCTCATCACATTCGAAATTTCGAAGAAAAATTGGAAAATTGTCAACTTTTTCACATAGCGTTGACAAAATTGGTCAATTTTGTCAACGCAATGTGAAGAAGTTGGTCAATTTTGTTATTTTTGTTAAGCATATCTTATTAAAGAGGAAAAACTCTTTTAAATGACGCCAAAAACATTGATATCGATTAAAAAACAAGAAAGTGTTACGACATTTGTTTTTTAGGTTGAACCTTCCCCCACCCCTTACTTGAAGAATAAGGAGAACAAGTCCCTAACTACATTTTTTCATAATCTCAACAATATATCAAAAATTGTATTTCTAGGATACCTTTAGTATGTCTTTTTTGGAGATAATCACAGTATTATGTTTTTAAGTGTTCATTCCACTCCATAGCAGACATTTTAGGAAATCAAAAATATTTTCCAGCGATTTTTCAGGGTCATTTTCCTGAAGGTATTTTTTTAAAGTTGTACTATGATTATTTTCTGAAATATGGCCGACAGCCGGCGTTCTTAGTTGTTCTCCCTGTATTTGCTGATTAGGCACAGAAACATCTATAGGATGTCATCTAGAATGTTTGAGGTATATTATTTAGAGGTTCAAGTAATGTCCATACAACATCTAAGAGAACACACTGTATTGTTTTTGAAATGTCGCATTTTGATCATTGATAAGATGTTATTTTTTAGACATTGCATTAACGTCGACAAGATGTTAAAAGGCATTTCAGAATGTAAGAGAAATGTTGTTTTTATTTCGTTATAAAGACTTTCTTTTGAGGAAGCTCTAGTAACATCACAGTAATGTAAAAAGGCAGCGCTTCAACATCGCTGAGAAGTTAAGTTGAAACATCACAAAAGTTAACAGCCACAAGCTGGGCATAAGCTGTTATATAGATGTGCATGTGATGAAAACAAGAGGAAAAAAAGGAAGAACATTATCACAATGTGATGTTGAATTAACATACCTGTAATATTTATTTGCATAGTGGGTAATGTTACAGGTCTGTAGTTTGAGATTTCATTTTTTTCTCCGGTTTTATACAGAGGTTTGATTAATCCTGATTTTAGCACTTGTGGGAAAATTTCTGTTTCGAATATTTTATTCATAATTTATGTTAGCGTATCCTTTATTTCACGTGATATTTCTTTAAGTGTTTCAGCTCTAAGACCATCAGCACCAGGTGATTTTTAATTTTTTAATGTATGAATCGTGTTAAATACTTCCGTTTCATTAGTTGGAAATAAGTACATTGTTGTATTTTGTGCAAGTTCAATGTCTTCAGAAAAATTACGAGGTGGTTCAATGGCATTTGCTAAATTTTCTCCAATTTCACTAAAATAGGTATTAAAAGCATTTGAAATATCTAGTTTGTCGGTAACTATTTCATTTTTGTAGAGAATTTTGTCAATTTTTATTGAAATTAACTGTCTCGACCCTTACTTCGTGGAATATGCTCATATTAGTGTCTCTAGTTAATTCCACAATATATTGTGGAATTAACTAGAGACCGTGAGTTTCATTTAAAAACACTAATTGTCAATTTTTGTTTTATTTTGTGTTTTATGACAAATTTTATTTACACAATTCCAAATATTTTGCGATGAACTTTTTGAGTTTTTTATGGTTTTCTTGGTGTATTCTGTTTTACTCTTTTTAATTGTTTTTTTGAATTTATTTATTGATAGTTGGGATTACTTTTAAATATAATTCATTTTTTTATGTATTGAGTTAAGGAGACTTCTAGTTATCCATGGCTTTTTGTTGATAGTTTTATTGTTTTGTTTTATTCTTGTTGTAGGTTTTGTGATATACTGTTTTATTATCTGAATAAACTTTTCTATCATCAAATCAATATTTATTTCATTGTACACAGCACGCCATGTTTCCTGCATCAGACTATTTTTTAATTTTTGGTAATTTATAAATTCTTTAAAACTTGTTTTGTTATTTTTATTAATAATAATTTTAAGTGAAACGTGATTTACTAATAATGCAATGGGCGAGTGATCGGTCAGATCCTATCTAAAGATAAGTAACTTAATTGAAGGTATTGGTTGAATATTGTTTTTGACGAAAAAATGGTCTAGGCAAGTACGACTCTCTGGTCGTGTATATTCATTAATGTATGACACAACCCTGTGAATATTAAATATTTTTATATTCTTCCACATCTACGTTATTTTCATCGAATAAGTTGATATTAATGTTGCCAGTAATAATATTAATATCATTTGATTTCTTGGTACTTAAGTATTCATATAGATCTCTATTGAAAGAAAATGGGCAAGTAGAGAGAGAACGGTATACTGCTGTAACATCAATTTTGCTTGATAATGACGTAACTACAATTCTCAAAGCCTTTGATAATCCTAAATTAAAAGTGTCTGATACAAATGTCAAATTGTCCTTTATAAAAATTACAGTTCCATCATTTTGGTTGAGCATGCCCTCATTGTACAAAGTAGTATAGCCTTCTAAATGGAATATATCAATATCTTGAATCTGCATTGTTTCTGATAGGACAATTAAATCAAAATCAACCGATAGTAGATTTATAAAAATAGTAAATTCATCAAAGATTTTAGTACAAATCCTGATGTTCATATGAATAATTTTAAATTCATTATTTTTTAAATAGCGTTGATAAACAGATGGATTATAAATTTTTGTAGCATAAAAAGGTTCATTTTCCTATTCCTGTACATAAGCATCCATTTTTTTAACTTTTTGTATAATTGATTTACCAAATCTAAGACACAATAATACTAGGTACTATCTGACCCGGCAAACGTTGTTTTGCCATATAAATAATTTTTAAGTAATTTCTAGTGTAGACAAAAAATAGCTTACGTATTGTAAGTAAGTAAGAATGTGGTATATGCGTGAAATAGGCATGGGGCGCTGTGAACGATGAGGGAATATAAAAATAACAAAAGGCAAACATTATTTTTAAGTTATTATAATTTGTTTCTTAAAATTATATATCATTAATTAATCAATTACGACAGTAACACTAACAAACAATATCAATCTCTTGATGCTATAGCATGAACAATATTTTTTGTTAGTCCATCTTTAGCTAACACAAACAAACTGGATGGTTTACCCACTCGAGAGCATGCCACGTATAATTGTCCGTGTGAAAAACATGGTGTTCTCAAATCTAAGCCACAAATAGAAATCGTTTGACCTTGAGATTTGTTGATTGTCATTGCAAATGCCAATCTAATCGGAAACTGAATACGTTTGAATTGAATTGGCACATCTGTAGGTATAATAGGAATCCGTGGTATTAATATATTTTCACCTCGGAAGTTGCCATTTAAAATGCTGGCTTCGATCACGTTTTTCATTAATTTTTGAATGACTAATCGCGTACCGTTGCACAGCCGGGGCGGGTTCAAATTACGAAGCAGATCCAACCTTTAATTGTAAATTATGCGGTGGCATGCCTGGCAAATCCAGGGAGTTCAAAAACTCTGTGGGAAAATTTACTGCTTCGCTGTCGTCGCAAACTGTATCAATAGATTTATATGATACCAAGTTCCCTGGCAACAGCATTTGTATCTTCAGATTTAAATTGTCAACGTCTACATTTTTTGACGCTAAAATTGCTCTTTCTGCAAGCCACTCATGATTTATGTACTGTGTGTGTACATCGGGAAATATTTGTTCAATGAGAGTATCTTGCGAATCAGAGATTGTGCAGAAATCGTTCGGTAATTTTACGTATCCAGTTCCATCTATAGCAACTTTTCCATCACCGATATCTAAGAGTTGTTTTGAAAATACTTCAGCGGATGGATCTTGAAGAATTTGAACGCGTATATTCACTTTCAGCTGTAATTTTTCAACATTACGCCACAATGGAAATGATTTTAAGAAAGCGTTGATCTCATCAGCGTAGTAAAAAAGAGGAAAAAGTGGCATTCCAACTAATATTTCCTAATCAAGCTGATGAAATAAAAACTTATAAAACCATCACATATGCAGGACGTACTTCTAATAATATTTCAAAGATGATATCTTCAGCAACGAATACAACAATTTCTTTTAAAACAGAAAGTAACGTTAGTACAAAATTGTTAAATGTAAAAACAAAAATACCACTATTAAAGAAGTCAGGTATATATAAACTCAAATGTCCAGAATGTAATGCTGTCTATTTGGGTCAGACCCTTAGGAATTTTGAAATCCGATACAGTGAACACTTACGAGCATACATATTAAAACAACCAGATAAATCACACTACGCAAAACATCTACTTGACACCAATCATTCATTGACACCTAACACAAAACTAGAAGTGCTGCATATTTGTGAAAAGAAACAAGAACTGGATTTCCTTGAAGAACTGGAAATTAGAAGACATTTAAGAAACCCACAATATGAAGTTAGGTTACTTCTTGGTCTAGCCAAAAATAAATACTAAACATCAGGTAGGCATCAAATAAAATGTAACTTCTGTCATTCTGACGATGATATTGATTTATCGAAACAATTGTCAATTTTTTATAATTTTCAATAACTTTTATTATATTGTGGAATTAACTAGAAACCGTGAGTTTCATTTAAAACACTAATATTCTCGTTAATATTATTCGAAGATATGAATAAATTCTACTGTACCATAAATAGTTCCTATTCCTATTCAAAGGTATATTCAAATGATCTGGAATGTTGATACCTTCCATGCCAGATATTACTACTAAGTACATAAAAATAGACTATAATTTCTTTGAATAGGATTGAAATTCCACTTTAACTGGCACGTTTTCCGATTTACCTAGAGAATATGCATCATTAATATGTTATTTGATCATATCTAATTGATTATTTTTGCTTAATTTCTCCAAATATTCAACTCTGTGGTGAAGTACAGGATTTTCGGTTTCTACTTTTCGTATTTTTTCATTTAGAGATTCAAACTACAACAAAATATGCATTTTCGAAATAACATGAAAAAATAAGGGAAAAGAGTTGAGAAGAAATGAAAAAGTATGGAGAAAAATCACTCCCACAGTCATAGGCCATTATTATTATCAGGTATTATAATTCAAACACGCCACTGAATTAAACTCAAAATCTAAATCTATGGAAAAGCTTATTAAATAAAATAATCTTGAATCTATTGTTAATAATTTCCTTCATTATTCCTTGTTATCTTTCTTTGTGATAAGACAGGGAGGAAACAAAATATTTATAACGTACAAAATGTTATCAAAACACCAGCTTTATTTTCTTTAACCCACTAACAGTTGTTTCAATTTTATTTTGCACGAAAGTGATTTATATGAATTGAAAATGAGTAATAATATTAATGGTATAAATGAAACTATGGAAGATGGTGAAGGTAAGCAGCTTCACAGTAGATAATTAATCAATAAATTGGCAGTAAAATTTTAGTTTCATAGTTAGATATTTTCATTTTACGAATTCTTCAAATCTAAATTCCAACCCATTAAAATGTTATCACTCCAATTGATTATCGGTTACTAGGATTATAGAGAATTTCATTTGCAGGAATCTCTTTAATGTATATGGATCAAATATGAAATTAATTATACTATGCTTGTATCTAGTCTACAATTACCGCTAAAATTGTTCAAACTATCGATTTAACTTTCATATCCAACGAGTACGAATAATAAGTATAATATTACTTTGAGGTAGTCCTTTATATTATTCCTCTTGATACATTTATTGATTTTAGTAGAAGGCCAAGCATTTAATCACTATAATAACATAGGATATACAGTTTCACTTTTCCGCCCAACCTATCTAATATTGCGAGAAAAGTATTGGTTACCCCAAAAAAAGTTGGAATTTTGAAAATTTTTTTTGAGTTATTTTTACGTTTTTCATTAATAACAATACGAAAAAATGGTTTCGGCCACTTTTTCTTACATGTCTTGTTAGCTCGATACAGTCTCCGGAGTGGAATAAGTCATCAATTTTATGATCGAATATTGTTAAGGACATGTCACAGATGAACCCTATTGATTTTCAGTTCACCAGAGCCATTACAACGGGTGCTATGGTACTTGAAGTACGACATTTTGTCATTTTTTAAGAAATTTCAGTTTGTTAGCACGATACAACCTCCGGAGTTCAACAAGTCACCAATTTATGATTGAATATTATTCGGGACATCTCACAGATGAACCCTATTGATTTTCAGCTCACCAGAGCGAATACAACAGGTACTACAGTATTTTAAGTACGATATTTTTGTCATTTTGGAGAAGTTTCAGTTTGTTAGCACGATACAGCCTCCGGAGTATATACAAGTGACTAATTTCATGATTGGATATTATTCAGAGGGTCTCAAAGATTAACCCTATTGATATTCAGTTCACTAAAGCCAGTACAACGGGTGCTATGGTACTTGAAGTACCAAATTTCTGTCATTTTAGAAGAATTTTCAGTTTGTTAGCACGATACAGCCTCCAGAGAGTCTACGATTGATCAATTTTATGATTGAATATTGTTCAAGGTGTCTCACAGATGTACCCTATTGATTTTCAGTTGACTAGAGCGAGTACAGCGGGTCCTATAAATCCAGATATACTACATTTTTGGTTATTTTTGGATAAATTTCGGTGTGTTACCACGATACATTCCCCGAACTGTATACAAGTGACAATTTTATGATAGAATATTGTTCAGGGCCACAGACGCGGAAAAGTTAGTTTTAATCTTTAAAACCGTTTATTTTTTAATTGTATTCAACATTTCCAGTAAAGGTGGTTTTTTTAGTGAGATATAGAGTTCTATCAAACTTTGTTCGCGTAGCAGAAATATTACAGGAGTATAGAGAAAAGAGCTAAAATAGTATCAGCTAGATCACGACTAGCAGTGAAGGCCATCCCCAAAAAATGAGCAGAATTTCGGGAAAGCGCAGCTATAATAATCGGATCCACTATTTAAGGTATAGTCCGTTTTTAAAAGGCATGGAGTAATAAAAGCTCATTAGGTATGCAAAACCGATACAGGGTGTATAATAAAATATCTCCGAAGTTTATCTAATTTTGTACTAAAATTTCTCATTTCTTACGAATTTCAGGCTCGTAACTCTGTATTCGGTTGGGTCGCCTATTGTATTGAAAGGGTCGCTCTATTGTATTTGAATGAACAAATAAACAATTTAATCCTCAGAGGCGTGCAATCAGGACAAAACAAACTAGGTATATGAATATGAAGGCACTATGAAATTATAATTACGAAAACTATTCAAAAGAGTTCACAATATCGATTCAATAAAAACACATTTTTTTGTGTTCCTATGAATAAACAATAAACATAAAATATTATATAAAAAATAGCAAATTTTTTTGCAGTAGGTATCAACTTTACTACTAATATACTGTTTACAATAGGAGAGGAAAAAAGAAAAATGCAGGAATAA
This sequence comes from Galeruca laticollis, assembly GCA_963921935.1. Lineage (NCBI taxonomy): Eukaryota > Metazoa > Arthropoda > Insecta > Coleoptera > Chrysomelidae > Galeruca > Galeruca laticollis. Next base: position 239,575,414 of record OY998177.1, on the reverse strand, counting down.
AGTACGAATTAATGTAATATTTATAAAAAAAAGTCTAACAAATAATAGTAATAACTAACACAAAAACTAGTCTATATATCAGAATCAGACGATTCTGTTGAGCTTCCATTATTAACATTGATTATAATTGGTTCAATCATGTGTTCACTTATATGATCCATTTCCCACATATTTAGTTCTTCTTGTATCACGTGTTCAACACGTTTCTTCCAGTTTTCTTTGGTTACGTTACATAACGCGTCTTCGAATAAAACTTTTACGTCACTCATTTTGAACGTCGTATTCTTTCTTGAAACTTCCACTTTCACTTGGGCCCATATTAATTCTATGTGATTGAGTTGACAGTGATAAGGAGGAAGCCTCAGCACCGTTATACCACGCGCTGATGCCATTTGATCTACAACGTATCTACTATATTTGTGTTTATGTGAATTAGCCAGTTGCAAGAGCTTTTTCAGCGGGTTATCTGGGCATTCAATATTTTTCGAGGTTAGCCAATCGTGGATATCTTGTTTACGCTATGCCGTTGAAGGTAATTTCTCCACTAACCTGGAGTAATAACTTGCGTTATCCATAACAATGACTGAGCCCGTTGGAATTAGATCTAACATTTGTGAGAAATATTCTTCGAAAACGTCTGCATTCATATCTTCATGATAATCTCCGGTTTGCTTCGACTCAAAGCACAACAATCCGCCTTTAACAAAACCTTCGGCACTTCCGATATGAGTAATGATGAGTCGACGTCTTTTTCCTGCTGGTGGATTGAGGCCTGTTGACCACCCTTCAAGAGCTGCCTGCCTCCGACTTTTGACATTCGTGTCTTGCCAAAACATTGAAACAGTATGACCTTCATTTAACCAAGTCTCATCCAAATAATAAATTCGTTTTAGATCTAGTCTTGCTTTCCGAATATTGCGCAAATAACTCCTCCTTTAAATGACAATGTCGTCTCTATCAACCAACATTGCGTTCCGATAATGTTTTTTATATTCAAATCCAAGTTCCTTCAACATTTTCCATAATGTACTTCGAGACATTTTCGGAAAATCTGAATCTTCTTGAACCGAAGCCATAAGTTTGGAAAGAGTTGGGATCTCTTTTCTAAAGAAAAAAGCATGCACCTTATGCCTGGGGACTACGCTGGGGCTGTGATGTTTCCATTTTTTTCTCTTTCATTAAATTATAAATTGTTGTTTTTGAAACACCCATCATTGTTGCAGTAATCTCCACTGTTTCATCAACACTTCCTGTCAAATTCATGATTTTTCTTCTAATTTCTTCGTTCTTCAGCGAGGAATAGCAATTTAATATCAGATTTTTTTCATTCAGCGACAATGGGCCATCTTTAGGTCGCTTAGATAGTGATAAATCCTCCATATCTGGTCGAATTTGGTTGGAACACTATATAGTTGAAAGGTGTAGTTAGGTGTTTGTCTCGTGTGATGAGAAGAGAACTTGTATAGATGAACAAAAATAAACACCAGTTAACAATAACGGTAAAAAATAATAACAAATAATAGTAATAATGGGGAAATCAATCAACACAGCTGTTTCTTCAGAACAGATGAACTGTAAATTGAAAATATTCAACCTTTTCGCTACTTTTATAGTTGAAAAGTTCTAGTAAGACATTGTATTATGGGGGCATTTTCTTAGAACTGAAAAGACTATATTTCACAATAATAAAACCATTTTTGAGCTCCCTGTTTGTCAAGTTTCTTCAATTACCTGCTAATTGGGTGAAATAATCGGCAAATGGGGTGGGTTTGGATATATATATATATATATATATAAGAAAGATAGTCTTTGCTGACTAGTTAGGAATAAAACTAGTGAATATTGGGGATTGCAGCAAAAAATTGGAAAAGATATACTCTTAGCGGAAAATGTCCAAGCTTTCGAGGATGTTTGTCCTCATCATCAGGGAAACTCCGAAGTGAGGTTAGATTCCATAAAGATGACTTGTAGTTTACGATTTTACATCTTTATGGAATCTAACCTCACTTCGGAGTTTCCCTGATGATGAGGACAAACATCCTCGAAAGCTTGGACATTTTCCGCTAAGAGTATATCTTTTCCAATTTTTTGCTGCAATCCCCAATATTCACTAGTTTTATATATATATATATATATATATATATATGTATTTGTATAAAATTGTTATTAACATTTATTTTATTATTTATTGTATGTAGGATTATAACTACCTGGAGCATTGTGGAGGGACTCATCTACGCCCTTTCATACATAATAATAAATTTTCTGGAAAATTGATGTCAGTGATATAATCCACATTTTATTATATTATTGATCATTTGAAATTTCATTTTAAATAATATTACAAAACGGTTATGAGATAATTTTAGAAGCCTTAACTTTTTATAAATGACTAAATGTGGTACGCCTATGGTTCCGGCCAAAATGAGTGATTTATTACTCCATGCCTTTCAAAAACGGAGTATAGTTTTTAATTGTTATAAAAATAAATAAAATGAAAAGCACCGCAGTGGCATCGGTGTCCGGATCTTCCCCTCGGACCTTGAAACTCCAGGAAAAGGCCACGTGGAGCATCACGTCGGTTCGCATCCATATCTGCAGCATGTCTCCATACTGAAGGGTCTTTAGTCGATAGAAAACTGTAGGTGACGGAAGTCGGCAAATTGGATTCGTAACTTCGGGATAAGATTATGCTCAGAGAGTCGGGGAGTGTAGGGCTTGGCAAAGAAGCTGGTCACGGGCCTGTGCGAGGTGAAGTAGTTGGAGCCTTCGGGAGTTGGTAATGATTATGGATCCGAGTGGATCCGTCTTGCTGCGAGGCTCCAAATTACGTCAATCGGAGTTTGGATGCTGGCATTGACTCAGGTTATTTCTACTTTTCAGTTTTTTTTTTGTTTTTTAATAAGTCCTTTTTAGGCACCGAAATTTTCCGTGACTCCTTACCTCATAAACGCATTACAAACTTTTTCACTGTCACGCGCAGTTTTGGCTTGTAAGAGTAAGAATCTCCTCCGAGGAGGAGAGGGTTCGGTCTTTGAGGGATGCATTCTGGAAAGGATGTGTTTGATCTAGTGTGTGTGTGTGCGCGCTGAATAGTATCCAGCTACTTCATTTTTATTAGAAGTACTAACAAAAAGTAACGAAACAGATATTGATGTGTGGAAAATATATAGAGCAAAAGATCGGAAAAGTGGGAATAACATAAAATGTTCCATGAAACAACTTTTTCAAAAAGAAGTGTATACCACACACATATACTCCAGAAAGTAGTCCATACTACTAATAACACTAATAGATGGTGAAATAAGAACGTTAAAAAAATATTAACTGTCTTCGTGGAGTCTACTGATATTATTGTTTTAAATGAAACTCAATGTTTCTAGCTAATTCCACAATATAATGAAAAAGTTGAAAATTCTAAAAAATTGACAATTGTTTCGATAACTGACGATGATATTCATTCAATTGTCAATTTTCAAGAACTTTCAACATTTTTCATTATATTATGGAATTAGCTAGAAACATTGAGTTCCATTTAAAACGCTAAATATAGAAATACATTAAAAGTATAGTTTCAGCCCAGGAAATGTAATTTTTAAAGAAAATACAAGAAGAAGGAGTTATTGAATATACAAGTGAACTAGGTACGTCTAAAATACATTTAAAATGTAAATTTATTTCTTGAAGCAATTAGTAAGTGCGTCATAGTATGAACTTTCAGGTTAACTAGTTTTGACATTCCAACCCTATGATAGATTAGGACATGTTGCTATTGTATTGCTACTGCTGACGAAATTACCAAATCGCTATTATCTATTGAGTCTCAAGCTTGTGGTCATGATAATATTACTTCCTCAATGTTTAAGTGTTGCTGACCTTTTTTCTGGTGCCATACATGGCGCACATCATCAAGTCTTGTCTAGAAAAATGATATTTTCCAAGAAGTTGGAAAAAAACACTCATTTATCCTGTACTTAAAATATCGCTCCTGTCAGAACTAAAATTTGAGACCTATCAGCTTATTACTTAGACCTACTTGGAATAGTATTAGAAAAATAGTCTATAATCAGATAGGGGAAGTGTCCCTAAAAGGTTTGAGTAGCCATAAATGATCGAGAAATCAAGAAAATCTACAAAATTTACAAACATGTTCTCTAAAGTGTTTTCCATTATATGTCCAAACAATTTTTACAGCAACATATAAATATCAAATATATAATGCTTTTTTTTAAAAAAGTGCAACTGTCCCGTTTTAGGGAGTATTATGTTTAAAATGGGATACCCTATATTTTTAAAATGGGATAGTAATTCATATGTTAATTTACTTGTCAAACTTATTCCAAAATGATAACAAGGTTTTACTTCAAAATGTTTTATTGTACATAAAAATATTAAAATAAACAAAAGAAGCGATGCACTATTAAAATAAACAAACAAAAATAGAAATTAGGAAGAAATGCAGTAATCGCAGAGAAAGTTTTCCTCTGCTCCGGAACAAGCATCATGCACCCATCGGTTACAACCCACACATTGGATCCAGCCTTCTCCTTTTTTACTCTCACTAAAATTGTTTCCACAATAAAAGCACTGTCACTGTCGTCTTCAGATGTGATAAAATCCACGTCCTTCTCAATCTTGGCAACAGCTTCCTTTTTGTTTTTAGTTTTTCCAATTTTTCTCTTTATACAGTATACGCCAAAATAAACAGTACCGAAAATAAAAATAAAAATTAATTTTTAATTTCTGTAATGTAAGTGTTCAAAATGTTCACCATTTCGACGCAAACAAGCTTCATATCGATTTTGTAAGTCAATAAACATATTTATAAAAAGTGGTTGATGTAACTGCCGAAAAATATTTTGTATTCTTTCCCGTAGTTCGGCAATATTCGCCGGCGGATTTTCCGAGTGAAATATTGTGTCCTTCATTATGCCCCAAATGTATGCGTCAAGTGGCGTCAGATCAGATGAATGAGAAGGATATTCGAAGTCTGTTCCCCGAGAAATTATTCTATTATCGCAATGCTGACGGAGTAAGTCTAAGGTGCGCACAGCTGTATGGCTCGTTGCACCATCTTGTTGGAACCATTGTGTGCGAAACTGTAGATTTCGTGCACGGCAAAAGTTATTTAGATCTCTCACAAAAGGTATAATAATTTTCTCTCTATAACGCTCTTGGTTGAAAGTAAGTGGATTCTGATTATCATCTTCAACGAAATAAGGACCAATCATTCCATGACCAGATACCGCGCACCAAACGGTAACTCGAAGACTGTGGAGTGGTTTCTCTTCAATGACATCAGGACGTTCAAATCCAAGGAATCTGGTTGTTTGTCAATTGATATAGCCGCTAAGATGAACGTGACTCTCGTCTGAAAACCATATGTTTTTCAAAAATTCGGGATCTTCGTAAATTGACATGAGACCACAGTAAATTTCTCTTGTACGTTTGTCCGCAGCATTTAGTCGTTGTCCAACTTGAATACGATATGGATAACCACCAATTGATTTGAACATGCGACGTAAAGACGTTTCACTAATGTTGAGTTTACATGCAGTTCTTACAAGACTTCTTTGAGGTGATTGAATAACTTGGTTAAAAACACGTCCTTCATTTTCGTAAGTGCATACTGTTTTTCGACGACCTGAAGAACCTTTACGTTGACACAATACACTACCAATGCGACGAAATTTTTCAACAACAGCTAACATCACACTTTTACTAGGAACTGCTTTATTAAATTTTTGTTGATATTTTATTGACACCTGTTCTAAGCTTGGACCATCATTACAACCTTTTCCGTATGAACGAAAATAATGCTCTACCAAAAAAACTTTTTCTTCCGTTGTTAGAACCATTTTTAAATCAAATTTAACTGCAGCGTACTATCAATATATCAATTAATGATAACTTAAGTCAAATATGACAAATCCATATTACATAAACAACTCCACAGCACTCTCTGTTTCGGTACTGTTTATTTTGGCGGATACCGTATTAGGACGTTTATTGATTTCTTTCGATCGCTTTTGTTCCAATGAATTTCTTAATTCTGTTTTGTAAGGAGTGCTGGTTAAAACAACAGTTTTACCAGTGTTTTTCTTTTTGGAGATCTGTTGTGTTTTCTCAGTCACTTTGGGATAAGGTAGAATTGTTTCCGGTGAGAGGTACAGTGTCTCGCTCAAAACTTCTTTTTGGCCTTTCGACGTTGAAGGTTGAGGAGTGTAGGGGGTCTTCTCTTTTGATATTCCCGACGGTCTTGTTGGTGTTTCAGGTAGCACTTCTTGTTGAACCTCATCTACGTTATCATTTTCATCGAGATGTGAACCAGTTTCCGCAACTTCTCTAATGTTATTGTGAACGGGAACCTCTTCGGGAACATCAGTAGGTTGTGCAGCAGAAAACATATCTTCGGTGAATACATTACGATCAACTGGGTATACACATGTCTTCCTAAAACCATTTATTGCGTTTGTAGGAGTACTGGCTCGCAAATAAGCCTTCGCAAATAAGCCTTACCAAATAATTCTGCAATTTGATATATAGTGACTGCTCTTCCAGGATGATTACGTAGAAAACATTCAACTTCTTGATTGTAGAAAGTTGAAAGAGGAGCCATGAATGAAACATCAAGGGGTTGCATTTTGTGGCTAAAATGCGGAGGTAAACATAAAATAGTGACAGAATACTTTCTGGCTTTTTCTATAACGTTCAAATTTTGTGTGTGTGTTTTATGTCCCTCTAAAATCAACAATGTAGGGGCGCTTTGGGATGCACCAGAGAACTTCAAAAAATGGTCAAACCATTGCTCAAATAAATCGAGTTGCATATAACCTGTGGGCTGGCAGACACAAATTGTTTCAGGAGGCGCACCATTTAGAAACTCTGCTTTCATGCGAACACGTGGAAATATAATCATAGGAGGGATATAGCTGCCAGCAGCATTCATACAAATAACTGCGGTACACAAAGTGCCACGTTCAGCAGAAGTAAGTGATCCTACTTGCTTACGTCCTTTCAATGCAATCACCCTCGAGGGACGTCCCTGTACAGTGGTGATCCCTGTCTCATCAACATTGTAGATTTTTGATGGAGAATAATTATGTTTTTGTTGAAGTGGTTCAAGTAGGTCAAAAAATTTGGAAACGTTTATTCGGTTGAAACTTCTGGCACGTGCAGCTGAGGTTGCTTCTGGAATTCGAAGTGATAGTCTATTTCTTCTAAGGAAATTTTGCAACCAGTGCCAACCAGCTTTCTTCTTAACGGTACTGCTGAAGTGGTGCGATATGTTATTCTGTTAAGCAAACTGATAAGCTAAACGTCGCACGGAATCAGTGGTCAAACCAAACATCAATGTCTCCATGTCGGTAATAAACCGAACAAGGTCCATTTCTTGCTCCTCGTTAAACGTAACCAGTCTGCTACCTAAACCTTTGAGAGAATCTTTTAGTAAAGGGGCTAGGCGGGTTCGGCCTCATTCCTTATGTAAATTAACATGTGAAATCGCCAAGGTCCATCGTGGTAATTTTTGACGCAATTTCGATCTGCGCATGCGTCGGCCGTCAGCAATTTCCACATGCGCATCCACCTTAGGACACGTTCGATATACATACAAAGATGCCATGTGACGTAAGTATTGAATATATTTAATTAAAAATTTTTCGTTTCAACGGAGATTCGAACTCACAACCTTTATGGCCAAATTTATTAACTCGGCGACCATGCCAACTAATCTATCAGATCACTTTAGAATTGAAGCCGAGGAAAGTATAAAAGCGATGATGCACAGTCGTTAGGGCATTTGCGACGCATCAGGATACAGGGTGTAGTAATAATTATACCGTATATATACAGAATGTACCAAAAAAGGGTGTTGTGTCTTATGTAGTCATAAAATGTACCATTTTACAGTAGATATTTTGGGTCGAGGGAAGTATTTAATTGATTGGATGATGCGCAGTAGTTAGAGCATTTTAGGACATTGCGAAAACGACGCATTTCCATTTCTTTTTATGTACAAAAAAGATACAGAGTGTAGTAATAATTATACCGTATATATACAGAATGTACCAAAAAAGGATGTTGTGTCTTATATACAGGGTGTAGTCAGAAAATATACCATATTTTGGGTCGAGGAAGGTAAATGATCTCTGGTTGGGTCGACGCCATTCGTATACAGGGTATGCAAATATTATACAAGGTGTAGTCGTAACAATATTAAACGTAATAGAAGATATTTTAAAATCTTATGGAAATGTGCAGAAGTGCTTCTTGTCGGCGACGTTTACAAGCCATAAGGGCGCTACGACGTCGCGCATGAGTCGGGCGTGCGCATCCACCTTTGTGCTGACGTTCGCAGGATGTATAAAGATGTCATAAGGGCCCTAGCACATATCTCTGATTGGTCGGATTGAAGTGTAATAAACGATATTATGAAGAAGAGAGAGGATATGGTTGAGAGGTGAACATGTAAAGCCATAAGGGCACTAGCATATATATCTCTGTTATTATTGGTCAGATTGAAGTCGAACAAACGCCATTGGTGGAACATTTTACAGGATGTACAAAGATGCCATAAGGGCACTAGCATCTTTGATTGGTTGGATTGAAGTGGAATAAACAACGAAGAAGAGGGGACAAGAGGTAATGTCATAAGGGCACTAGTGTACCATGACGTCACCCAAGCTCAGTCAATCGATAATGGGGTATCAAAAATAAAGAACAATTGAATAAACATTTTATTGTACAATATAAAATTGAAAAGTTTAATAAATGAAAATAATAACAATAATTTCTATTCTTATATAAATCTTTAAGGAATAATGGTGTCAACATCCATATAGGCATCAATGGAATAGTGGCCCCATGGTAAGGTTTCATCGGAACCAGGAAGTATAAATCGCTTTTCATCCTCAGGACTCAACGCTACTTTATCTTGAACAATTGAATGGACTAGATGTTTGTCGGCACGAATTAGATTTTGGGAAACGGTTTTCTGTGTGAAGGTGTCAAGGCAATTTTCATAGTCTTCAAACGTGATTACGGTCTTCACAACTGACGATTTTACCCCTTTAGCTTTCTTAGTTATTCCAACGTTTCGAATAAGGCAGTCTATTTCTTCTTTCTCAAAACCATCATTCGCAAGACGTTTTCGTTTTTCTGCTAGATCATCTTCAGAGGTAAGTAATCGTATTGCATACAATTTAGATCGTAACCCAACATAATCAGTCATTATGATACCATTGTTCTCATCCTTCATCATCCCAAGAACCTTCTTATTAACTTGAGGAATTCCATAAACGTTATCAAGAGGATAGTCTGAGGTGTCGAAATATTTATAACAATCAATCTTCATTACTTCATAGGGATCTTGATCTCGAATCTCATATATCAGACTATCGGTATCGGTGTACAGCACAGTACAGTTCTCACCGAAACGGTTCATCATGTACTCATAGTGAAAATCATATATCGTAGTTTTAGCCAGATCTAAAATTGCCATTCCTACATATATCGGTTTATTTAACCATATTTGCAGCTTCCGTAATTCGATGGCAACTAGGTTTTCGCTGAAAATCGTACTATTCTTGAACTCGGGCTTAGCTATGTATGATTCAGCACCATATCGACCGCTCCAATGAGAAACTAGCTTTACATCAACGCGTTTGCGCACGTTTTCCATGGTTTTACCTGCAACAATTAGAAAAAGTGATTAGTATAGAAATATTTATATAAAACTAGCAATACTCACCAAACACAGCATTGTTCATCAGTTTGAATAGGTTCTTCTCAAACTCATTCTTCGCAGCCTTACGTAACTCGGTGTTTAAGTCAATGTAGGGCTTTAACCATGAACTCTGCTTGAATTTCAATACTCGATGTATTTTTGTCAATACAAGCCCATTCTGTAACGCTTGCTTCAATGCTCGGTAATGTATAACGTATTTTATTTTATTAGTTAGGGTACCCATCAACTTGGTCTCCTCATTCGATCTTGTAGCAGGCATCACGGTCTTAGGATTTAGGTGTTCAGGACAAAATGGAATATCCTTATGCAAATCATGTAAATGAGAAGGATACTCCAAATCAACTACGAGCATGTACCCCTCAGAAGCATTGTCAGCAATTTGTGTAACGTCTATATTAGAGTCACACCACTCAAATCCTCCATATGGTAACGCTTGACTCATCGCCCATCCATACTAAAACATTAAAATTAATTGAAATAATTACCTAAAATGAAAAAACTAAAAAACATACCTGATTATTGATATCATTGTACATTAAATATTTCGATGGATTTGAAGGATTATAAGTGGGCATATACTTATTGTTGGCTCGAGCACGACGTTTTCCGCAAACTTGACTAAGTCCACCACGTATACCACGCTCAACAAACAAAAACATGTCTACATCAGTGAGAAGTTCCAATTCTTGTCCAGTATGTTTCAGCATAGCATCGAATGTAAATCCTGGTAATGTATAATAATGTGCAGGATCGATGTTATACGTAGCAATACAGCTGGAACGAAACTGCTCAAAAACATCAGCAAGAAGAAGGATATCGGTCTTCAAATACAACTCTACATATTCCCCTGAGGTTTGACATTGAAACGTATTCCAGACGCGTTGTGCTCTACTATAAAGTTTACGTGAGCAGGGTTTATCTTCGAGATTATTATAGAAAGACTCGATAGGAGGTAACCGTGTTTCTTCAAAGCGGTCGAAAGAATTGAAATAGTCATAAGGCATCACCCCCTTCTTAGTTAACATTGTGAATTCTTCTTTAGGAACACTAGAAAACTGAGATCTCAAATTAGGAAATTCGGTTAAATACGAAGAGAGTTTATCGAGAGATGATGCCATGAATCGGAAGCTATCAATAAATCTGAAACGGATTCGTGCATCTTCAACATGTTTTGTGAAGGGAATATATTTTTCTTTTGTAATAGGAAGCAAATCAATAGATCCATCCATGCGGGTAGCAATGTCTTCGATGATGAAATTCGCATCATAACCAGATAAGTTGTGGAACACTACATTAACAGTAGGCGAATCCTGATAGTTGATATTGCACCCCTCATGTGCTGCACCTCTATAATTGTTTTCAGGAATAAGATGATCATGATCTCGGACTTTCTTATCGGTAGCGGAAAATGGATTTTCACAAATATGACATTCGGTAGCAGCTTGAAACTGACGTTCTTGATTAGAGGTCATGTGAATTCCATAAGGACATAGGAACACCGTACTAATATCTTGAGCAAGGAGATTTAGCTCATCAGCAAACCAGCGCATACAATCTTCACCCAAATAACTTTTATAAAAGGAAAGCGTATCAACATATGAACACTTGAAGTAATACCCAACGGCTGCAGGGATATGCTGTTGTGGCTTCTTAGAATCCCCTGTCTGCTTCAAAACACTCTCGAGATCTGCATATACTATAAAAGGTGCCTTTACCTTATTCTTGAAGTTTTTGAATTTGAGAACGTTTTTTCCAGGTTCCGGCATTTTAATTGCAGTTTCGTTCAATTTTATACAGTCTTCAAGGTGGTTATTGAGTGTCTCCTGTGATCTATAATAATGTAGACATCTATCACAGAAGTATTTCATACAATTATGTTTGCTTAACTGCCTCGAAAGAAGTCTTGATAGATTCTTAATCCAAACAAAGTGATATTTCGTTGGCGCTTCATCATATCTATCTTGTACCATCAACAAATTGACATGTTTATCCATCTTATTCCTTGCAAGGTAAGTTGGTAGAGTAATAAAGGACTTTTGATCTTTTTGCAGAATGTAAACATTTACGGATATATTATTTTGCTTCTCAAAAGTAGGGATCTGCTTCATAGTCATAGGAAACTGAATGCCCTTTAGTTTTAATATGGTCGAATAGTGGGGGTATGATGAAATTCTATCAGAATTGCTTCTAACAGGATACAGTGCCGACGTCACCGCCCAAGCAAAACAAGAATCATCCTCATTTTTGATGTTAATACATGCCTCCCTCTTTTTTATTATTGTAGGTAAATCAATATACGAGGATCCCAGTTGTGGAGTATATTTATTGATATTAATACCTAAGTTCACCACCTTCTTCAACGCCCAACCACTATCACGTTCTTGAAACTCCTCCAGGTCTTTAAGGATAGGTGCAACGACTTTAGTATCAAACCAGTTATCAATGTTTGTATCTTTGTAAATTGGTGAATTGTTCGTTGTAAAATATTTAAACTCATTGAGAATCTGATCTCCTTTAACAATTTCAAATTCACCTCCGAAAGCTACATTTACCTTAACAGCTACCTCCTTTTTTAATATATTATGTATACGTCGTTTAAAGATAGCCTTACAATCTTTGAGAAATGCAATAGGATCCTTATGCTTCAGGTTCGAGATGGTGCCAGTTCTGATGCGGTTGTTGAATGATGCCTCTAAATCATCCCATTTTACACGATGTTTTGCAGTTTCAATATGAGATGATAAGTCTCCACCATGTTTTTGAATATATTTAAATTGGTTACGATATGCCTTTATTTGAGTTATACTAGTTAGAATATGCTGCTTTTCTCCAATATTTTTGGCACTTCGTAACGCATCATTTAGTTTCTTTATAGCTTTCCTACACTCCGTAAGCCCTTTCGTCACTTGGTGTTCATTATAATTAGATGTTATAAGCCCGAACAGAGTAGCAACATGTTTCACGATATTCACAATGAGACTCATAATAAGGATGAAACTTTTTTACGTAAGCACTTTGAACAAAGAACTGTAATCGAATGAGCATTATCGAGATATGAGGGGTAACAAGTAAACTTCTAGTCGGACGGAAGACTGAACGATAACATTTTTTCTAAAAAAAGACCCGCGATTGAGGAAATTTGTGTCTGTTTTTCCATAAGAAAGCATGTAAAAATGATACATTTTAAGCTAATTGAGCAATTCTGACACTTTTTAACCGTAATATTTGAGAAAGATATGATATATTCAAGTAATGATTCCAATTAACAAACAGTGAAACAAGAAGTTTATGATCTGTATCTGCAGGCTACGATTTAGCTAGACTACAAATTCCATTCCGACAACCTTCAGGACCATTGATTACGAGAAAAAATTACCATTCGAGGAATTTTAGAAGAATAATAAATTACTTATAAATTGAAATCCCGAATTTATCGATCACGAATTGTTTATTATTTTTCTATATTATCTATTTACCCATAGTTAAACATATACTATTATTTATTATCTATTTTTTATATGTGAGGTCGAAGGAGATTCTTTAATAGCCTTTAGGCAACAATTTTCCCTGATATGTGTTAAAAACATACAGAAAATACTATACGCACTTGAACTAATAGATAACCGCATGTTTTGTAGGCATGTCTTACAGATATCCTAGTTAAGTACTGCTCCCACAGTGTGGTAACTACCGTATTTCTGTGCGGAAAAATGTCGATCCCCCGTTTTATATCCGAAGAGACCTCAAAAAAAAAATATTTATATGGTTAACAGAAATCGATATACGAGACCCACTACTTTTTTCCAACCAAAAATTCAATTACAATTTAAACTACAATACATCTCAAACATTTATAAAAAATTTACATATGAGGTCATAGGCACTCTTCAATAGCCTTTAGGCGACTCTACCCCATAACAGAAGGATACTGTTCGTACATAACTCAAAAGGTGACTGCTCGGGTTGTAATCGAGTCTAACCGACACCCTAAGTTTTTTGTACTCCTCCCACTGTGTGGTACCTGTCATATCTCTGTGTAGGAAAAGTCGGTACCCTTTTTATACCCGAAGGAACCTCATTGTATGCTATCAAAATTATATATCACAACTAAAACAATAAATATTTTTGTAGGTAAATATTCAAAAGATACTTACTCGTTTGCCTATTTCCTTCTGCAGCAATCTTCACCCCAGGTGTGAGCTGTTGTGTACCACACGTCATTGCGATTTTAGAAGAGCCCATCTAATTCGGACGTCAGACTAGAAATAAAAATTTATTAGTCTAATATTTACTAACCAAAATTTTTAACAATTGACAATCAATTAAACTTTTTTGCTTAAGTCTATCTACATCCCACCACTTTTTATAACAAACAATGATGATCTGTAAAGAGCAAATAAAAAATATAAAGATAAAACTTACTTTGTTTTTTAAAAAAACTCGAACTAGGCTCGTTGATTGTCAATATGGAACTATCGTTGTCGTAATACCAAAAAATGTATTTATACCTTTTTTCAAGGATTCCATATCACTTTCATGAAATTGTGATAAACTATTATTTTTGTAGGCGTATGATATATCGCATTTCCTGTTGTTATGTTGATTTTTTCTAATTGTGGGTTGAGTCATATCAATTTTACAAAATTTCTGTGGTGAGTTGATTTTATTTTCATATTTATCATTTCCTGTTGTGATAACAGAATTTCAGAAAAACAATTTAATTATTTGCAAAAGTTTATTTTAAAAATATTATTGATAAAAAGAAATTATTTTTGTTAATAAAGTCTTGAGATGATTTAAAAGGTCTCCATTAGGACATGGGATATCAAATAGGTTCCAATTGAAGGGTCCGGCTGCAACAAGTTTTTTGGTAAACTCATTATATTTGTAGTATGTGGTGTTTTTGAAAAAGTACATGTGTCCGTCAATGTACTGGAATGCTCCTGTAACATCTGCGGGTAGTCCAGGGAAAATATCTTTAATTTGTCCTCTATTTAAGACATTTTTTGAGTTCTTATCATATTCAATATAATTATTGTTATTATAAAATACATAGATTTTTCCGTGGTTGCTTTGAAACATTGTGTTTATTTGAGAATTTTTTGGTATAAGTAAATTACCTTGCTCAAGTATTCGCAAACCTGGGAAATCTGCTATATAGTATTTACGAACATCTTTATTGACTGCTATTAAATTACCGGAAGAACTTTGAAATATCTGAATTATGGAGCCCACTTCTTCGGGTAGATAATCATCGAGCATTTCTGGTTCTGAGGGAATAAGTTTCGAATTCAAATCCATTTTCCATAGAAAATCTTTATAAATAATATATAAGTGATAATTTTCAAATGTACCAGCCATCGCAGTAAACATATACTCCGGCGTTATGTCACATAAATTTTTATTTGGTGGATGGGGCCTATGATGACCTGTAGTCGGTGGCGTAGGTTTGAAAGGATTATTTGCATATTTATTGGTGGGTCCATAAAGAGCTTCAAGAGCCATTTTATCATCTTCATCCAATTTTGGGGTCGCGTTTCGTTGATACCATGGATACATTATTGCTTGTTTATTATCACTATGGGATATACCTAAGATATGTCCAATTTCATGAATTAATACCATGAGTAGACTAGTCCTATCATCTGAACTTGATCCATCTAAACTTAAATCCCACTTTTCATCAGCATCAATATGAAGTTCTATACAGCTGTTGCCATTTGGGAAATAACCATGTGCCAACACCTTTCCAGGACCATCAAATGCGCTGGGGCATTCATCTCTACCTTGGCAATCTGCACGAAAATAGTGTTTTCCATGTACAACAGTGATAGATATATCGGGAGCATAAGGTCTTGTTTTGTGTATTAATTCAAATTTGAACTTTGAACTGTTACTCCACACTTCAAAAGCCTTTTCGATTACATCAAGATATGCTTGATTTGCCTGAGGGAAGAACCATTTCAAATCAAATTTGATCCATTTTGATCTAACTCTAAAAGAATGATCATCGTCGGAAGCTGTTTCACTTACAGAACATCTTGGCCTATCCATAAGTTGTATTGTATCTTCATCTAATTCTCCCGTTGCAGGAATATTATATTTTTCTTGAAAACTCAACAAATAATCCTCAAGTTTAGTCAAATCATTTTCATTTGCGTATCCGAAGCGTTGTAAATAATCCATAGCATACTGCTGGTCGACAACACAAAGTGCTGGACATAGCGCTGCAGCTAATATAATTATTAACATGATCTTCACCCTTCTGTTATCCTCAAGAAACTAATCTCCCAACACATTATTAACAACATATATATATTTTTTAAAAAACCCCCCCAAAGATTCAATTACTGCGTGTCACGCATAAAATATTATATGTTACTTTCAAGCCACCCGGTACGAAATTCTTAGTAATATTTCAACATAAGTTACTTTTAAGCCCCGGTAGCGCACTGCCTTATCATCCTAACGGATCTTTCTCGACTACGTCACATTTTACAGCAAGAAGCGTACGGTGCGCTCACATTGCAGCAATACCTTCCTTCGCTAATAATATGCATGAGAGCTTATGGCGGCATGTGTTGAATGCCTTGCTATAGACGCGAAGGTTGTGCGATCGAATCTCACTGAAGTTTTTTTTCAGATTTTTAAAACAGGACTAAAAATGGCGACCTAAAATTAAAAACGCGCGCGCCGCCGCTCTCAGCGCCACCAAGCGGAGATTTTTGAAGTTGTGGCCCAGAATCCCCATAGCTCTATCTACCGCCATAAGCTCTCATGCATATTATTAGCGAAGGAAGGTATTGCTGCAATGTGAGCGCACCGTACGCTTCTTGCTGTAAAATGTGACGTAGTCGAGAAAGATCCGTTAGGATGATAAGGCAGCGCGCTACCGGGGCTTAAAAGTAACTTATGTTGAAATATTACTAAGAATTTCGTACCGGGTGGCTTGAAAGTAACATATAATATTTTATGCGTGACACGCAGTAATTGAATCTTTGGGGGGTTTTTTTAAAAAATATATATATGTTGTTAATAATGTGTTGGGAGATTAGTTTCTTGAGGATAACAGAAGGGTGAAGATCATGTTAATAATTATATTAGCTGCAGCGCTATGTCCAGCACTTTGTGTTGTCGACCAGCAGTATGCTATGGATTATTTACAACGCTTCGGATACGCAAATGAAAATGATTTGACTAAACTTGAGGATTATTTGTTGAGTTTTCAAGAAAAATATAATATTCCTGCAACGGGAGAATTAGATGAAGATACAATACAACTTATGGATAGGCCAAGATGTTCTGTAAGTGAAACAGCTTCCGACGATGATCATTCTTTTAGAGTTAGATCAAAATGGATCAAATTTGATTTGAAATGGTTCTTCCCTCAGGCAAATCAAGCATATCTTGATGTAATCGAAAAGGCTTTTGAAGTGTGGAGTAACAGTTCAAAGTTCAAATTTGAATTAATACACAAAACAAGACCTTATGCTCCCGATATATCTATCACTGTTGTACATGGAAAACACTATTTTCGTGCAGATTGCCAAGGTAGAGATGAATGCCCCAGCGCATTTGATGGTCCTGGAAAGGTGTTGGCACATGGTTATTTCCCAAATGGCAACAGCTGTATAGAACTTCATATTGATGCTGATGAAAAGTGGGATTTAAGTTTAGATGGATCAAGTTCAGATGATAGGACTAGTCTACTCATGGTATTAATTCATGAAATTGGACATATCTTAGGTATATCCCATAGTGATAATAAACAAGCAATAATGTATCCATGGTATCAACGAAACGCGACCCCAAAATTGGATGAAGATGATAAAATGACTCTTGAAGCTCTTTATGGACCCACCAATAAATATGCAAATAATCCTTTCAAACCTACGCCACCGACTACAGGTCATCATAGGCCCCATCCACCAAATAAAAATTTATGTGACATAACGCCGGAGTATATGTTTACTGCGATGGCTGGTACATTTGAAAATTATCACTTATATATTATTTATAAAGATTTTCTATGGAAAATGGATTTGAATTCGAAACTTATTCCCTCAGAACCAGAAATGCTCGATGATTATCTACCCGAAGAAGTGGGCTCCATAATTCAGATTTTTCAAAGTTCTTCCGGTAATTTAATAGCAGTCAATAAAGATGTTCGTAAATACTATATAGCAGATTTCCCAGGTTTGCGAATACTTGAGCAAGGTAATTTACTTATACCAAAAAATTCTCAAATAAACACAATGTTTCAAAGCAACCACGGAAAAATTTATGTATTTTATAATAACAATAATTATATTGAATATGATAAGAACTCAAAAAATGTCTTAAATAGAGGACAAATTAAAGATATTTTCCCTGGACTACCCGCAGATGTTACAGGAGCATTCCAGTACATTGACGGACACATGTACTTTTTCAAAAACACCAC
Source organism: Galeruca laticollis (assembly GCA_963921935.1). Classification (NCBI taxonomy): domain Eukaryota; kingdom Metazoa; phylum Arthropoda; class Insecta; order Coleoptera; family Chrysomelidae; genus Galeruca; species Galeruca laticollis. Next base: position 239,557,223 of record OY998177.1, on the reverse strand, counting down.
ATACTACAAATATGATGAGTTTACCAAAAAACTTGTTGCAGCCGGACCCTTCAATTGGAACCTATTTGATATCCCATGTCCTAATGGAGACCTTTTAAATCATCTCAAGACTTTATTAACAAAAATAATTTCTTTTTATCAATAATATTTTTAAAATAAACTTTTGCAAATAATTAAATTGTTTTTCTGAAATTCTGTAATCACAACAGGAAATGATAAATATGAAAATAAAATCAACTCACCACAGAAATTTTGTAAAATTGATATGACTCAACCCACAATTAGAAAAAATCAACATAACAACAGGAAATGCGATATATCAAACGCCTACAAAAATAATAGTTTATCACAATTTCATGAAAGTGATATGGAATCCTTGAAAAAAGGTATAAATACATTTTTTGGTATTACGACAACGATAGTTCCATATTGACAATCAACGAGCCTAGTTCGAGTTTTTTTAAAAAACAAAGTAAGTTTTATCTTTATATTTTTTATTTGCTCTTTACAGATCATCATTGTTTGTTATAAAAAGTGGTGGGATGTAGATAGACTTAAGCAAAAAAGTTTAATTGATTGTCAATTGTTAAAAATTTTGGTTAGTAAATATTAGACTAATAAATTTTTATTTCTAGTCTGACGTCCGAATTAGATGGGCTCTTCTAAAATCGCAATGACGTGTGGTACACAACAGCTCACACCTGGGGTGAAGATTGCTGCAGAAGGAAATAGGCAAACGAGTAAGTATCTTTTGAATATTTACCTACAAAAATATTTATTGTTTTAGTTGTGATATATAATTTTGATAGCATACAATGAGGTTCCTTCGGGTATAAAAAGGGTACCGACTTTTCCTACACAGAGATATGACAGGTACCACACAGTGGGAGGAGTACAAAAAACTTAGGGTGTCGGTTAGACTCGATTACAACCCGAGCAGTCACCTTTTGAGTTATGTACGAACAGTATCCTTCTGTTATGGGGTAGAGTCGCCTAAAGGCTATTGAAGAGTGCCTATGACCTCATATGTAAATTTTTTATAAATGTTTGAGATGTATTGTAGTTTAAATTGTAATTGAATTTTTGGTTGGAAAAAAGTAGTGGGTCTCGTATATCGATTTCTGTTAACCATATAAATATTTTTTTTTTGAGGTCTCTTCGGATATAAAACGGGGGATCGACATTTTTCCGCACAGAAATACGGTAGTTACCACACTGTGGGAGCAGTACTTAACTAGGATATCTGTAAGACATGCCTACAAAACATGCGGTTATCTATTAGTTCAAGTGCGTATAGTATTTTCTGTATGTTTTTAACACATATCAGGGAAAATTGTTGCCTAAAGGCTATTAAAGAATCTCCTTCGACCTCACATATAAAAAATAGATAATAAATAATAGTATATGTTTAACTATGGGTAAATAGATAATATAGAAAAATAATAAACAATTCGTGATCGATAAATTCGGGATTTCAATTTATAAGTAATTTATTATTCTTCTAAAATTCCTCGAATGGTAATTTTTTCTCGTAATCAATGGTCCTGAAGGTTGTCGGAATGGAATTTGTAGTCTAGCTAAATCGTAGCCTGCAGATACAGATCATAAACTTCTTGTTTCACTGTTTGTTAATTGGAATCATTACTTGAATATATCATATCTTTCTCAAATATTACGGTTAAAAAGTGTCAGAATTGCTCAATTAGCTTAAAATGTATCATTTTTACATGCTTTCTTATGGAAAAACAGACACAAATTTCCTCAATCGCGGGTCTTTTTTTAGAAAAAATGTTATCGTTCAGTCTTCCGTCCGACTAGAAGTTTACTTGTTACCCCTCATATCTCGATAATGCTCATTCGATTACAGTTCTTTGTTCAAAGTGCTTACGTAAAAAAGTTTCATCCTTATTATGAGTCTCATTGTGAATATCGTGAAACATGTTGCTACTCTGTTCGGGCTTATAACATCTAATTATAATGAACACCAAGTGACGAAAGGGCTTACGGAGTGTAGGAAAGCTATAAAGAAACTAAATGATGCGTTACGAAGTGCCAAAAATATTGGAGAAAAGCAGCATATTCTAACTAGTATAACTCAAATAAAGGCATATCGTAACCAATTTAAATATATTCAAAAACATGGTGGAGACTTATCATCTCATATTGAAACTGCAAAACATCGTGTAAAATGGGATGATTTAGAGGCATCATTCAACAACCGCATCAGAACTGGCACCATCTCGAACCTGAAGCATAAGGATCCTATTGCATTTCTCAAAGATTGTAAGGCTATCTTTAAACGACGTATACATAATATATTAAAAAAGGAGGTAGCTGTTAAGGTAAATGTAGCTTTCGGAGGTGAATTTGAAATTGTTAAAGGAGATCAGATTCTCAATGAGTTTAAATATTTTACAACGAACAATTCACCAATTTACAAAGATACAAACATTGATAACTGGTTTGATACTAAAGTCGTTGCACCTATCCTTAAAGACCTGGAGGAGTTTCAAGAACGTGATAGTGGTTGGGCGTTGAAGAAGGTGGTGAACTTAGGTGTTAATATCAATAAATATACTCCACAACTGGGATCCTCGTATATTGATTTACCTACAATAATAAAAAAGAGGGAGGCATGTATTAACATCAAAAATGAGGATGATTCTTGTTTTGCTTGGGCGGTGACGTCGGCACTGTATCCTGTTAGAAGCAATTCTGATAGAATTTCATGATACCCCCACTATTCGACCATATTAAAACTAAAGGGCATTCAGTTTCCTATGACTATGAAGCAGATCCCTACTTTTGAGAAGCAAAATAATATATCCGTAAATGTTTACATTCTGCAAAAAGATCAAAAGTCCTTTATTACTCTACCAACTTACCTTGCAAGGAATAAGATGGATAAACATGTCAATTTGTTGATGGTACAAGATAGATATGATGAAGCGCCAACGAAATATCACTTTGTTTGGATTAAGAATCTATCAAGACTTCTTTCGAGGCAGTTAAGCAAACATAATTGTATGAAATACTTCTGTGATAGATGTCTACATTATTATAGATCACAGGAGACACTCAATAACCACCTTGAAGACTGTATAAAATTGAACGAAACTGCAATTAAAATGCCGGAACCTGGAAAAAACGTTCTCAAATTCAAAAACTTCAAGAATAAGGTAAAGGCACCTTTTATAGTATATGCAGATCTCGAGAGTGTTTTGAAGCAGACAGGGGATTCTAAGAAGCCACAACAGCATATCCCTGCAGCCGTTGGGTATTACTTCAAGTGTTCATATGTTGATACGCTTTCCTTTTATAAAAGTTATTTGGGTGAAGATTGTATGCGCTGGTTTGCTGATGAGCTAAATCTCCTTGCTCAAGATATTAGTACGGTGTTCCTATGTCCTTATGGAATTCACATGACCTCTAATCAAGAACGTCAGTTTCAAGCTGCTACCGAATGTCATATTTGTGAAAATCCATTTTCCGCTACCGATAAGAAAGTCCGAGATCATGATCATCTTATTCCTGAAAACAATTATAGAGGTGCAGCACATGAGGGGTGCAATATCAACTATCAGGATTCGCCTACTGTTAATGTAGTGTTCCACAACTTATCTGGTTATGATGCGAATTTCATCATCGAAGACATTGCTACCCGCATGGATGGATCTATTGATTTGCTTCCTATTACAAAAGAAAAATATATTCCCTTCACAAAACATGTTGAAGATGCACGAATCCGTTTCAGATTTATTGATAGCTTCCGATTCATGGCATCATCTCTCGATAAACTCTCTTCGTATTTAACCGAATTTCCTAATTTGAGATCTCAGTTTTCTAGTGTTCCTAAAGAAGAATTCACAATGTTAACTAAGAAGGGGGTGATGCCTTATGACTATTTCAATTCTTTCGACCGCTTTGAAGAAACACGGTTACCTCCTATCGAGTCTTTCTATAATAATCTCGAAGATAAACCCTGCTCACGTAAACTTTATAGTAGAGCACAACGCGTCTGGAATACGTTTCAATGTCAAACCTCAGGGGAATATGTAGAGTTGTATATGAAGACCGATATCCTTCTTCTTGCTGATGTTTTTGAGCAGTTTCGTTCCAGCTGTATTGCTACGTATAACATCGATCCTGCACATTATTATACATTACCAGGATTTACATTCGATGCTATGCTGAAACATACTGGACAAGAATTGGAACTTCTCACTGATGTAGACATGTTTTTGTTTGTTGAGCGTGGTATACGTGGTGGACTTAGTCAAGTTTGCGGAAAACGTCGTGCTCGAGCCAACAATAAGTATATGCCCACTTATAATCCTTCAAATCCATCGAAATATTTAATGTACAATGATATCAATAATCAGGTATGTTTTTTAGTTTTTTCATTTTAGGTAATTATTTCAATTAATTTTAATGTTTTAGTATGGATGGGCGATGAGTCAAGCGTTACCATATGGAGGATTTGAGTGGTGTGACTCTAATATAGACGTTACACAAATTGCTGACAATGCTTCTGAGGGGTACATGCTCGTAGTTGATTTGGAGTATCCTTCTCATTTACATGATTTGCATAAGGATATTCCATTTTGTCCTGAACACCTAAATCCTAAGACCGTGATGCCTGCTACAAGATCGAATGAGGAGACCAAGTTGATGGGTACCCTAACTAATAAAATAAAATACGTTATACATTACCGAGCATTGAAGCAAGCGTTACAGAATGGGCTTGTATTGACAAAAATACATCGAGTATTGAAATTCAAGCAGAGTTCATGGTTAAAGCCCTACATTGACTTAAACACCGAGTTACGTAAGGCTGCGAAGAATGAGTTTGAGAAGAACCTATTCAAACTGATGAACAATGCTGTGTTTGGTGAGTATTGCTAGTTTTATATAAATATTTCTATACTAATCACTTTTTCTAATTGTTGCAGGTAAAACCATGGAAAACGTGCGCAAACGCGTTGATGTAAAGCTAGTTTCTCATTGGAGCGGTCGATATGGTGCTGAATCATACATAGCTAAGCCCGAGTTCAAGAATAGTACGATTTTCAGCGAAAACCTAGTTGCCATCGAATTACGGAAGCTGCAAATATGGTTAAATAAACCGATATATGTAGGAATGGCAATTTTAGATCTGGCTAAAACTACGATATATGATTTTCACTATGAGTACATGATGAACCGTTTCGGTGAGAACTGTACTGTGCTGTACACCGATACCGATAGTCTGATATATGAGATTCGAGATCAAGATCCCTATGAAGTAATGAAGATTGATTGTTATAAATATTTCGACACCTCAGACTATCCTCTTGATAACGTTTATGGAATTCCTCAAGTTAATAAGAAGGTTCTTGGGATGATGAAGGATGAGAACAATGGTATCATAATGACTGATTATGTTGGGTTACGATCTAAATTGTATGCAATACGATTACTTACCTCTGAAGATGATCTAGCAGAAAAACGAAAACGTCTTGCGAATGATGGTTTTGAGAAAGAAGAAATAGACTGCCTTATTCGAAACGTTGGAATAACTAAGAAAGCTAAAGGGGTAAAATCGTCAGTTGTGAAGACCGTAATCACGTTTGAAGACTATGAAAATTGCCTTGACACCTTCACACAGAAAACCGTTTCCCAAAATCTAATTCGTGCCGACAAACATCTAGTCCATTCAATTGTTCAAGATAAAGTAGCGTTGAGTCCTGAGGATGAAAAGCGATTTATACTTCCTGGTTCCGATGAAACCTTACCATGGGGCCACTATTCCATTGATGCCTATATGGATGTTGACACCATTATTCCTTAAAGATTTATATAAGAATAGAAATTATTGTTATTATTTTCATTTATTAAACTTTTCAATTTTATATTGTACAATAAAATGTTTATTCAATTGTTCTTTATTTTTGATACCCCATTATCGATTGACTGAGCTTGGGTGACGTCATGGTACACTAGTGCCCTTATGACATTACCTCTTGTCCCCTCTTCTTCGTTGTTTATTCCACTTCAATCCAACCAATCAAAGATGCTAGTGCCCTTATGGCATCTTTGTACATCCTGTAAAATGTTCCACCAATGGCGTTTGTTCGACTTCAATCTGACCAATAATAACAGAGATATATATGCTAGTGCCCTTATGGCTTTACATGTTCACCTCTCAACCATATCCTCTCTCTTCTTCATAATATCGTTTATTACACTTCAATCCGACCAATCAGAGATATGTGCTAGGGCCCTTATGACATCTTTATACATCCTGCGAACGTCAGCACAAAGGTGGATGCGCACGCCCGACTCATGCGCGACGTCGTAGCGCCCTTATGGCTTGTAAACGTCGCCGACAAGAAGCACTTCTGCACATTTCCATAAGATTTTAAAATATCTTCTATTACGTTTAATATTGTTACGACTACACCTTGTATAATATTTGCATACCCTGTATACGAATGGCGTCGACCCAACCAGAGATCATTTACCTTCCTCGACCCAAAATATGGTATATTTTCTGACTACACCCTGTATATAAGACACAACATCCTTTTTTGGTACATTCTGTATATATACGGTATAATTATTACTACACTCTGTATCTTTTTTGTACATAAAAAGAAATGGAAATGCGTCGTTTTCGCAATGTCCTAAAATGCTCTAACTACTGCGCATCATCCAATCAATTAAATACTTCCCTCGACCCAAAATATCTACTGTAAAATGGTACATTTTATGACTACATAAGACACAACACCCTTTTTTGGTACATTCTGTATATATACGGTATAATTATTACTACACCCTGTATCTTGATGCGTCGCAAATGCCCTAACGACTGTGCATCATCGCTTTTATACTTTCCTCGGCTTCAATTCTAAAGTGATCTGATAGATTAGTTGGCATGGTCGCCGAGTTAATAAATTTGGCCATGAAGGTTGTGAGTTCGAATCTCCGTTGAAACGAAAAATTTTTAATTAAATATATTCAATACTTACGTCACATGGCATCTTTGTATGTATATCGAACGTGTCCTAAGGTGGATGCGCATGTGGAAATTGCTGACGGCCGACGCATGCGCAGATCGAAATTGCGTCAAAAATTACCACGATGGACCTTGGCGATTTCCCATGTTAATTTACATAAGGAATGAGGCCGAACCCGCCTAGCCCCTTTACTTCTTTTCTTATTTAGTTTTTTCCTTTAACACGACGTTCTAAAGAACTCTTTGGTACGTGGCAAAGTTTTGCCGCTTTCAGATAACCACATTCTCGATTTAATACCATATCTATTGCTATTTTCATGTTCTCCTCAGACCACCCCTGCCGGTTGGTTTTTCTTGAGTATGCACCCGCCATATTGTGTATCTATTGATACTGCAACAAAGAAAAAGCAGGTAAAAAATGTTATCAAAATAGTTTAGGTAAAATGGGAAATCTCATTTTAAACAAATGCCACATATCCCGTTTTATCTATACCTCAACATTTGACTTCCGTGAATTTTACAAACTTAACCTTAAAATATATTGATGAACTTTCATGACTATATCAACGTTAAACATCTTATCTGATTCTTTAAAAATTATCAACACATTCTCTTCACAAATAAAGGAGCGTTAATAATATTACATTAAAATATTGAAAAACATAAAAACTTACGTGTGTCAACAATCACATTCACTATGAAACTGAAAGTACGTTAGCAAGTTTAAAATCAGTACAGCTTGCGCTTGGGCAATATTTCGCTAGATGGCAACACTCGTTTCACAAAAAAAACATGGTATCCCGTTTTAGATTACTGTCCCATTTTATGCACACTTCCCCTAAATGGTTACTTCATCCAAAGTGATATAATTGCAAAATAGTCTGGCTTTCGTGTACAGTACAACAACGCCGTTATTAAACTCCAATTCCTGCATATGCATGGCAAGTGTCCCGGCTGTAGTGCTTTCAAAAGCCTTCGACATCATTGACCATGAGTTAGTATGTGCCAATTATTAAGGTTTTGATCATTTATTACTTTATATTTTTTAAACTATTCATATAATAGATTAAAACTCGTGAAAATAGGCAATAGTTTTACTGAAACAAAGTCACTCTGTACTGGGGTACAACAGTGTTCTATTTTGGGCCCAATATTATTTCTTTTGTATACTACTGGTGGCTATTTATGTTATATAATTGATGTGTAATAGTGCTGCTTACTTGTATTTGAAGTCATTATTTTGTAACATTTTGTATTACTTGTATTTGTTATACTATTTTGTAAGGGATAAATATAAGACTAGCCTAGGCTAAATTTCGCCCCAAATAAAATCGATATATGCATATATGGTAAACGAAAAGAATGAATATTTATAATATCATGAAATTATACCTTAAAAACGACCTCTGAAAGGAATAGAGTACATACGTTTACCTAAATAATTTCTTATATTTCATATAAATGGTTCTCAATATATTTTCCATCAATTTTGTTTTGATTTTCCTTTATTTTTTTGCCAGTGTCGCTACTGTATGACTGTAAACGACCTCTACAAGGCCTTTGCGGTTTCGAACGTTGTCAACATATTTTTGAACTATTTATTTTGATACAGTATCTGTTTGTAATCTATCGAATCATTAGTCGAAGTGTCAGTGTTGTGTTAGGAAATATTTTTATTGATTTCAATCATCAATTAGGCTATTACTACTATCTAATGAAAAAAATCAAGAATGTATTATCCTGACTTCAATAATAACGCAGGTAGGTAAGTTTAAGTGTTAAACAAAGCTAGATTTTTTGATAATTAATTTCAAATTTGTGAAGGATGAAAATAGTTGTACTGTTTCGTTTTAATAAGCTTTTAAGTTCATACACTTTTGCTGTAAAAGCGGGTTAAGTTGAATTCACGATGAGTGGCTTCAAAATATAATATGACAAAGAGACAGGCTAGCAATAAAACATCTAACAGCAAGTTAATCAGTAAAAACCCAAAGCCGACAATTCTTTTATTAGACTGAGTTTATCGCAGTGTTTTTAAAAAGATAATTATGTAGATTTGAAGAAAGCAACGCGAATTATATAATCGGGATTATGCAGTAAGGAAAAATTGAAGCGACGTAAAAAGAGGTACTAAATTTGCCCACCAATACCAAGCGATTTAATGACTCGTCCCACACTAGGATGTTTTTTTATTTAATGGAAAAAAATATCAACGACTGAGGTAATTAGCAAATATGCATAAATTGGTACAATCATTATAATTTAAATATGTATTATTTAGAGCATGTGGATGAGATTAATATTTTGAAGGTACATAATTAAGTTTCCGATATTACAGAAGTCTCCAAGCAGTTCTATAAGATTAGCGCTCAAATTACATTCCATTTGAAGTGGAATGTTGTAAAGCGTTAAAGAGATGGCACTAGGCTTCTTTTTTTTTTGGAAAAAACTATATACTTCGACTTTTGTGGTGAAAACATCCAGACAGTTTGATTCATTCATGTCCCTACTTTGTTGATAAATTCTTGCATATTTCTTTCTATGAATTATATGTTTCTAAAATTAGATCATCTGCATACAGTCTTGCATGTACTGGTAACGAAACCTTTTCAAAAATGTTATCAATTGCTGCAAAGAACAATGTGGCGCTAATTACGGATCCTTGAGGGATTCCGTTATTTTGGCAATAGCTATTGGATACGCTCCGTTTGCTTTTACTCTAAAGGTTGTGATGAAACCGGTCTTTTGATGGGTCTGACTTTGACATTTTTTGGAACTTCTCAAATTCTCTCTTCGATAGTACCTTTTATAGCGGACTGGAATCTCCAAATAAAACGCCAGTTCATATAAGAATAATCTCTGACAAGGTTTATTTAATTCTATGGATTGGTGAAATATTATAATTATTTTATAAAAGTCTATGGTTTAATTCAGGAAAATTTAGGTAGATCAGCTCCAAATACAAATATAATTCAAATAACTACTTACAATTGGTTTTATCGCTTCCAAACACTTAACTGAATTTTTATAAAAGGAATTTAACGCTCTGCGTATATGGAAATTATTTGACATTTCTCTTTCTTTCAATATATATAAATTTTTTGACTGACAGGCCCTGCCTATCTAAATTTAGATCAATAATATTTCGGACGTGTTCCGAACAGGTTCTGTCTGATAAAAATTTTTGGATGAATTTTAAAATTCTTCCATCGAGTCCCCATGAGAGAAGCTTCTTTAAAATATTCTATTTCCAAACAGTATCATAAGCTTCATCTATATCAAATACAACGGCTACAGTTACTTGTCCATTTGCAAGACTTTCCTGGACTGTTGTATCTAAATCTACGCGATTGTCTACAGTTGAACGATTTTTTCTGAAGCCACTTTGATTTGGAGAAATCTTATTATGCATTTCCAGGAACCATAGAAGTCGTTTATTGATAATTTTTTCCAAGAGCTTGTACATCGTGCAAGTCAGGGAGATGACTGTGGCTCACATTTTGGTTTTGAGGTTTCTATGAAATGTGTTTTTTAATTTCAATTTTAATTTTTTTAATCTTCTTTTCTCAATTTAATTATATAAGGCTGTTTCTTCTTTTATTATATAACCATTGTTTTTGCTCTGTAAAGGGATTTGTATAAATATGTTGGGCAATAAAGGCTATTATTATTATTATTCTTTTCTTCTCACATAGTTGGGGTTTTATTTTGCACTGACGGGCTACGCCAAGTCAGTGCAAAATCTATTGTTACTATTGTGCATTGAGGCACATGACTATATGGCATGTTTTTAAAATGACTGCCTTCTGAAAGTTTCTTTGTATGTTTGTGTCGAGTTCTAGCTGTTTCAGGTGTGATTTGAATGTTTTTGTTGTAAGGCCAGTCACTGACAAAATAATAGGGATAATAGTTACTCTTTCCTGCTTCCAAATCCTTTTCATTTCCATTGCCAGGTCTATGTATTTGGCGACTTTTTCATCATATTTCGTTTGGATGTTTGTATCACTGGGAATAGCTATGTCAATTAAGTATGTGATTTTTTCTTTCTTTAACTGAAAAGTGATATCTGGTCTATTGGCAGGTACTGTTTTATCTGTTTGAATATTAATATCCCAGTACAGTTTAAAGTTTTTGTTTTCAAGTATAGAAGCTGGTGTGTACTTGTAGGATGGCTCGGTGTTTTCTACAAGGTTATACGTTGTGTCTAATGCTTGATAAACTACTTTTGCTACTGCATTGTGTCTTGCTGTGTATTCTGAGCCAGCTAGGATTTTACATCCACTTGTAATGTGCTCGATTGTTTCTTTCTGGAGGTGACATTTTCTGCATAGGTCATCTACAGTAGCTGGGTCCTTGATTATATGTTTTTTATAATTCCTAGTTGCAATGACTTGGTCTTGGATAGCATGTAGGAATTTCGGGAAAAAGCTGACCATCTTCTAACCATGTGTATGATGATTTTTTATCAATAAAATTTTGTTTCATGCGGTATCTGTGCTGTTCATGTAGTACTTCTTCTGACCAAGTATTCATTTTTTCTTGTTGTAGTTGCGCATCATTGTATGTGTCTGCCGAATGGTTTGTTTGGGATAGGTTGAGGGGTGTATAATTTTTATCTGCCTTACTTATCGCTATATGTAGACTGGTCTGTTTAGTATGAAAGAATTCTCGGAGTTTTTCATTTGCCTTGTATGTAGTGATGTTATGTCTATAATTCCCTTTCCTTCTTCATTTCTTTTGATTGTTAGCCTTTCTTTGCATGAGTTTGGGTGTAGCTTTCTGTGTTTAGTTAGTTCGGAGCGCTTGGGGATGTTAATGTTTTCTAGGTCTGTTTGGGACCACTTGATGATACCGAATGAATAGGTGAGGGTAGATATGGCATAAGTGTTTATGGCCTTAGTAAGGTTCCTGGAGTTTAACTTTGTTTTTATCAGTTTGGTGAGTCTAGTTTTGAATTCATTTATGAGCTCTGTTTTCATGTGCGTGTGGTCGATTTTGGTGCTTTGATGGAATCCTAGGTACTTGTATGTTTCCTTTCTAAGCTTGCTGTCTAGTGTTTTATCATTTCCGATTTGAACCTCATGATGTTCCTTCCACTGACCTCTATTTATTTGGAGTACCTTGCATTTGCTCATTCCAAACTCCATACAGATGTCTGAGGTGAATGTTTCTGTGATTTTGAGAAGGCCCTTCAACTGTGTTTCTGTGGCTGCGAGAAGTTTGATGTCGTCCATATATAACAAGTGGATTATTTGATGTTGGGTTTCTTTTTTGTGCTTGATATTAAAGCCAAACTTTGTATTATCAAGTAGGTTTGAGAGTGGGTTAAGACAGAGGCAAAACCACAGCGCGCTGAGTGAATCTCCCTGGAAAATGCCACGTCTAATATGGAGTTCGTCTGTTTGGATGTATTGGGATCCAGTATTTGATTGTATTTTAGTTCTCCAGGTGTAAGGAATTCTCTGATTTTCTTATTAATTTTGTAGATTTCAAGGACTTTAATTAGCCAGCTATGGGGTACGGAATCAAAAGCTTTTTTATAATCTATGTACCCGACGTGGAGATTTCTGTGTTATTTTCCAGTTTGTCCCATGATGATACTATCTATAACTAGTTGTTCCTTACAGCCCTGGCTGTTTTTCCTACATCTTTTTTGTTCTTCCGTGAGTACGTTGTTGAGTGTTAAGTGTTGTTCTATTTTCTTACAAATTGTAGCTGTGATGATTTTATATAGGGTTGGGAGACAGGTGATAGGTCGATAGTTCGATGGGTTTTTGTTGTCCGAATTTCTGGGTTTTATGTAGGTTATTCCTTGAGTCAGGAAGCTAGGAAATATCTGAGGTTGTTGAATCATTTTGTTAATTTGGTGTGTAAGGGGCTCGTGTATAGTAGTAAACTGTTTATGCCAGAAATTTTGAATGTTGTCTATGCCTGGGTACTTCCAGTTGTGTGTGTTGGATTGTATCTGTAATCTCTTCTGTTGTAAGTATGAAATCTATTTGTTCCGTTGTGTATGTTTGTCTATCTTCTTCGGTTTCGATCCAGTGGCTGTTATTGTTGTGTTGTTTTGATTCCGACCATATGCTCTTCCAGTAATTGGTTAGTTCTTGTTTATCTGGCGGTTCTTTTATTCTTATTTCCTGGCTGGAAATGGTTCTTTGGTAGAATTGCTTTTAATTTCTAAGAAAGAGGTTGTTGGCGTCTTTTCTTTCATTTGACTCTTTGTATCTACGGAGTCTTGACGCATATACAGATAGTCTTTGTTTAAGGGTATCAAGAATTTCTGGCATTGTTGGGGTGGGATATTTGGATTTTAATTTCTCTACGCTCTGTGTTACATGTTTTGAGGAATTCCCGTTTGTAAACTGGGTAGTGTGCCCCAAATTTTTCCTGATTTCATTGATTTTGTTTTCTAGTCTTATTTGCCATTTGAATTTAGGTTTTGTTTTGTTAAAGTTTCTTTGTCGTTGTGGCAGTTTTTGATCATTCTGTGTAACTGTGGTGATAGCTGCTGCGTATATTATTGTATGGATGTCTTCGGTTGTGCTCGAGTTTGTTATATACTGAGGTATTGTATTGAGGATTTGTTGTGTATTTTTCTTGAAGATCAGCCGAGGGATTGGGTTCCTCAGTGTAGGATCACAGCCTATTTCTAGGCTTAGGCCTTTATCCATTTCCGTTTGAAGTTTTCGTAAAAGAGGTGATTTGGAGAGATGTTGTGTAGATGTAGTTCGCTCTGTAGATTGGTTGGTTGCTGTGTTTATGATGTTTGGTTACTGTGTTTTCGCCTCTTGTGGAAGGATATTACGCGTTGTGCTTTCATTAGGAAATTAGTGAATGGATGCTGTCTGAGTTTCATTCTGTAAGGTGTGTTCTGGATGTTTGTTATTGTTTCCAATGTGAAACAGGTCTGTGTTCAGTTCGGCGGCTACTGTATCTTTAAGCATTTGTAATTATTATTATTATTATTATTATTATTATTATTATTATTATTATTATTATTATTATTATTATTATTATTATTATTATTACACACACAAATTACTGACATCTTATTTAAGTAATAGGAAACAGTATGTAGTTTGTGGAAACAACCAGTCTGATTTACGTAATATAGACAACGGCATTCCTCAGGGCTCGATTTTGGGTCCAATACTTTTTATAATATTTGTTAACGATTTACCAGAGGCTATTGACACTTTTTGTATTTTATTCGCTGATGATACTACAACTTTATCTGATGGCACACAAGCTGGTGATAATATTTTGTTGAATCAGTGGTTCCTGGCAAATAAGCTGAAACTCAACGACACTAAAACGAAACACATTCTTTTCAGTTTAGATAAATGGGCTATAAAATCAGAGCCAGTTAAATTACTGGGCATTCATTTGGATACAAACTTAAGTTGGTCACCTCATGTTGACTACCTTTGTTCAAAATTAGCGAGCCAAGTTTTTGTAATTCGTCAATTAAAATCATGTATACCAACTCATTTGTTAAAGTCTGTATATTATTCACTTTTTCATAGCAATTTAACATATGGTATTATGCTATGGGGCAGCAGCACATCAGTGCACAAAGTATTTGTGCTACAGAAAACTGTAGTTAGAATAATTTACAACGCACCAAGAAACACCATTTGTAAAAAAATATTCAAAAAACTTGAAATATTGCCGCTTCCGTGCTTGTATATTTTCGAAGTGTTAATTGAAACACATAAAAATCGATATGTTCTGACTAAACATGCAGATGTTCATAATTATGATACTAGAAATAGTAAAGACATTGTCATTCTCAAATCAAGACTGAAAACAACAAAAAACAATAAGTTGGATGTTACATTGTACAATTCATTTGTAAAATATTTTGAACATATAAATATACGTGATATGACGAGAGTTCAATTTAAACATTTTGCTAAGTCTTTTCTTTTAAATTATTGTTTTTATACAGTTGATGAGTTTTTGGAGGAATTGAATACTTGGGCTTAAGGCTTATATGTTTGTTTGTTTTGTTTAATTTAATTTTTACTTTCTATTATTTTTTAACTTATTTTATATTTTAAAATTGTCATATTTTCATCAATATTTTTACTTTATGAAATGTATGTCTGTATTTATTTAAAATTTTTACTTTGTATTATTTTTATTATATTTTAAATTTGTCATATACAGCACTATACAATCTTTAATATTTTTAGTTGGTAAAATGTATTCATATGTACTACTTTCACTGACTTCTAATGTACTATGTATGTGAATGGGGTCAATAAACCATCTATCTATCTATCTATTATTATTATTATTATTATTATTATTATTATTATTATTATTATTATTATTATTATTATTATTATTATTATGACTGTGATCTCAATTGTTTCCCTCCAGAGAGTAAGAAAAAGACCACTAATAAAAAATTTGTTCAAAATCTTAAGTCAAGTGACTTTGCCACTCATTGGTAGATTTTTCAAAAAAGATCCAGGAATGCCATCTGTGCCAGGGGATGAATTTTTAATCTCCGTTAGTGTGTATTCCAGCTCTTCTGAGGTTATTGGGTTATTAATTAGATCACCACATTCATCGTTAATTTCAAGGTGTCTGCTTTCTTCCACCTATTTTAGGGCTCTAAATTCTCCAGAGTAAATTGAATTTTTGATCTTTTCTTTACAGCATAGTGTCATCGTATTTGATATCTCATGCGGTGAGGAAGAAGTAAATCTATTATATGTTATGTACGGAATCTCAGGATTTATATTTGATTAGTTAATCCTTCTGATTTTATTCCAGAGATTAGTCAGTGGAGCGCAGCTGTTAGTTGTGTAATTTGTGTCTGATTGGTCTTGTTTTGCCGATTGATGCAAAGGCCGAGTTAATAATTATTTCATTAAGTGATTCCAGGTTCTCATTAATATTATTGCTTATGTCACTTTCTGGAATTCTTTCTTGGATTAAAGTTGCATATAGATACCAATTAGATTTCACCAATTTCCACCTGGGCGTTGTCTTGTATACCGTTGCTGTCTAATACTATTGGAAAATTATCGCTGTCATAGATATTGGGAAGAACTTCAAATATTATATGACGTGACTTTCAAATTACTAACTCGAAATACTCTTTTTAAAAACGTTTATTTTACAAAATGATAGTTCAACGAACTACGACAAACAACATGAAATCTAGTAACTGACTTTGTTTACAACAAGTAATTTTATATATATAATATTTATGCTGACTGCAGGGTCTGCATCTGACACCGTGGAACAGCAACTCATCGGTTTACATAGACATCGTTGATATAATTCGTGTTAGATTTGGATCACATATTAACAAATTAATTGCGCTGGACGTTCCAGACCGAACGTTAAATCTTGTTTCCTTGACATTATTTAGAAGAGTTAAGTTATTTTCATCTATTAAATTTTCAATAATACGTCCTTGTGGTTGTGTATAATCGCAACCCCAAATTACAATGTGGCTGTTGAAATCTCCTATTATGAGTCTAGGTTTGGGTATTTGATTCAATAGATCGTTTATTTGTTTATAGGTAAGGTTGAAATTTGGAGGAACATATATGTTACTGCTTTATATTTTCATCGGCCGTTGAATTTCGTCAACAACAATTTTCAATTCAGAAACAATATTAAATTCGCGATGATTGAATTTGCAATGTATGTTACTATTCCCATACTTGCTATAAGCGCATTAGTTCTATTTTTATGGAAGGCAGCAACATTGTGTAATTCATATACGTACTGGTTTTTAAAATCTGTGTCTTATAAGCACATGATTCGTGGATGTTGTTCAGAAAAAAAGTTTTAATATTTCTAATCTAGCAATGATCTCCTTTAAACTCCACTGTAAAAGGAAAAAAAATTGTTTATGTCGTTGAAAATGATGTTAATAACTTTTTTGTGATAATATGTCACTATCAGTATCCGATAGAGTGGGGTGACTTTTGTCTTATGCTATGAGAAGCTTCATTATTCTTTTTCTTACTTTTGTGAAACGAGATTTATATATTTTGTCAGTTGTTATAGATCAAGTTCAAATATAATGTGATACGACTTACAGGAAATTATCTTCTTTGAATCGTAGTTTGCCCTAACTTGAAGGTAACTGTGCACTTTAATTAAAATATGTCGGAGTTTTTACCAGAAAAATACTTGATTTTCAACTAGTAGCTCAATATCGGTCAGAACCGGACTCGACTAGGATGTTTGTTACATATAAATATTTATTAGGCTAAGCATTAGTACTATATGTTAAGATTACCATACCTACTATCGTGTCTTGTGAGGCTCTGACTGAGTTTTAAATAAAATATTTATGAGCACGCCACTGAGCTTCCTAAAAGCAACGGAATTAAACTTTTCATATTCTTACATTGATTTTTGAAGAACCATATAAGAATAACAAATTCAATTCATTTACCTGAATTTAAGAATGTTTCTGGAATTACAGTAACCCAGAGCTCTATTATACAGATAAGGTGACCCATTTATAGGAGTATGAGAGACTATTGTTGTTTCGTTTATTGGTGTTTTCCACTATGTAGGAGTTGAGTCTATATTTATTCCAGACTCCTTCCTTTCTTATACTTAAAGTTGATGTATTTTCATTCATCATTGAAAACTTATTTCGGACATATTACATATCTTTCTTCCCATGTTCAATTTGTTTTAGTATTATCAACAAAATTTTCCGGAAATAATGTAATTTCCTTAATAATTGATGATATTTATTCCTCAATAACTATTTATTGGGCCTTCGCATTCACGACTACAGCATCAGAGATTGTCTGCCCGCATAATGAAGTGACAAGAACGAAGAGAAGAGCGACAAATGCAAACACACATTTCAATAGAACATCGCATAATGGAGAGAAGAGAAATATGTTGGCATCTGTGAACACGACACATGAAAGCAACCCTTTTTGCTCTTCCCTCTTATCGTCTCTCTAGTATGCATTCAACAGTAGAATAACCCTCCATTTGTGAAACAGATCCGACCATATTATTTTCCCTTATCGCAGGAATTGATTTATAGCTACACCCTGTATTTTTGGGTTATTCAGAGGATTCTAACATATTCCATTTATGGTGTATTTTACATAATTTTGATATCAACTGGGGTAATCCTCTACAACTTCAGTGGCTTCCAAAAAGAGTAAAGTACGTGTCCTTAGCTAAAACCACTAGATAAAAGTTTTTTTTAGCCTTTTATTTCCTGTTCCAGCTGCTAATAACTTCACCTCGAATAAAAAATGTAACAAAAACTCCTTAAAATAGAAGTTCCGAAAGAGTTCGTCATTTATCTTCTGTCGTAATAGCCTTATTTTTAACTTAAAAACTTCAACGTATTTGGTTGATAATATACAATTTCACAAACATATTTTTACAGTGAGTAAATTTTAAGGCAAAAAACATATAACCGTAATCAGTCAAAAATAAAAAAAAACATGTTGGGTCGCTCTGAAATAGCTTTCAACTCCTTGTCAATCATCTGATATGCCATAAACTCGGAATGGAGTGGTGAATTACCGCAGGGCAGGCTTAGGAAATATTCAATTTTAAAATGTAGGATTTGTAAATACATTCTTGTTTTGTGTTTTATTTAAGATACAATTGCGGTCAAATTCAAAGTTAGAATCTGTTTTTTATTATCATCCTGTAGAAACGAATTTAGTATGCTCTCATCTTCTTCTTGACATTTTTAGTTCTGTATCTGATGTCAAACGATAAACTTTGCATTGACTGGCAAGATCGTTTATAACTCACTAATAGAAACATCTTTTTTTATATATATATATATATATATATATATATATATATTTATATATATATATATATATATATATATATATATATATATATATATATATATTTATATATATATATATATATATTTATATATATATATATATATATATATATATATATATATATATATATATATATATATATATATATCAGTTCATAACGTTCTTCGCCGTTTTCTGATTTCCAGCTTCCATCTATCTCGATCGGTACATAGATTCTCCTCTATCTCTCTTGCTTGTATGTCCTTTTCTACTCCTTCTCTCCAACTCAACCTAGGTCTCCCTCTCTTCCTTCTGCCGTATGGCGTCCAATCCAGTACTTTTCTTGGTATTCTAGTTTGTTCCATCCTCTGTACGTGTCCATACCACCTAAGTTGATTAACTCGGATGTCTTCTGTTAAATTGTGTTTAGTCCCCATTATTTCTCGGATTTTCTCATTTCTGACTTTATCCAGCTTCGATTTTCCAGCAGCACGCCTCCAGTAATCCATTTCAGTGGCTTCTATCATTTCAAGTGCATTTTCCTTTAACGGCCATACCTCACTTCCATAGGAGACGATACTTTTAACTATACTGTTATAAATTTTATGTTTGTTATCCTTTGATATCGTTTTATCCCACAGTATATTGTTAAGTTTTCTAATCGCCTGTCTTCCCAGGTTATTTCGGTATCTAATTTCTTCGTCCATGCTACCTTCGCAGGTGATGTGAACTCCTAGGTATTTGTATTTTCTTGTGTGTTTAATCTGTTCTTGTTGTTCTAGAAGTAAATTCCTTTGTTCTCCCCCAACGCACATATACTCGGTTTTTTTGACGTTCACCTGCAGTCCCCACTTGTCATATTCCTCCGTTAATTTTCGTGTCATATATTCTAGGTCTTCATAATCTTGTGCTAGGACAACTTGATCATCTGCAAAGCACAACGTGTATAGTGTGTAGCCATCATTTAATGGTATTTCCATATTTCTCTACTTCCCTTTCCACAACTTCAAAGCTTGTTCTAAATAGATTTTGAATAGAGTCGGCGATAAGCAGCATCCCTGCTTAAGTCCTTTGTTGATGTTGAAACCTTTTGACATTGCATGTCCCTGCTTTATTTTACTGGTATTGTTTTTATATAGTTCTTGGACAGCCTTTATAAGCGTTACGTTGACGTTGGTTTTCTCAAGTGCTTCCCAAAGTTTTATTTGTAGGATGCTGTCGTAGGCTTTCATGAGGTCGACAAACAGTAGGTGAACTTCTTGATTTCGTGCCAGTTTCTTTTCTATTATCTGCGTTATTGTGAAGAGATGATCGGTGGTAGATCTTCCTGCTCTGAAACCGGCCTGTTCTTCGGCTTCTATATCGCGATATTCGTCTTCGATCCTTCTTTTAACCAGCTTTCCGTATACTCTCGAGATAGAACTTAGGACGGCGATTCCTCGATAGTTGTCACAGATGTCTTTGCTACCTTTTTTATGGATAGTTGTTATGTAGGATGTTCTCCATTATTCGGGAATATTCTCCCCATTGAGACACTTTTGGAAGAGGCTAGTAAGTTGTCTATATAGTTTGTCTGTGCCGTATTTGAGCAGCTCTGGTGGAATGTTTCCAGGGCCTGGTGATTTTCTATTCTTCAGATTTTGACAGATTTGTTTAACTTCTGCACTCTTGACCCTAATCGGAGATGCTAATGTTCTTATTTCGATGCGAGGTTCGGGCTCTTGTTTTTTATATGCTTCTCTATTTTCAGTCAGGAGCTTGCCGAAGTATTCATCCCATTTTTGTAGGGTGACTGGTGTGATAATATCTTTTTTGTTATCTTGACGAAGGGGTTTTAATAATTTCCCACTTTCGGTGCTTTTACTACCTCCTAAATATGTGTTAATTCTAGCACAATTCCTCTCCCAGCTTTCATTCTTCTTCAGTGTTATTGCTGTGCGCACTTTCTTTTGAGCTATTTGATAATCAGTCTTGCTTTGGTCAGTTTTCTTGCAGAGGTGTACCTTGTGTTTATCATTTTTCGTATTTATCATTTCTTCGATTTCATCATACCACCAGTATGGCTTTTTACGTTTGGATGTTTCATATAATCCCAGAGCTTCTTGAGCTGCGCTCTTTAAGCAATCTTTGATATACGTATATTGATGTTCTGTATTCTCGAAGTTTTCTTGGGTCAATTTTTCATCCAGTCGTTTTCGATACAGTTCTTTTACGCTTTCATGATTGAAGTTGTCTAAGTTGAATCTGATTTCTGCCCTTTGTTGTTCTTTCTCTCTTTCCTCTTCATTGTTTACTCGTTTGACTGATTGATAGGAAAGTATTTTGGCTTTAACGAGGTGGTGATCACTTCCGCATGTTGCTCCTCTGTACACTCGTACATCTTTTTACCCTCCCTAATCTCTAATGAACAAAATGACAAATTAAATAATTTAGGATAGATTCTCATTCTTCCTGGTAGCTTGTGTTTAGACTACCTACCTGTTTTTCCATTCAAGAATCCAGGGAGACACTGAAACGCTCCGTATCTGGTCCGAAAGTATGCCTTTATATACTGGCATCAATCAATATCAAAATCATATTACAAATATAATAATTAAATGCATTAACGTCTTTCAACTCATATGTATTCATATGTACAGGAACACCCTGTACATTCCTACATTTTTGGATTTTCTTATAAAAGGAGAATACAAAAATGTATAATACCTAAAGTAGGAAGTGAATAATTTGAAAGTTACGAATAAGTTTTCTTAACCAATTAAACAATGTTTTGATCGAGACAAAAACAAAGTGACAAGAATGAGTCAGGCTTGCTCTTGAGGCTATACAAAAGTTACGTCCGACCTCACTTAGAATTTGCTATCTCCGTTAAGTCTCCGCACCTCAGACGTGATATAAACCTAATAGAGGGTGTTCAAGGTAGAGCTACAAAATTGCCACTAAATTTTTCTCACTTAAACTATGAAACAAGACTAAGCAGGTTCGGGCTGACAACACTATCTGAGAGAAGAGAGAGGGGTGATGTCATTACAACTTTTAGGATTCTAAGGGATGACTTTTGGGACACTTCTAACTTTTGTACATTAATGAACATAACAGTTTAAGAGGTCACAATTGCAAATTGAAAAAAGAATATTTTAGATCTAGTAAATAGGGTATTCGATAAATGGAACAATTTAAGTAGTGACATCGTATCAGCTCCTTCTCTGAATAGCTTCAAGAATGAGCTGGACAGGTGTTCTTGATCTGGTGTTGTACTTGATTAGTGTTTTATAATTCTATAGTGCTACTATCTTTTTAAATCTCAATTTATTTTAAGCTGCTAAGTTTGTAAAATTAGTTCCGCTAACCCATTAGTACCTATGTAATTTGATTTTGTAATTGAGCCATATAAGTTTGCTTTGGCTCGTAATCACTGTGTAATAATAATAATAATAATTTCCTTTAAAACAGAAAATAAGTGAATACAAAATCGTTAAATGTGTACACAAAAATATCCATATTAAAGAAGTCTGGTTTATATAAACTTAAATGCCCAGAATGGCTGTATATTTGAGTCAAACCCATAAAAATTTTGAAATTCGATACAGTGAACACTTACTAGCATACAGATTAAAACATCCAGTAAATAACACTACGCGAAACATCTACTTGACACCAATCATTCATTGACACCTAACACATAACTAGAAGTACTACATATTTGTGATAAGAAACATAATCTGGATTTCCTTGAAGAATTGGAAATTAGAAGACACTTAAGAAACCCACAATATGAAGTCGTCAATGAACAGATACATCTAGGGAGTGCTCCACTTTTAAACTGTCTTCTTAAGTGATGATTGTAAAGATCAGCAGATATAGTTTTCCTGGTTTTCTATATCATTGCACAGTTATACTGATCTTAGTTGGGAAAAAGATATCCAGGTTATCCCCATAGGGCTAATAATATCTAAGCTTTAATATTTGTAATATATCTTATTTTTTCTATTAACATATATTATATCAATCACAAGGTAGGTCTAGCCAAAAATAATTATTAAACATCGGGTAGGCGTCAAATGAAATGTAACTTCTGATATTCTGATGATGATATTAATATCGAAACAATTATCTAGATTCTTGAAAATTTTAACATTTTTTTCAATATATTGTGGAAGTATCTAGAATCAGTGAGTTTCATTTAAAACAGTAATATAACACTATATTTTACTTGTTTCCAGCAGTAACAGTTTTGAAAAAAATTGTACTTTTGATATTTTCTAGAATATTCTCCACTACATCAGAAACCACTTTCTACGGAAAAAATGTTTCCAGTTTGAAATGGAAAAATTGATTTAATCGCCTGTTTTACCTGTGTACTCAGAAATCCTTTCGATATCTTAAGTATGCAACCTTTAGACCTTATTATTGTGACAAACTTTCATAGTTATCACAGGAAGTGATTAAATTGCACGGAAGATTTATGACGTTTATCACTTTACCGTTATTACCCCTAATGCTTCTCAGGTAATTTGTTGCAAGGGTAGATATTTATATACAAATGTACCTGTCGCTCAGTTGCTATCTTGTCTCCGTACAAATCGTTTAAAATTGAACAAGGTTCAGAAGTGAGAAGTTAAGAAAATTAGCAGAAATCAAAGTAAGTGTTTACTTATTATTCATATTACTAATATTTTTCGTTATTGTTTTATTCATTAAGTATAGTGCATTTCATGAAGTTATCTTTTCCTATTTATGTACATAACTTTTGACTTATACAGTACGCCCATAGAGTAAGGCATACATTGATTATTAGGTAAAAATGGTGAGATTAAAAAATTACGAAGCAGGTCGATTTCTGTTTTTAATTCACTATTTTTTAGAAGAATAAATACCCATACGGGGTGAATTTGAGTCAACAACCGTTTTTTTTAACTGAAACATCTCCTTTTTTTTCCAATTTGCGATGTTTCAAAAGCTGATTCCAAAAATGTGGAGTGTTTGTGGACCAAATATAGAATTCTTACATTGCCATCTCTTATAAAGTCAATTTAGTTTGATACGGATCTTTTTCTGTTTGAAGATATACATTAATATTTTATTAGTAAGTGCCCTTCCTTGAAATTGGCGAAAAAATAGTGTGGGCCAACATATAACATTGTTTTTCCCACATATCAGGATCCACAGTTACTTGTAAATTTTGCCTAACTAGTCCGGGAAAGTAAGGAAGTTGAACATCAAATATTTCCTAGCGCTGATTTTTCATTTTTAAATGAAAATATATCGACCCAGCATCACTTTCTCAAATTTTGTAGTAATTTCCGCTGGAGCTTGCGACGCAGCTTGCAAGCACAGCTCGGACTACCTAAAATTCAAGTGATTTATGCTCGTGTCATTCCTGGATGTGTTACAAAAAAATCGCGGAGATGAAAATTGAAGAAAATCTTATGCTCTTGAAGGTGACGTAAATAGTTTTTCCAAAAAATTTTTTTCCGATGTTAAATTTTCCAAAAATGGGAAATTTTTTCGAACATCATATTTTTGGCTGGTAATTATAAATAAAATATCAATATCAAGGTCAAAACATAGATAAACATAAAGGGCGAACTTCTAAAAATTTTCGTTTTTTCAGATTTGGAAACAATTTTTTTTTTCTATCGCGTTTAAATTTATGAACATTAATGATATCGAGAAGCGGTTGGTTGCAATCGACAGAGTGAAAGTTATATTTATATATCTAAATAACATAAACAAAATTTTTTAAATTTTTTTTACATAATTTTTTAGAACATTTACGGAAAAAAAAATTTCCATCTAGTTTTTTTTC
Organism: Galeruca laticollis; assembly: GCA_963921935.1. Taxonomy (NCBI): domain Eukaryota; kingdom Metazoa; phylum Arthropoda; class Insecta; order Coleoptera; family Chrysomelidae; genus Galeruca; species Galeruca laticollis. The sequence continues at coordinate 239,532,610 of OY998177.1, read as the reverse complement.
ATTTTGGCGTTGAAAAATTTGTTGAAACACACCTTTTCACGTTATAAATATGTTTGTTTTTGAAAGACGAGTATTTTGAAACAAAAATTTTCAGATGCGACTTTTACAAGCTGAGATAAACAAATTCAAAGTCTGCTAGATACTGTTATAATATTAATTAAAATTTTCAAATTTTGATCACTTCGCTAGGTTGTTGAATCCCAACTCAACTTAAACACAATTTTTCATTTTTCAATTGGTCCATTTAAAAGAGAATAGTAATCCTAGCTCGCTCGGCCAAACGGTGCGGCGGCAGTTGCTTGGCGTTGTGGTGGGAGGTCAGCGCTCGTTTGCAGTTCAACGAAGCTCAAGCTTTTATTTTGGTTTTCTTTGTAAAAATTGTGCATTTATAATATGATTATTATTAATATGATTACATATTGCTAGAAATAAGGTACAATGATATTTATAATTTAGATTTATAAATCCATTTATTAAATATATTATACATAATTCGAAACATAGATACTAAGAATAATATTTATTTACAAATTTACATCTATTTTCTACAAATTCTCGCTCTTTTTGGTCTCTGGGGAAGTAGCTCTGTACAATTTTCCACGTGATTATCATTAGAAAATAAATCCTCATCGATGTATGAATGAGCGCTGAACCCCCCACCACTACGCCAAGCAGCTGCTGCCGCACCGTTTGGCCGAGCGAGCTAGGATTACTGTTCTTTTTTGAATGGACCAATTCACGGTAGAAAAATGAAAAATTGTGTTTAAGTTGAGTTGGAATTCAACGCCAAAATGAGAAAAAACTAGATAGAATTTTTTTTCGGTAAATGTTCTAAAAAATTATGTAAAAAATTTTTTTTTGAATTTTGTTTATGTTATTTAAATAAATATAACTTTCACTCTGTCGATTGCAACCAACCGCTTCTCGATATCATTAATGTTCATAAATTTAAACGCGATTGAAAAAAAAATTGTTTCCAATTTGAGCAGCCGCCATGTTGAATTTTCCAAATCTGAAAAAACGTAAATTTTTAGAAGCTCGCCCTCTATGTTTATCTATGTTTTGACCTCGATATTAGTATTTTATTTATAATTACCAGCCAAAAATATGATTTACGATATATTTTTTCAATTTTTGGAAAATTTAACATCGGAAAATTTTTTTTGTCTTTAAGAGCATAAAATTTGCTGCAATTTTTATCTCCACGATTTTTTTGTAAGAACCCATCCAGAAATGATACGAGCATAAATTGCTTGAATTTTATGTGGTCCGAGCTGTGCTCGCAAGTTGCGTCGCAAGCTCCAGCGGAAATTATTAGACAATCTAGGAGAGTGATGCTGGGTCGATATATTTTCATTTAAAAATGAAAAATCAGCGCTGGGAAACTTTTGATGTTCAACAGATTTTTTGACCTTACTTTTCCGGACTATAACTGTGGACGTTAACGGGGAGGATGTGGCCTTTTAAGAACACTACACTTAAAGGATAGTATAATGAAAAGGGTAAATAACTAATTTTTTAAAAGCCGAAACGAACATATGTAATGAAAAAATATGAATACAGTGCATAAAGCTAACAAATATTTTTCAATTTTCTTAAATCTTCACAGAAAATGAACGTTTCATTATCTGGAACTCCAAGTATTCCAGCTATGTCCTCATGAAATGAAACATAACAGGCACAATCTCTACAATGAATTTGTAGATGTTTCCCGTGTTTCGTTTTAAGCATTTGACTATTATGACTTTCTTCACTGAATTCTTCTGTAATATCACCCCAATAGAATGAGTAACTGCTCGTTTTTTCATTCGTACTACAATATATTTTCCTGAGATTATATTATTATCGGCAGTGTGCTGTTGAATAGGAAGAGTTGCTTCCTCTTCATTTTGTCATTTGCAGGTTCATACAAATCATCACATTGTGCGTAAACGACTAGTTCTAGTTCTTCATCGTCGCTAATTATCTTAGCCTGCTTCTTGGAGGCATCCTTTGTAGGTTTTTTATTAGGTTTTGCTGTTGCCAACATCATTAATTAAAAAAACATGTTGGGACATTATTGTTTATTAATCTGTTTAGATTGCTCCAACATTTTTTTATTACTTGATATTCCTATTTAGTCGGGTAAAATAATTTGTTTCGTCAGGATTCAGATTCGGTGAATCCTACCCATTTTTAGCTCAACTATAACCTATAAATTACAATCATATATATTGTAGGTACAGTTCCGGGAGGTTGAGTTGTTCTTTATGAAATTTCTGTTCTTTAACCTTCCATTACTCGCGCCAAATTTTGGTACTTAATAACTCGCGCACGGTCTAGGAGACCGGGTAATGAATTAAGTAATTTCTGAGCTTACTTATTACTTTGTGAAGGATTTTAGGGTTATTTCATCATTTTGGGACAGAATAAAAGTCATTTATTAGGTTAGTTACAAAAAATATATTAGGCAAAAAAGCAGAACTGAGAAATTGCATAACATAAAGATAACAAAAAAAATTAACTTATATTTTCATAACACGCATTACACATAGGACGAATATGTTCTAAACACAGATATTTTGCACAATTTTGACAAAAGTACTTCGTCTTTCTGTTTTTCTGCCAGGTACAGACTGCACAGCGGCCGACGGTTCCAGGGGTTCTTACTGGGGGCTCATCTCCAGCTGGGACTCCACACACTTCTTGTAACCTGCTTCTTAGGCTCCTTGGCAAATTGGCAGATATAGCTCTTTCTTTTTGATAATCATACAAAAGGGCCATGGAGAGCTTAAGAAGAAATTCCTTTCGAGGCGTTGTTGAATCGGGATTGTTTCCATTATAAATGACAAATGCATTTATCCCAGCTACGTTCAGCATGCTATAAAAGGGGACCATTGGCCATCGTCTGGTACCACGAGCACAATTATATTGAGCACACAATTTATCGACCATGTCGACCCCTCCTTTGGTGTCATTATAAGTCATTATCATTTCTGGCTTATTCGTACGAGGGTCAATGTCATCTCCAAAATGCATTGTTGAAATGAGAAGTACATTTTTACCTTTTTTTGGAATAAATGAAACCAGTGTTGTATTGTTGCAAAACCCAAACATTGAGGAACCGCTCGGTCGGCCTGTATTCTGTACAAATTCCAAAGGAAGCTGTCTCTTGTTCTTTCGAATGGTTCCTAGAAGGGTTAATTTCTTTTCTTTTAGACTTTCCGCAAGTTCCATACTGGTAAACCAGTTATCTGTGGTGACGTTTCTATTCGTACCATAGATATGTTGAGAAAGTCTTTCTACTACTGATTTAGCAGTCGTTTCTTTTTGAAACGGGCCTTCTGGCTGCTTACCCACATAAACTTCCATGTGACTGGTGTAAAACATATGAGAATCGGAGAGTGCAAAAATTTTTATGCCATACTTATTTGGCTTGTTGGGTATATATTGCCTAAAGCTACAATTACCTCTAAATGCTTCAAGCTTTTCGTCTATGGTTACATGCGCGGAATGTGAGTAACACTTTTTTTGGTTATCGTTAAATTTTTCAAACAAAAGTCTGATCGGTGCCAATTTATCCATTTGGACCCTTTCTTGTCTTGTATTTATATCGTCAAAACGAAGGCATCTCATCAGGAATTGGAATCGTATTCTATTCATTCCCAGGCGAAAAGCTTCAACGCCACTACCATCTGTTCTCCAAAGGTCGCCCAGATTCATATGATATTCTTTTCTGACTCCAGCAAGATATAGGATGCCAATTAGTGCTTTTATTTCTATGAGATTAGTAGTTCTCACGTCTCTTTCCCTCGAAAAGTTTTGAGCGATGCTATTAATTTTTATATTGGTGCAATCTACAATGATATTCAGCATTTCTTCGTCAAACAAGCACAGCCAAATATCGAGAGGAGACTTTTTGGATTTTGCGTAAGCTTTCACCCCTGGCAATTGCAAAACAATATTTGCACTAAGTGTTCTAATATTTTTTGGTGGAAAATGTTTTTTCCACTGTGTTACCTTGTCTTTTCCTATAAATACTGCATCTCTGGTAACAGGAACAGGTACATAGTGACCTCCACCATCCTCAAATTCTTGCTCAGTGTCACTGTTTTCTGATCTCTGTTCTATGCTATCTATGTCCCCTTGCTCATCATCATCATCATTTCAATAATCTTCATCAGTTTCAACTTCTTCAAACAATCTCAAAAGTCTTGCTTGCTCCGTTTTGTAGTTCATATCTATAATAAAAATAGGAAATTGATTTCCAAAAAATCACAACCAAGAAAACACACGTTTCTATATGCAACGAGATATTTCAACTATTATTTCATGACACACCTTATATTAGCATTATAGTATCAGAAATTTTCGTAAAAAAATGTAGAAAAGTCTAAAAACTTACCGGTATTATTTATGAAATCTTTTCAGCGACAGTTAAAATTAGTTACTTAAATACTCGCACCCGGTCTACTACACCGTGTTGAAGCACTACTTCCGTAAAACACTTTCTATCAACTAATAAATGAGTGGGATGTTCGTTGAGTATGTACTGGAAAGGTACATGGAGGGGGAACGATGCTTAGCCAATGAAGTCGTAATTACGTCATATTGAATATTGGACCGGTCTGAGAGACCGTACGCGAGTAATGGAAGGTTAAGGATCTCTCTTCAAATTTTGATTATCTTAAATTGTTTTCGAAATATTTTCAAAAAACCAAACCATTATTTTTTTCGTACGTAATTGTTCATAACTTTTGCAATTTTTGCTGGCTCCTATTGTCCAGTTGACCGTTTGTTCTAGATGCCGAATCGAATGAGACCAAAATAATAATTTTCGGGGGTCCAGACTAGATTTATGAAGAATTGGTTCAAAATTATTGACGTTCTCATAGCGGGAACTAAAAATAAGATTTTTGGATAACATTTTATATTTTGGATACAGAAACTTGGCTATTTCTCTTAACTGCAAACTTCTAGCAGCTATTTTTATTCTACAGATAAAAACAAAATAATATGTGACATAAACCCAAAATTTTTCGTTTTTGCATATTTTTTTCTATCTTTATTATATTTCAACTTAATGAAATTAATTTAATAATTGTAAAGATCAGCAGATATAGTTTTCCTGGTTTTCTATATCATTGCACAGTTATACTGATCTTAATTGGAAAAATGATATCCAGGATATCACCATAGGGCTAATAATATCTAAGCTTTAATATTTGTAATATCACATCTTCTTCTTTTTTCTATAAACATATATTAAGCCAATCACAAGTTGGGTTACTTCTTGGTCTAGCCAAAAATAACTACTAAACATCAGGTAGGCATAAAATGAAATGTAACTTCTGTCATTCTGACGATGATATTGATTTTTTGAAACAATTGTCAATTTTTTAAAATTTTCAATCACTTTTATTATATTGTGGAATTAACTAGAGACCGTGAGTTTCATTTTAAAACTATTTTTCAACTTATTTTCAAAAATGTGTAACTTTTCATAATTTTTTTTATTTAAATCATCATATTTCTAAAAATAAACATTCTTGACAGCTTAAACTTATACCACACATTGTTAGGTCATTATTAAAGTAAATTAATTACTGAAGGATTGTCTCTAATTTTTCATTTATCAAAAAATTAATCAGTTTTTGTGCTGATATTTTTCCAGAAAAAGTGAATGAGAATTATAACTTTTTAACACCGAAAACTATTTTTACAAAATTTATTTTTACAATACAATCAAAATCACAATACTTTTGATATAATTACTTGAAAATGTATTTAATAATAATGAAACAACAACTCTATTTTGAACAACATTCCTATATATACTAAAATATATGCTAACTCTGCATTTCTTATCTTATTTACAGTAACAGTATTTATTTCTAGAATTTTCTCGTCTTCTAACTCCTCCACCATAAAATCGAAAAATAATGGAGTTGTTTTTCGATTTTGGGTTTGTTTTTTCCAATTCAATATCTTCTGTTTTGCTTCTTCTTGTTCTTCTTTTGCTTCTCCGTAATTTTCGTACGAACCAAAATATTATTATACTTATAGAAATAATTATAATTCCAGAGAATAATCCAATAGTAGGCTGTTGTGGAATTTTTAATTCTTAAATAGGTTTCATATTTTTCGCAATTTTATTGATTTCATATCATCCTTCAAAATCTATTGGATAATTAATTTCCAAATATTGATCGGAAGTACATTTTTTCGCCGAATTTTGATTGATTAAAACTTCGTTATTAGTGACTTGTTTTATTATAGTTTCTTGAAGGCGAGCATCGTTAGCATAGCCCCGGTATGTTACATTAAAAATTCAGTTAAGGAAAAACGTCTTTCCTAATCTGGAAGTAGTTACCCGTTCTCGTGACACCCGTAAAGGATGTCTTATATAGGACTATCCCTGTATAAGAAATGAAACCAACGAAAAAAACCTCGGGCACAACGGCTTCCAAACTTTTGAAAGGGGTCTTTCCTGATTATGAAAGATAAAGTACGATATCACGTATAGTTAAATATTTGGTATAATATAAGAAAAATGATTATCGAACAACCCTTCGTAATTGAATGGTATGAATGTGAAATCCCGTACAGTTGAATATCCTGTACAATATGTTATAATAAATAATTATCAACAAACTTTCGAAATCTAAGGGTATAATTGTGATATCCCGCACAGTTGAATATCCTGTACAATATCGTATAATAATTATCAACAAAACTTTCGGAATTAAATGGAATAAATATGATATCTCGTACAGTGGAATATCCTTGCACAATACAGAAAAAAACATATAAGAAAAATGATCATCGAACATACGATATCTTTTGTATATGCCTATAATTTTAGACTAGATCGGTAGGTGAGGGGCTCAGATGTAAATAGTGCACTCAATATGACCGAAAATAGTGGTCTCCTTTTCCTTTTGGGACACCCAGTTAAGTCAAATGAAAAAAATATCAACACAGTATATAAAAAAATAATTATACGTTAAAAACTTTCGCTTTTGAAATATCACAAATCACAACTACACAATATTACTGTCGACGATAAAGTGGCCGGCCGTACTGAGCCTGATCACTTAATGAGGGTTACTACCTCACTCATTCTGTTTTCAAAATTCCTGCTATTTATCTTAAAATTGTTTCATTTGTGCCCTTGTCTCATGTTTTTTTTTATTTTCGTAACTGAAGGTTAATTTTAAATTTCATTATTCTAGTTTGCAACGTTTGATTATATTTATTGATAAAAAAAGCATGGCAAAACACCAGATGTAATGTTTATCGACCTTGCTGATTATGAAAAATTGTTTGTATCAAATTCTTTCCTGGCGGAGGTCAACAATTGTTTTATTATTAATTTGTTTCGAATCAAGAAAATTTTATCTATATAGGGTGTTCTTAAAATTTCCTATGTCATATCTCGTGTTTATTACACTGGCTTGTGTATCACGGCATGAAGAGTTGTTGTTGGGTTGTTGTTTGTGTATTTTCCTCGTCATCTGATGTTTTCTGGTTAATACTCGGACCAATAGTATCTTGTTCCATATTTTCTGTTTTTATTATTACTTTTACCCCAATCTATCCAATATGCGAGAAAAGTATTGGTTTACCCCAAAAAAAGTTGGATTTTTGAAAAAAAATTGAATTATTTTTACGTTTTCCATCAAGAACAACACGAAAAAACGGTTTTTACAAAAAAATCCTGTGTGTATGTCGTCGTCGTCGTCGGCCACTTTTCGTTACATGTCTTGTTAGCACGATACAGCCTCTGGAGTGCAACAAGTCACCAATTTTATGATTGAATATTGTTTAGGACATCTTACAGATGGAATCTGTTGATTTTCAGCTTACCAGAGCCAGTACAAGGGGTGCTATGGTACTACATTTTTGTCATTTTTTGAGAAATTTTAGTTTGTTAGCACGACATAGCATCCAGAGTCCAACAAATCACCAATTTTATGATAGAATATTATCCAGGACATCTCACGAATGAACCCTGTGGATTTACAGCTCACCAGAGCCTTAACAACAGGTGCTATAGTACTTTAAGAACAACATTTTTGTCATTTTTGGAGAATTTTCAGTTTGTTAGCACGATACAGCCTCCAGCGTGTATACAAATGACCCATTTTATGATTGAATATTGTTCGGGGCGTCTTATACAGGGTGTTCATTTCAGGACTTCCCACCCTAATTTTCTCGAAATGTGTGTATTTAAAAAAAATCCTGGGACACATCACCAAATATATCGAAGGGGACAACTTTTTATCATGAAGGAAACGCGCCCCCTTTCACCCCCCGCCAGGGGGAGTTGCCAACTTCAAAGTCTTAAATGGGAAGGGGTATCGAGTTATACCTCATTTTAAAGGTCTTTTTAATCTCTACACGTCGGCTTTTGTTTTTTTCCAATTGATCGATTCGTTGTCGGAATATTTAGGAAAATCTGTTTGCTGTTTCGTACCATTAAAATAAAAACTGTAATTGTTTGTTTTGTTATTCCTTTCAACTTTTTTGTATAAAAAAATGCAAAAAAATGTTTTCGATAGAGAAAATAAAAGACATGATACCTATTGAATTGTTTACCATACTTACCAGTTGTGTGAAAAAGCAATTTATTAAAAATGGTTTACACTTTAGCTGAAAAAATTGAAATAGTGTTAATTTACGGCGCCGAAAACCAATGTGCTCGACGAACTGCTGCAATATTTAACGAAAGGCACCCAGATAAGAACACATCTCATAGGTATGTCCTAAATCTTATCGCCAAATTTACTCAAACAGGATCTGTTGCAAATTTATAACATGATCAGCCAAGAGTTTTGAATGAAGCCACTCAAATTGAAGTGATAGGTTATTTTGGTATGAATACTAATACTTCGTTAGGTACCATTTCTGATTCAACTGGAATTTCCTTAGGCTCTGTCCACAAAATTACAAAAATTAATAAATTCCATCCCTATAAAATGAAAGTATGTCAAGAGTTAAGTGAAGACGATTTTGACAGAAGAATTGAGTTTTGTGAACAAATGAATACAATTATTAATAACAATAACGAATTTTTTAAATATATCTGCTTCACTGATGAGTGTTTTTTTTATTTGAATGGTTTTATCAACAAACATAATTGCAGATATTGGATCAATGAAAATGACAATGTATTTGTCGAAGGGCATACCCACCATCCCCAAAAAATTAATGTATGGGCCGGTATACTAGGAAATCAAGTAATTGGTCCATTGTTTACAAATGGAAATCTAAATGGTGAGATGTACTTGAATATGCTAGAAAATACGATCAATCCGTTAATTACCGAAGCAATTGAAAATCAACTGGATAGAGATGGCAACAACTTTCTTGACGAAAATGAGTTATATTTTCAGCAAGATGGAGCTCCCCCCCATTATGTGCTTCCGGTCTGTCAATGGTTAAACAATGTATTTCCCGGTAAATGGATAGGGAGAAGAGGACCTATAGAGTGGCCAGCTAGGTCCCCAGATCTAGCACCATGTGATTTTTTTCTATGGGGACATTTAAAATCAGTTGTTTACACACCCCCGCCACAAAATATAGGAGACCTTCGATAAAGGATTACTGCAGAATGTCGAGCAATTCGAACAGAAGTGTTTGAAAATGTGCGTCACGAATTTGAACAGCGGTTATACCATTGTTTGGCTAACAATGGGCAACATTTTGAGCAATTATTAAATTGAAAATCTGTGTACAATATTGTAATTTAGTTTTGATAAAAGGAGAGAATAAACAGTTGCAGTTTTTATTTTAATGGTACGAAGCAGCAAATAGATTTTCCTAAATATCTCGACAACGAATCGATCAATTTAAAAAAAACAAAAACCGACGTGTAGAGATTGAAAAGACCTTTAAAATGAAGTATAACTCGATACCCCTTCCTATTTAAGATTTTGAAGTTGACAACTCCCCCTGGCGGGAGGTGAAAAGGGGCGCGTTGCCTTTATGATATGAAGTTGTCCCCTTCGATGTATTTGTAGACGTGTCCCAGGATTTTTTTAAATACACACATTTCGAGAAAATTAGGGTGGGACGTCCTGAAATGAACACCCTGTATATGCACCTTATTGATTTTTAGCTCACCTGAGCTAGTACAACGGATACTATGGTACGCGAAGTTCCACATTTTTGTTCTTTTTGGAGAAATTTTGGGTTTAGGACGATACAGCCTCCGGAGTGTATACAAGTGGCCAATTTTATAATTGGATATTTTCCAAGGTGTCTCACAGATGTACCCTATTGATTTTCAGCTGACTATAGCGAGTATAGCGGGTCCTATAAATCCAGATATACTGCATTTTTGGTTACTTTTGGAGAAATTTCGGTTTGTTAACACGATACATCCCCCGAAGTGTAGACAAGTGACAATTTTATGATAGAATATTAGCCGGGGCATCTTACAGATGCGGAAAAGTTAGTTTTAATCTTTAAAACCGTTTATTTTATTTGTCGTTTCTTCGGCACACCAGGATAGACAATTCTGGATTAAAAGATTTGTTGCTTTCCGGTGAATTTGTCTTTTTTCCTGGGAGTTTACTATACATTTATTATTTTGTTGGTTTTCTGGACACTTTTGTTGCCGATTCCTAATCACTTTTTGATTCGTTCTAGGCACTTGTTTTCTTGAGGTTTATTAGTGAGTGGTATGGCTTTGGCTAAATTATCAATGTCTATTGCGTCAAGGCACGTTTTAGATGTATTAATTTAATCAGTTATTGTTTGTGGCGTATTTATTGATATGTCTGAATTGACTGATTTAAGAGTATCGTCGTCAATATAAACTAACTGTAAGAAATTTCTGTTTTTATTTTTAAGTTCAAGTGTTTTGCTTTTTATTCTGTTTATATCATCAGAGTATTTGGATGAGTTAGAATTGTCTGTTGTGTGGACTGAATGCTCTCGTTCACTGCTTTCACCGGCTTTTGCTTATTTTTTTTACTTGATATGATTTTTTTTCTCTAAGGAAAGTTTCGATTGTCTTCTAGTTTTTTTGTGTAATTTGAATTTAGACTTACCTTTATTTCTTGTAGATTCTGGTGATGTTTTGACCGAAACTATTAGTTTTTTTTACCCGCACTATTCCGTTTTAATGAGGTTTTCAGTAACAAACAGATCGGGGTTAATTACATTAAGACTTTGAATTTTACCTTTTAATCTGCGGGTATATTCCGTTTGAATTGGAGTTGTCTTCGTAATTGGCGGTGACGGTATGATTAAGGAATCAATGAGCACTGAATCTATTGACCCTGTTTACAAAACACTGTAACTTCATAGAAAAATTTGAAATATAAAAAACACTTTTATTCATAATTAAATCCAATTATCCAACCAACAAGGCTGAGAATTAGCATAGGAATGACGTTAATTAGGTGTTCGTTTCTTCTAATCTTTACGACTTTCACAAAATTTGATTTAAAAGCTATTGTTACTTCAATATCTCAGGTGATTCGATTATTTCATATCGAAACGAAACCAATCACATGAATCCTTACATATATTTACCCCCTAGAAGGGGTGGCTTCCACCCCCAGTGCAAGAGCGTCAACTTTTGATATGTAAAGGTTGTAATACTTCAAATTTCCGACATTTAGAAAAAACATTATAATCGGAGTAGTTTTTACCGGTTCCGAGATAAAAGCATAGCACTCCCCCACTAATATCTTGAAAAGTCTCATATAGTTTTCACATTTCATTTTTCGTTTGGAATAATGTCGTTTCTCACCAAGGACGTAATCTCGATTGAATTTCCAGCAAGTAGAATTGCATTCAATAAAAAAAGATTAAAAGTTTTATAATATAATAGTTCTGGTTACCTCTTATTTTCAAAAACGGTTCATCCTTCTATAGAACTTAAATCATATTATCCATTGTAAAGGAAAATTATACCGTAATCACTTGAATTACGCACTAAATCATGAAATTTATCATTCACCATTACCGTTATTTTTACTTCAAAGCTTATTTCGTTTGTATTACACTTGTTTTTAAAAATCTTCTTATTTTCAGATGTTCAGTTTACATATCATTGGACTACTACTAACAACAAATATTATTTTATTAAACTCCGTTTCTTCGGAAGTTATCACAGTATCACCTAGTACCGTTCCTGAAAATAATAGACCAACAGAAAATCAGTATCCAAGAGTTAAAATAACCGAAATAATACCAAGAAAACCAAAATTTGTTGCAGAACCATACACAAGTCTCAAAGAAAAAGATGAAACTTCATTAAATTTTTGGAATTATTGGCCACTATCACTATCTCTTCCAAATACTGCAGTACAAATTGCTACTTTCATTCTGGGTATCACTCTGAGCACCCTATTTGTATTCTTCTATCCCATACTGGCTTACAAGATCTGTTATTTGGTAGGAGGATGCGAAAACTCCATCGATTTTTATATTAATAAATTCATAGTGGAGAATTTGAATCAACGGAAACCGATACTTCAAAGAAGCAAAAGATCAGTTGATGATTTCTATCCTATATTGTTGTCGCTAGCTGACGCTAATAGGAAATACGGTGATGAGAAAAAAAACTTCGCGACGTGAAATTTTTTAGATTTAGTGTTTTAGTTTTAGGAATTTTGTACAATATTTTAATAATTGTTAATATTGTATTCAATATTTTCAGAATGTTTTGTAGATTTATAATGAAGTTTATAGATTTGTATAAAAATATGATTAATTTTAATAACAATTTGTAAGTTATTCACAAATAAATTGATAATAACTTGAATATTAATTGTTTGTACTTCATTGCAAATCTCATATACTTTTCGCTCCATTCATTTGCAGTTTATTCAAGAAATGTTTCATGAATTTTTTTTCGATGAGTATAACAATATATCCGCTTTCTATTGCTTTTGAGCCAGTTGGAAATTCTCTGTAAGGCTATGTTCCCATTATTCATTACGATTTCCCCATATTTGGCTGTACCGACTAGCGCTACATCATCCGCAAACCCTATCAATTCAATTCCTTTTGGTAGCTCCATTTCGAGAAGGTCATTGTAGAGCACATTCCACAAGGTTGGTACCAGCACTGACCCCTGTGGGACGCCACTATTCACCTCTCTTGCTTTGTGTTCACCCTCAGACTCCAGAACTATTTGTCTTCCGCTTAAGTACGATGCTATGATACTGATTAAGGCTTCGTTGATTTTTCCACTCGGGTGTCAGGATGCGCTGTTAAATGCGATTCTCGCATCTATGGTTATGGCTGCACAGAAGCTACTGTTGGCTGGAGAGTACGATTCTGCATTCTTAGTAATTTTAATTATTTGCAGGACTGCATCAATTGTCTGTCGCCCTTCTCTGAAGCTGTACTGTCTTTTAGAGAGTCCTCCCGTCCTCTTTATTTCTTCTTTAAGCCTTAACAATATTAGATGCTCAAACAATTTGCCTTCCACATCTAAGAGGCATATATGTCGATAGGAAGATGGGCTATCAAGCGGTTCGTCTCCTTTTCTTAACAAGACAAGTTATCAGTCGAAGAACAGACCCAAAGACAAAACAAACTAGAATTAGAAAACGCACTCCTTAAGGAGAGAATTGAAGAACTAAATATAAAAAGTAGGGCTAATAACGTAGTTATATTTGGCATAAATAAGTCAAGTCGCGAACTAGATGCCCAACAACTTTGCAGAGAAGTAAACAAAGTTCTGGACGTAGATATTGAAGAACGTGATATAAACAACTTCTTTTCTCTAGGAAGATCTGACTCCGCTCCCATAAAAATCGAATTCGTATCGATCTTAAAAAAGAAAGCTATTTTGAAAAACGTTAAAACACTAAAAGGATCTGGGATCTCTATCGCAAATGATTTAACCATACACCAAAGGGACACTTACAAAAATCTTAAACCCTACCTGATCCACTTTCGGAAACAGGGAGAATATTCGAAAGTTTAAATTAAAAACAACAAACTAGTGTTAGACAACAATTCTTACGCATTAGAAGATTTAGTAGAAGTATCCCTTATAGAAGTAGCTAAACCAAATAGCGCGCCGCCCACTCCCAATTCAACAAGAGCAAGTCAACGGGATGAAGTCGTGACAGAAAATAAAATTGTAAACAAACCTAAGACGCGCTCTGACTCAGTATCCAATAAATAAATTAAATTTTAGTTTTAATGTCCTAAACAAGTTCAGTTTAGTCAAATGCATTTTAATTCGAAATAGAAATTGGTTGTCTTTGTTTTTGAATAGGATTTTGTACCTGGTATATATATATATATATATATATATATATATATATATATATATATATATATTAAATTCTTTGTCAACAATGGACCAGTACATAAGGGACTTCAATATTCCAACTGTAGACACATTTACAATAAACAAACTTAATGAATGTGAAAAAATCTTTAAAATAAATGGAAGTAATATTAACTTCAAAATATTACACAATAAAATTAGGAGTTGCTCGAAAAATATAGACGAATTTAAAATTTCTTTGGGCAGCGTTGTGGAGTTCGATTGTCTGGTTCTGACTGAAACATGGCAAATCGCTGATATCAATTTATTTAATATACCAGGGTATGATGTGGTTTACAATAATGGAGATTTAAACCAAAATGATGGTGTCGTAGCTTAAATTAACTGCAAATACCGGTTCGAACATGATAAGATTAGGTAATGTAAACACTCTAAAAATTACCATTAATATAAGTAAAGGTAACAATATAATTATTTTAGCTTGCTATAGATCACCATCCAGAGAAACCTATAATCCTAATATTTCAGAATTCACAAATAACCTCCAAAACTTCCTAAGAGAAAATAACGTAAATTCAGAGAATTATTGCGTTTTCATTGGTGATATAAATATCCATATATTAGATCTAAATCACGATACAGTAGAATATATAAATACTTTAAGTGAACACGGTTTCATATCAACTATTAACAATCCAACTAGAGGTACAGCATGCCTGGATCACTTATTTTTATACTCTAAATGTAATGCAATAGATTATATTATTCCACTAGTCATAGAAAGTGATATAACTGATCATTATTTTATAGCGCTACAGATAATTCTTGACACTAAGATACCTAAAAAAGTTAACAAAATTTTTATTAAAGGTATAAACTACAAAAAACTTAGTAACGATATAAATAAAGTGTCCTGGAACACCATATTTGATTGCATTGATGCTGACTCTGCAACAGATAAATTTATTTCAATTTTACAAGCAAATATTAACAATTGCACTTATGTGAAGAAGGCAACAAGAAAAAAATACTAAATTAACGTCTTGGATTACTAATGCTCTTATACAATCAATTAGTGAAAAAAATAGACTTTACCGTCAAACAAATCGCGACCTAATATTGCGGTACAGAACCTACAGAAATAAGTTAATTTCATTAATAAAACGAACAAAACAAAAATATTACGAAGAACAAATTACACAAAATTCAAATAGTAACAAACACCTATGGAATATTGTTCAAGATGTATGTGGAAAAAAAATTAAGAACTTGTATAGAAGCTATTAAAAGCCATAAAGGACATATAATAACTCATCCATTTCAAATCGCAAATGCATTTAATAAAACATTTTCAGAAATGGGTGAAACTTTGGCCACAAAAATCATTGTAGACTCTAATGAAACTCCTATTGTTAGTAATACTTCTATTCGACTACCTAACTCAATGGTTTTACTACCAACAAATAATCTGTAAATCCAAGATATAATAACAGACTTAAAACCAAAAAAGGCAGCGGGAATTGACGATGTCAATACGGAATGTCTAAAGGCTCTGTCACCTTGCATCTTAGAACCTCTTAAATATATTATAAATATGTGTATTGATAAGGGTATTTGGCCTAAGGCTTTTAAACAGTCATTAGTCATACCGATTTATAAAAATGGAGACAAAACCGATACTACCAATTACAGACCTATATCATTAATCTCAACTGTATCCAAAGTTTTTGAAAAGCTACTAAAAAATAGATTGACATCTTACATAAACAAATACAATCTAATTTCACCTAATCAGTATGGTTTCAAACAGAATAACTCCACACAGGATGCATTGATAAATTTAACATCTAAAATATTTGATGTATTAAATAGTGATAGGGTATGTCTAGCCGTATTTTTAGACCTAGCCAAAGCATTCGACACTGTTAGCCACAGCAATCTGCTACAGACTTTAGAAAATATTGGTATACGAGACAACTGTCTGAAATTATTTGCTAGTTACCTTTCAGATAGACAACAGCTTGTACGGATTGGTGGAGAGACAAGTGATCGGTGCAATATTACATATGGCGTACCGCAAGGAACAGTTCTGGGCCCTTTATTGTTCAATTTATATATAAACGAATTGTTTTCAATGGATAGTACAAGACATATGATTGGTTTTGCTGATGACACAGTTATCATTTACGATGAAGACAACTGGTTCGACCTAAAAAAGAAAGTGGAAAATCACTTAATTTCGTGATAGCAAGTCTGCTATCAACATTTACTTTCCTGGTTTGTATTGAACATCTAGATCATATTCTAGCAACTTTATTTTCATTCGTTGAAGTCTAGGGGAACTTGCATCTGCGACTCCCTTTTTCATTATAGATGTCAGGGGTTTATAGTCTGTGTGAATTAAAACATGTCTACAATAAATATAATTATGAAATTTTGTACAAGAGAAATGTATAGCATTAAACTCTTTTTCTATCTGACTAAACCTAGTCTCACAGTCAGTGAGCGCACGAGAAGCGAAAGCAACTGGTCTATCATTTTGTAAAAGTACACAACCTACACCACTCTTACTAGAGTCAGTTTGTATTACAATAGGCTTGTCTTCATCAAAATTAACCAAAACCGGAGGAGAACTAATTAGTTTTTTTATTAAAATGAACGAGTCTGAATGAGTTTTTGTCCATAAAAATGTAGAATTTTCTTAAAGTAAATTTCGCAAAGGAGCAGATATATCTGACAAATTTGGTTTGTAGCTTCTAAGATAATTGATCATTTTTGGCTCCTCAAGCACCATCATTGCTCTGATCTTATCATCATCTGGCCTCATACCATGTTTGTCAAATATATTACCTAAATATTAACTTCTTTTGCCCTGTATTGAATTTTATTACGATTAAAGTTTACTCCAAGATTTCTAGCTCTCTCAATAACCTTAATTAAAATTTGATCATGGACTTCCAAGCTATCAGCTGGTATCAGTAAGTCATCAAAGTAAACTATCACCCCAGGAATATCACCAAAGTTATCGTTATTAATTTTCTGAAAAAATTCTGGAGCACAATTTAGCCCAAATGGCAAACGTAATAATTTATAGGCTCCGAAGGGAGTTCTAAAAGTGCATAGTTTACTTGATTCACTATCAAGTTCGACTTGATAGAACCCCTCTTTAAAATCCAACTCTGTAAAATAAAACTTATTTTTTTATTTAGCACCTATATCAGCCAACGTTGGTATTTCACAAAATTCTCTTTCTAAAGCAGAATTAAGATCTTTAGGATCTAAGCAAAGTCTAAGTGATTTATCATTTTTTTTCCACTATAACCAAATTGCTAAGCCATTCAGTAGGACCTTCACACATTTACCAAGTGCATTAAAAACATATATGTTATTTTTAACAAATTCATCCTTACTTTGACATAAATTAACCACATTAACTTTAGCAAAAATATTTAAATCAAGACATGACTCTAATCCAAGAATATGCATTGATTTTTCTTTAACAACTACAAATTTTAATTTACATATCTGATTATTAAACATACAGTCTAGATTGACAGTACCTAATGGTGAAATTTTAAATCCCCCATGAGTTTCTAAAACAATCTTAGATTTACAAATAAAAAAATTTTGATTGTGAATTTTTTGCAATATATTTAAAGGAATAATGTTTACCTGGGAACCTGTATCAACTTCAAAATTAATATTTTGTCCATCTATGCTTACTTTTTCAATTCACACATTTTTATGTGTAACTTCCGTATCCGCATCCTGGTTTTCTTCATCTTCTTTATTTCCAAAAATTTCCCTTACATACTGACTGCGGCATACTTTTCCAAAATATCCATATTTTTCACACTTATTGCACATTCTACCAAAAGCAGGACAATTTCTTGGGCCATGTGTGAAACCAGAATTTCTGCAATCGAATAAGTTAATTTTGTGGTCAACTCGAGGGTCCACTGTTGCATTTTCACTTCGATTTCCTTCAAAATGTCAACTTTTAGTGTGGGTTAATATTCATTGCTAGATCTGCTGCTTTGCTTAATAACTCTCTTGCTTCTGATAGCCTGCACTTTTCCTTCTTTACTTTGTACTTCCTTCAACTGAGCTCTTGCTAGCTCATTAGCTCGATACTTATCAATTGCTTTATCTAAGGTGAGATCCTCTGCATGTAATAATCTTTCTTGCAATTCTAAGCTTTGAATACCAAACACAATTCTACCTCTAATAATTGAGTGACAAGAGTCTCCAAAATCACAGGTTTTAGAAAATGATCAAATGGCTCACCCTGTTTACGATTCTAAAATAGGAATCTTTCATAAACAAAACTCTTCCTTGGGGTCATATATTTTTCAAATTCTGTCATTACTTTATCAAAATCATATTTGTCTTCTTCGTTCAACTTTAACGTGTTGTAGACTTCTAGACCTTCCTCACCCATAAGATTGAGTAGCAAGGCGATTTTGGCTTTATCTTCCTTTTTAACTTTGCCGCTTGCTATTACATATATTTCAAATGACTGTTTGAACTTTCGAAAGTTTTCTGCCACATTGCCTTCAAACGATAATGGCTCTGGAAGTCTTACATCAGACATAATTCTTATTTTATGTTTTGAGGCAACTTGTAAGACACGCTTTCCACAATAAATAGGACTGAGCGATAAAGGATATTTTATGAACTCCAACTCTGATTACCACCTAGACTGCGCCATGTAATATAAATAACACACAACAGTTTCTTTAACAAAATATATTGACTTAATGATTAAAAACAATAAATGAATTTTACAGTCAACCGTTATCAAGAGCCGTTTAGGTCTTCTTTTTTTTAGAATCTCATGTGGCCTTGGCCACATAGCAACATTTATTACACTTCCCAACACTTCTTGCATTTTTCCAGTCGTCCTCTCACTTTACTTTCCTTCCTTCAGGTTTATTTCCATTGTAATTTCTTTACGGTTTTTCCTACTTGACTTTTTATTTTATTTTCTCCATCCGCAATTCTTGTTTATTTATTTCGTCATTCCTTCAAAGATCTCCATATTTTGTACCATGTCCAATATTTTTCCTGATCACAATCTTCAATTTTCCCTTTTCATCTGTTTTTTTTTCTATATTTCCATTGTCTGTTCCAGATACTTTAGATGAGAAAAACCTACAAAGAAACAAAAAGAAAAACAAAATTTCTCCTGATACATTTGATGAAGAAGCAACAGATGACAAGCCGAAGAAGAGAACTAAATCTCAACCTAAAACAATATTAAAAGATGAAGAAAGCGGTGTAGAGGAGGATCAAGAGGAACCAGATGAAGTGCAAGAAGAAGTAGAGCCTCTAAATACTGAAGATGTGGATGAAACAGACGGAAGGAAAAGAAATAAGAGATCGTTGTTGAATAATGAAGAAGAGGAGAATATTGATGTCGAAGCACAGGAAGATCAAGAAATTAAAAAGCCTGCTAATAGTTTTGCAGCTAAAAAGACTGTGGCCCAAGGTAAAATTATTTATTTCACTTAAAATGTTATTACTAACTCATTTGCTTAGGAAAACATGATTTTTTGAAAAATTAAATATTTAACAGATAGATCTCTGAAAAGTTCAGCTCAGCTACCAGTTATTTTGGGGGAATTCAGTGGCAGCTCGTGATGTTTGAATATGGTTAGGGTGATTCATTGTGAAATACGCATGCAGTATGGGTAGTTGATGACTTTATGGATTAAAGCTAAAAAAGTACCATTTATTTTTTAATTTTGTGCCACCCAATTATCGAAAAATCTAGATTTGAACCAAGTTAATAAGTAAAAAAGTTGTGATTATTGTTTTCTGCTCTTCCCAAATTTGTGAATAAAATTTTAAAATATTGATAATAAAGGGTGTTCTTTCGCCTCGAAATCTACTTGGTAATTTTTTAAGGCCACCACTGTGTATAAAGAACATACGAACCAAATATTACAAAAATTTATAGGGTGATTCATAAGTTATGAGGAATTTAAAAAAAGGTAAAAATTAATAAATCACCTTGTATCTTGGTTATAAAGAACGGAAAACCCATAAAATATAGGTTATTTAAAAGCACCTCGTTGTCCACCATTTATATCCTTACTGTATGCGCATTTCACAATGAATCACCCGGTATGGCACTCTAATTTAAATATTAGAATTTTTTTTTAGTTATGGCAAGTTTATTTTTCTATTTACTGGTAATATTTCCAATATATTTTACTCTACAATCGTTCGAAATTAACAATTTCTACGTGTTATTTTTATAAACACACCTTATTATATACCATGAAAATAAATGAGAATATTGCGCATCATTTCTATTTTCTAAACGTCAATACTGCCGAAATATACAAAATTTCCATCCATCACCGAAGTTGAATAGTTTGAAATTATGTATGATACTTTATCTTGCTTCTGAGTATGTTTATCCCGTGTTTACATATGAATAAATATTTTAAGGGACGCCAGAAAATTACTTTGAAATTGTTTTACCAACTAAAATTGCAAAAGCTCTACCCTATCCTTTTTTATATCATTCGATTTTTTCAGTATAAGAATTTTATGATTATACAATGTACTTATTATACATAAATTTATAATTTGTATAGCTGTTGGCTAACTGAAGATCTAAAATTAAATGTTTAATAGACAGTCAACTTCCATAAGGCTGTAAATACCCTGTAGATCCTTACACTAATTTCAATAGTTAGTTTAGTATACTCGTAGATGACCTTTCGAAATATAGGTCGATATTTATTTACACTTCGAGCTCGACTTGGTATTTTATGTTATAATAAACAATACATGTTTGGAGTTGCATTTTACTAATGAAGGTACTTTTGGAAGTGAGTTTACATTAGTTTTTATAAATAAATATCAAAGCTACGAAAAAGCTTTTAATTCACCATATGGCGATCCTGGCCAAAAGGGCTTTAGCAAGAGTGATATATTTAAATGGGACAAACTGGACTCGACACATCAGCAAGTAAAAGAAACAGGAGTGGTGAATTCCAACTTTATTGTACCAATAAATAGTACCTCAACTTCAGGAGACGTAAGGATTTTGGTTTATGTCCTAGTGATAGTGATTATCCTGGAATTTGCTGTTTCACTGTAGAAGACTGATTGGAGAATAATTAAAAGGAGTATACGAAAAGCTAGATCGAGAATAAGTGTTGTATTTTGGTGTTGATTACTATCCTGGAAATTGCTCTTTCAGTGTGGAAGACTCATTGGAGAATAATTGAAACGAATATATGGAGGGATATAGTGAGATCCAGAACAATTGTTAGGTAGACAGTGAAAATGTTTTCGGCAAGATTTTATTTTAGTAACAGACATTTATTATTTTATGCTCATTTTTTTCTCATATTTATCCATTTACTTACTTATATTGCTTTAGTGAGTATCAAATTTTTGTATTTTGTTTGTCATTCCAATTGTTTGGCAATTTGGAATATTCAGTATAGTCCGTTTTTAAAAGGCATGGAGTAATAAAAGCTCATTAGGTATGCAAAACCGATACAGGGTGTATAATAAAATATCTCCGAAGTTTATCTAATTTTGTACTAAAATTTCTCATTTGTTACGAATTTCAGGTAGACACCCCGTAACTCTGTATTCGGTTGGGTCGCCTATTGTATTGAAAGGGTCGCTCTATTGTATTTGAATGAACAAATAAACAATTCAATCCTCAGAGGCGTGCAATCAGGACAAAACAAACTTGGTATATGAATATGAAGGCACTATGAAATTATAATTACGAAAACTATTCAAAAGAGTTCACAATATCGATTCAATAAAAACACATTTTTTTGTGTTCCTATGAATAAACAATAAACATAAAATATTATATAAAAAATAGCAAATTTTTTTGCAGTAGGTATCAACTTTACTACTAATATACTGTTTACAATAGGAGAGGAAAAAAGAAAAATGCAGGAATAAAGTACGAATTATTGTAATATTTATAAAAAAAAGTCTAACAAATATTAGTAATAACTAACACAAAAACTAGTCTATATATCAGAATCAGACGATTCTGTTGAGCTTCCATTATTAACATTGATTATAATTGGTTCAATCATGTGTTCACTTATATGATCCATTTCCCACATATTTAGTTCTTCTTGTATCACGTGTTCAACACGTTTCTTCCAGTTTTCTTTGGTTACGTTACATAACGCGTCTTCGAATAAAACTTTTACGTCACTAATTTTGAACGTCGTATTCTTTCTTGAAACTTCCACTTTCACTTGGGCCCATATTAATTCTATGTGATTGAGTTGACAGTGATAAGGAGGAAGCCTCAGCACCGTTATACCACGCGCTGATGTCATTTGATCTACAACGTATCTACTATATTTGTGTTTATGTGAATTGGCCAGTTGCAAGAGCTCATTTTTCAGCGGGTTATCTGGGCATTCAATATTTTTCGAGGTTCGCCAATCGTGGATATCTGGTTTACGCCATGCAGTTGGAGGTAATTTCTCCACTAACCTGGAGTGATAACTTGCGTTATCCATAACAATGACTGAGCCCGTTGGAATTAGATTTGACATTTGTGAGAAATATTCTTCGAAAACGTCTGCATTCATATCTTCATGATAATCTCCGGTTTGCTTCGACTCAAAGCACAACAATCCACCTTTAACAAAACCTTCGGCACTGCCGATATGAGTAATGATGAGTCGACGTCCTTTTCCTGCTGGTGGATTGAGGCCTGTTGACCACCCTTCAAGAGCTGCCTGCCTCCGACTTTTGACATTCGTGTCTTGCCAAATCATTGAAACAGTATGACCTTCATTTAACCAAGTAACATCCAAATAATGAATTCGTTTTTGATCTAGTCTTGCTTTCCGAATATTGCGCAAATAACTCTTCCTCCAAATGACAATGTCGTCTCTATCAATCAACATTGCGTTTCGATAATTTTTTTTATATTCAAATCCAAGTTCCTTCAAAATTTTCCATAATGTACTTCGAGATATTTTCGGAAAATCTGAATCTTCTTGAACCGAAGCCATAATTTTGGAGAGAGTTGGGATCTCTTTTCTAAAGAAAAAAGCATGCACCTTGCGCCTTATTCCATTCTTCAAGTCGTCATCCATTTCAAGTTTGGGTCGGCCTGGGGACTTTGCTGGGGCTGTGATGTTTCCTTTTTTTTCTCCTTCATTAAATTATAAATTGTTGTTTTTGAAACACCCACCATTGTTGCAGTAATCTCCACAGTTTCATCAACACTTCCTGTCAAATTCATGATTTTCCTTCTAATTTCTTCGTTCTTCAACGAGGAATAGCAATTTAATAATTACATATTACAGATTACAGATTTTTTTCGTTCAGCGACAATGGGCCAACTTTAGGTCGCTTAGATGGTGATAAATCCTCCATATCTGGTCGAATTTGGTTGGAACACTATATAGTTGGAAGGTGTAGTTAGGTGCTTGTCTCGTGTGATGAGAAGAGAACTTGTATAGATGAACAAAAATAAACACCAGTTAACAATAATGGTAAAAAATAATAACAAATAACAGTAATAATGGGGAAATCAATCAACACAGCTGTTTCTCCAGAACAGATGAACTGTAAATTGAAAATATTCAACCTTTCCGCTACTTTTATAGTTGAAAAGTTCTAGTAAGTACATTGTATTATGGGGGCATTTTCTTAGAACTGAAAAGACTATATTTCACAATAATAAAACCATTTTTAAGCTACCTGTTTGTCAAGTTTCTTCAATTACCTGCTAATTGGGTGAAATAATCGGCAACTGGGGTTGGTTTGGATATATATATGTATTCGTATAAAATTGTTATTAACATTTATTTTATTATTCATTGTATGTAGGATTATAAATATCTGAAGCTTAGTGGAGGGACTCGTCTACGCCCTTTTATACATAATAATAAATTTCCTGGAAAATTGATGTCAGTGATATAATCCACAGTTTATTATATTATTGATAATTTGAAATTTCATTTTAAATAATATTACAAAACGGTTATTTCCGGAATTGAGATAATTTTGGAAGCCTTAACTTTTTCTAAATGACTAAATGTGGTACGCCTATGGTTCGGGCCAAAATGAGTGATTTATTACTCCATGGCTTTTAAAAACTAAGTATAGTATAAATGGAAAAACTAACTATCGCATTTTCGGTGAAATTAGTTAGGGAGGTAATTCTCTACTTATAATTCGATTACTGTAAGAGATTCTTGAAATTAAAATTAAACTTAATTTCAAACCTTTGTTGGCAAATAGGTACTTAATAAAAATAATCTTATGATACGGCTAAGTAATATTTAATACACAGGGATTTTGAAATGTCCAAACCTTTTTCTATAGTTCTGTACAGCTTATTGTCATAAAAGAACAATAGAAGACACACTTGTATTAGCTCAGGTACATTGATGAACATTTTAGGAAATATTTAGATTAGTTTGTAATACTATTTTAAAATTAGATTTAGACTATTTTGAAATTAGATTTTATTACTCTCTCGTACATAAAAATAGACTATAGATGGGTAAGAACAAGGCGCCTTCAATAGAGAGACTATGTCTGAATGAGGATCGGATTGCTTAGTGGACCAAAAATGAAAAATCTAACACAAGATGTCCAGACGATAGGCATCCAAAACGCTGGTACGAGAGCGTCACTAGAGGGCAGATAACAGAATTGACACAACCCCGTCCTTTTAGAACAAGTAGAAGAAATATTTCAATGCATATAGCAGGTTGCCCTAAAAATATTCTAACGTTTCTACATCTTCAAAATAAACGTGTTAACTTTACAAAATAAATACTCTAGCATTATAAAGCTGAAAAGAAGCCTACAGTACATGTTTTGATATAATTTAACATCCATTATAATCAGGGGTATTTCATTTGATTAATTAAACACCAGGAAGCCGGAATATATAATCCTATCCTTCTTAATCATATTTCGGTCCTAATGGCATTATCTATTGTCAAGTATGCTTTATATGAGTAATGTAACAATTCGATTTACTGTATATAACAGATATGTTTGTGTGGTACATAATATGAAACTCGCATGTTAAGCATGGTGTCAGCAATGTAATGAATATAGAAATCGATATGGTATCTATACCAGTAGCGAGAATATTGAAAATTTGGGTTTTTTATTTTTTTGGACCACTCTATATTTTCCTGTTATTCTAATTTGATGTTATAAGGAATCAAAATTGCAGCAAAAATGTGGATTTGGAATAAAAATAGTACTTAAGAAACTTTGGTGGTGGTGGCAGAAACTTTCTTTAAAAAAAAGTCGCTAACTTCAAATAACAAGTTTCCGATTATTTTAGACACAAATATCCACAGTCTATAATAAACAATAGGTGAGCTGCTTCGATAATTAGGTTATATTTTAATTGCGATACTCAAACTGCAATACTGACTAATAAGTTGAAAGTATTTGTTATAATTTTTGTGGCAAAACCTTAAATTCTAATTTAAGCGAGAATTTGAAGAAATGTCTTTGTAGAACAGCCTCTATCAGTTGATTAGAGAATCAAACCATATTAAGACTTATTTCGTTCTGTATTTTGTTGAAATTAATTAGAGAAAAAATATTATTGTATTGATTTCATCCATTTATTTCAGCTTTGGAAATATTTCCCAAATTCCAATTTGTTAAAATCAATTCATTAATCAACATAAGCTTAAAAGTAAAATGAAAAAAAATCTCTTAACGTGTTTTAACGAAGATGTTAATTTCTGAGATCGAATATAGCGGGTAAATTAACATTCGAATAGATTTTTTTATGGAAACAATAGGGACTGTCCAATTAACAACGACAACTTTTTTAAAATCTAATTAAGATGCAGAACATTTTAGGCCAGGAGGAAGGTGAAAAAATAAATCTGTCTAAGTTTTTAAACTGGGAGGGCCATTTTAGGAAACCTGAATTACACCACTAGAAATCACTAAAAAAGTTACTAGGTTGGAAGCGATGACGTGAAATACTAGTTATAGGGTAAAGTCGGGTGAGATGGCCACCATTTTGCATAGTAGGAGCCTGTAAATTTTTGGTGAGGGTTAGGCTCCATACAATATTTTTTTGTCATTGTTTACCTATCATCCAAGAATACTGCTGAATAAATACATTGAAAACACTTTTATTTTTTATTTATTATTATTTATAAAAATCAGTTGTATATGACCATCTATCCCGGTTCGGCGGGGTCAGTTGGCCAATGCAATAAGGGATAGATGGCCACAATATAAAAACGCGAATAAAACATAAAAATATGATAATAACACACTACTTATTAAAACAAAATATAGAAAAATATCCTTAACAACTATCTTGCTTCTTTTTAAACGCAGTTTTACCACAATTTTGTCATGTGTTTAAATAGGAAGAGCAATTTTCATGAAAACACTTCTGGCAAATTATGCACTGCAACAAATCTTCTTTTTTTGTGATGGTATAACTTTCTCCGCATCCTGCACATTCAGTTTCATCCACCTCAGAAATGGCATCACTTTCCTCTACATATTGAACTTCAATATTCTCCTCCTCATCAGAACTTAGCGATGGCGAACGTTTCTTTTTTTGGCCAATTGTTAGTTTTCGAATTTTAGTTTTCGGGGTGTCCTTCTTAGTATGTTCAGATTTTTGTGTGGACTTGTTTTTCACAGTCGCTATATGGTCAGGAGACGTTAATAGGGTAGCAACTGTCTTTGCTCGTTTTTTTTGCAGAAACAACTAACTTAGGTGTGGGATTAATTTGATCTAAGAGCTTTCCAAGCGTCAAATCTGGAACAGATGTCCCTTCCGCTGGAGTTGAACATCGAGGTTCTGTACCAGCATGGCTAGAGGATGGCATCGACTCATCCATTATGATGACTGGGTGTCTAAGCTCTTGTGTTGCTTCAGCGTTTGATTGTTGAGTGTTCGTTACTTGTGTCTGTCTGAGGGTTCTATGGTATTACCTAGTTTCGCTGTTTACTATTCGATCAGCAACTGTGTAAGAATGATCGGGTATGGAATCGGGGTTCCAGGTTCCGCGGACTTGCTCCAGCTTTTCGTTAAAAGTTCACCAAACTGGAGACTCCCCAGTTTCCTTCCGGGGTGACTCTGCATCCACTCTCTGCAGGATTGATAGTAGAAGGACTTGAGTGACTTGAAAAAAGCTATGTCGAGCGGCTGCAAATAATGGGTAGTGTGCGGAGGTAGGCACAATAAAACGACATTGTTTGCTTCAGCAGTTTCTAAAAGTTCAACACAAGAACTGTGAGAAGCATGCCCATCAAGAATTAATAATGCCTTCCCTTCTCCTTTACGTGGCAAGAAGTGGTTTTTAAACCAATTCAAAGAATCGTTGCAGTAACGTAGGCTGATTTTTGAGACATTACAATATGTGAACCAGGCGGCATTGAATCAGTCCACTCAGTCTTTAAATTCTTGTCTTTAAATACACAGACCGGCGTCAGAGAAAAACCTTCAGCGTTACAACAAGCTATGCACGATATTGTCTCACCCTTTTCCTCTGATGTCACTGTGACAACATCCTTTGCTTCTTTTTGGACTAAGACATGGCCAGGACGATTATTTAATTGAAGGCCTGTTTCGTCGACATTATAAATGCATCCAGGTTTGTCGAAAAGCTCATTTTGTTCCAGTACTTCTTGCAGTAAAGTGAAATAATTTCCCACATCTAAACGGTTCATGCCTTCTCCTCGCCATAGAGATACACCCTCAGCCTTGCGAATAGACAAGTCTGGATGTCTTCTCAAAAAGACCTGAACCAATCGGAACCGGCACCTCCTTTTTCTTTGTTGAACTTGTGATTGATTATTAGACTTTCCGCAAAATTATAGACAAGCTTTCGAACATCTGGAACTGTCATAGGAAAACCGCATTTTTGTGCCTTCTTTATATGTTGCACCAATTTATTTTCATTTGCCTCCCCCAATTTCCTTTCAAGAGTTTTCCTAGGAATGCCATAATTTTTTGCGCCGTTCACAGAAGAACCGTTTCTGACAGCGTCCATTGCTCGCCGCATATTTTCTTCAGTATAGTTTTCACGATTCGAGTTCCTTCTTTGATACTCCGTTGGCATGTTTTCGCAGCAGAATGGAAATGATGCCAAACTGTAAAGAAAGAGACGTAAAAATATATGGCCATCTGTCCCTACTATTGGTTGGTCATCTCTCCCAAATGCTAGGGAGAGATGGCCAACGTGACAAACAAAACCCATCGCACATTTTTAACTGTTGTTTGAGGTTAGAATCATCCAATGAACCTAATATGTTGAAATCGGCACTAAATTTCCTCACACACATTCACAGTAGAAGGTGACACAAAACTAATATAAATTTTTTAAAGGAGGTGATATTATTTTTACTGTTTTGACGCTTTAACGTGACTTCGACTTAAACGACAACACACTGGCTGTGCTTATGGATAATCATTTATTGTCGGAGAGGACAGGCAGCACCATCTCACGACCCGTTAGTCAAGTTTTAGCTGTTGGCCATCTCTCCGGACTGGCCATCTCACCCGACTTTACCCTACTAAAATTATACAGTCTGAAAATAATGAACGACAAACTAAATAATGATTAACCGAACAGACACACGGTGAAAGACCGAATGCATATTATTGAAAACGAAAAATAACACAACGAATTGAAGAATTAAATATATAAAGATTTTCAAGGTCGGCGACTACGTTTGTAAATAAACGGTTTTTAGGATTAAAACTAACTTTTCTGCATCTGTCGCCCTGAACAATATTCTATCATAAAATTATCACTTCGGGGGATGTATCGTGCTAACAAACCGAAATTTCTCCAAAAATAACCAAAAACTCAGTATATCTGGATTCATAGGACCCGCTGTACTAGCTCTAGTCAACTGAAAATCGATAAGGTACATCTGTGAGACACCTTGAACAATATTCATCAATAAAATGGGTCACTTGTATACACGCTGGAGGCTGTATCGTGCTAACAAACTGAAATTATCCAAAAATGACGAAAATTTGGTACTTCAAATACCATAGCACCCGTTGTACTGGATTTACTGAGTTGAATATCAATAGGGTTCATATTTGAATAATATCCAATCATAAAATTGGTCACTTGTATATACTCCGGAGGCTGTATCGTGCTAACAAACTGAAACTTCTCCAAAAATGACAAAAATATCGTACTTAAAGTACTGTAGCACCTGTTGTATTGGTTCCGGTGAGCTGAAAATCAATAGGTTTCATCAGTGAGATGCCCTGAATAATATTCCATCATAAAATTGATGACTTGTTGAACTCCGGAGGCTGTATCGTGCTAACAAACTGAAATTTCTCAAAAAATTACAAAATGTCGTACTTCAAGTACAATAGCACCCGTTGTACTGGCTCTGGTGAACTGAAAATCAATAGGGATCATCTGTGACATGTCCCTTACAATATTCAATCATAAAATTGCTGACTTATCACAATCCGGAGGCTGCATCGTGCTAACAAGACATGTAAGGAAAAGTGGCCGACGACAACGACGACGACATACACACAGGATTTTTTGGAACGAAGTTCCTTATCGCGCGTTATGAAAGGAGGCTAGACGGAAAAAATTCTTACGAAAAGTTGTCACGACACTTTTTGAAGCTATTGTAAGCTGTGCGGCGTGCGCATGTTTCTCCAACCAAGTCATACGATTTATAATCTCCACATTTTGTGTGTTTAGCAAGTGTACGCGTCATAATTTTACTAAGTATAGTTTTTTGTTTTATTATGGTAATTAATTGTTGAGATTCTCTACAACAAAAATTGTAATAATATACTTCAGTTGCTTGCTGTATAATGAATAATACTTTTGAAATCTCCTAAACATATTTCTCGGTAGAATAGTGGTCAGTGTCCCCGCCTGTCACGCGGGAGACCGGGGTTCGATTCCCCGCCGGGGAGGAATTTTTATTTTCTGAAAAATTCTTTTTTTTGCTTTTTGGAACGAAGTGAAGTGAAGTGAAAGGGGGCTAGACGGAAAAAATTCTTACGAAAAGTTGTCACGACACTTTTTCAAGATATTTAAATAAAATAGAATCCCAAACATATGTTTCCTACTTCAGTTACCACAAGCCAATTATTACGACAATTGAGCCTACTGATTAAGTTTATATAACATTATATTTGTTAATAATAAAAAAAATATTATTATAACTTAAAAAAAAATTTATTACAATTCCTTCACTAATCAATCGAAAGGAACTTCTTTCCATCCGGGTGTCCCTTGACACCTCTCAACTTTTTTTTTTGTAAAAACCGTTTTTTCGTGTTGTTGTTGCTGGAAAACGTGGAAATAACTCAAAAAAAATTTTCAAAATTCCAACTTTTTTTGGGGTAAACCAATACTTTTCTCGCATATAGAAAGGTTGGGCAGAAAAGTAAAAGGTTAATAACAGTTGTCAAATTTGGTGGAACATTAAGTTTTAAGTAATGATGAAACAAATTTTAAAATAATGATAAGATATGAGTCGCTTCTGCTCAAATGTAAATAATTCAGAATGAAGGAACCACAATAGATGGAAATTATATTATTCAGAGAGCAGACGATGTTTTCCGAAAATTGAGCTATATGAGAAATGAAGATCAGGCGAACTTTTTTTATAGCTGAAACCAGTTTAAGGAAAAAAAAATTCAGTATATAGATGCCTCCCCAAACACAAAATCACAAAAAATTTTCTGCGG